>JACGCM010000287.1:0-600000 GCA_014058105.1 Kingdonia uniflora
ATGTAATGTACACTCAAATTATTGATTCAATTAGTTGATTTGAAGGACTATTCAATGAAGACGACATCAGATTGGCTTAGATACAAGTTAATTGAAATGTACCTTCCACCCCCAAGTGAGGAACAAAAAAAGAATGCTATAGTTTTATAATATGCACAAAAGAAAATAAAGAGTTTGAGATTGGAAAATTTTCGAGAATGAATATAGCAAGGTCTTTTCTTAATACTCCTAGAAACTTTATGGAATTGGGATCCAGATGAAAAATAGTTAGGCGTTTTTGGAAGGAAATTGACATAGTGAGAAATTGAGAATTTTTTTGGAAGCTTTATACAATTTCTATTTGATTTAAGTGAGATATATATTTTTCTATTAATACAGTGAAGTAATCCCCAAAAGAATATTGCACGGAGATATGACGTTCTTGGATGCACAAAAAATGCTAAAGGATACAATTCTTGCTACCAATGTGTACGAGAGAAGCAGCGGGCGTCATAAAAAGGTGAGATAACGAGGACATGTCTCCGTGCAATATCACCTCTTTTATGATACCCGTTGCTTCTCTCGTATACATTGACAACATGAATTGCATCCCTAAATATTTCTTGTGCATCCAACAACGTCATATCTCTGTGCACTATTCATTTGAGGATTCATTCACTGCATTAATAGAAAATATATATATATATATGACTTAAATCAAATAGAAATTGCATAAAACTTCCAAAAAAAATATAATTTTTCACTATTAAAATTTCCTTCCAAAAATAGTCTAACTGTTTTTCCTCCGCATCCCAATTCCATAAAGCTTTAAGAGTATTAAAGAAAAGACCCTACTATATTCATACTCGAGAGTTTTCCAATCTCAAACTCTATATTATTTTTTTGCGTATATTATAAAAGTTATACCTTTCCTTTCTTGTTCCTCACTTAGGGGTGCAAGGTACATTTAATCAACTTGCATTTAAGCCAATCTGATGTCGTATTCATCAAAATTTATTCAAATCAACTAAAGCTTGAATCAAAAAAACCCGTTAAGTATACGTATACATTACTACTCCTAACATAACACAAATTACAGAAGAATTGGGTTTTTGTCTCGAGTTATTAAATGAGTTTGATTATGAAACATTTGATAAATTTATACAAATGGGTTTTTGCCTAATATACATAGCTTATGACATCTCCTAGCAGTTAGTATTTGGTTCTCAGAATCACAATTTATAGTTCTTTTAGTAGTTGATTAAGGGATTTATGGTTCTTTTAGTAGTGGATTGAGCTTGAAACATCTTAGTATTTATTATTTTAAAATTTGACAAGTTAATAATTCTCATTTGTAAAATCTTCAAGTCAGGGATTGATATATTTATGTGCAATTTTGAATTTTTTTTTTTTTTTTATAATTATAAGATGTGCAGTTTTGCCCGAAATGTGTAATTGGGCTCTTTGTTTTTTGGGCGTTATTATCAGAACACCTGTATTATTTTTAAGCAACCCATTTATTCTTTTTTTGTTTGTTAACTTTGGATGCTTATCTCGAGAAAACAAATATTACAAAAAATTCCTCATACAGTATATTGTTATTCCAAAGACCCCAATAGTCCCTACTCCCTACCCAATCTCTCCTAAATCAAAACTGTAAGAAGAGCACCATTAAAGCTCGTGAAGGAAATTCCAATGGCTGCCCATATCACGAATGAAGCTTGTGAGGGAATTGTAACTAAATGATTCCTCTTCGCGGGAGTTTTTTTTAATGATCTCCAATTCCCTCCTTTGATTCATCAATCTCAAGAGTAGAAGAAACAAAAAAAGCCAACACCGTCGATTACAATTCAATTGTAATTGGACTCATTCCTTATAGATTTAAAACTCTTCGAAAGTTCCAGCTTTACAGTGATTTTTCTTTATACTTACTAGCTATAGTAAACTTTATTTCAAAATCACCCAAAAAATTGATCAATTTAATTATGAGTTTGCACCACAATCTCCGGTTTTGATGTGAAGACAAACCTTTTGAGAAAAAAATATAACGCGGTGGAGATCGAATAACAGTGGAAAAGAGAAAGGAAGAAAATGACTAATCGAAGAATTTAGAGTTTTCCGAGAGAAAGGTCGAAAGAATTTGGGGTTGCCTGAGATTAATAATCTTATAATCTTTTTTATTATTTCGAGGATATATTTTGAGTTGCCTGGAAAAATATGGGGTTGTTGAATAATGGGTGACTTGAGAATAGTTTCGGTGCTGCCAAAATAGCTCCTTGTTTTTTCGATTATTGTGTTAAATTTGAAACAACTCATAGTTATTGAACCATTAATTTTACACTGAATAAGTAATTGAAAGACTTGCAAGTATTGGACTAATGCCCAATATGATCTGCTGAACGGATATCACATGAAGACAGTCACTAGTAGCACCATTCTATCCTTGTAGTCGCTTCATCAAATTTCCTCTCAATACTTGGGACTTATCTCTCCAATTCTTACTTGGATCGATACAGGTGATTGGGTTAGGATCTATCTGCAGTTTCATTGCAAGTCTTTTATAACTTAAATGTTCCATTTTAGTTCTTTCTACTTGGATCTTTAATTCTTAGTATATAAATGTTTGCTTACATCTACCGATCTGCATAGAAAAACTCTGCAATATCATTGCTTGTCAAATTTCTGCAGAACTTCTGCTAACTAGGCTTTTAATACATGGGGCGACTTTACTACGATTAACAAGGCCTTCCCTTCGTAGCTCAGCTCATAAGCTGTGCACGGCGACCCCCACCCAGCTGGCTATTTTATTAACTGCTTTTTGACTCGTGTCAATTGGAGCTGGGTGTATTAGACCATGTTCTATAGTCTTTGGCGCTGACCAATTGGTAAAACAAGATGAAAGTATCTTAGGCAGTTACTTCAACTGGTACAACGCTTCAATTGGAGTTTCATCTATTCTTGCTCTGCTCTGAGTTTGATTGTATACATTCAAGATAACTTGGGATGGCAAGTGGGTTTTGGGGTTCATCTAATGAAGTCACATCGCATTAGAATGGCACATGCTCTCCTGCAGATTATAGATTTGCTTCAAAATATGCAGGTCCTAAAGCCCTTTCCTGCCAGAGATAGGGATCTATGTCGATTTCACGCTGAGGACTATGTGATATTCCTAAGGAGCATCGTGCCAGAAACACAACAGGATTAACTGAGGCAACTTAAGAGATTTAACGTGGGTGAAGATTGTCCTGTATTTGATGGACTATGCAATTTTTGCCAGACTTATGCTGGTGGTGATGTCGAGTTAAATCATAGGCTTTGTGATATTGCAATCAATTAGGCTGGTGGTCTCCATCATGCTAAAAGTGTGAGGCATCTGGATTTTGTTACGTGAATGATCGTGCTCGCAATTTTGGAACTTCTCAAACAACATGAGAGAGTTCGATACGTCGACATTGATATCCACCACGGAGATGGTGCAGAGGAGGCTTTCTACACAACTGACAGAGTCATGACCGTTTCATTCCACAAATTTGGCGATTGCTTTCCTGGTACAAGAGATATATGTGATATTGGGCATGGTAAAGGGAAATATTACTCACTTAATATTCTCCTGATGATGGAATTGACGATGATAGCTACCAGTAGTTGTTCAAACAAATCAAGGAGAAGGTGATGGAAGTTTTTAGACCTGGTGCTGTACTACTCCAGTGTGGAGCTGATTCCTTATCTAGAGATAGGTTAGGTTGCTTTAATCTTTCCATCAAAGGCCATGCAGAATGTGTCAGATATATGAGATTGTTTAATGTAATGCTATTGCTGCTGGGTGGTGGCGCTTATACCATCCGAAATGTTGCTCGTTGTTGGTGTTATGAGACAGGTGTTACTTGGCATAGAAGTTGATGACAAGATGCCACAACATGAATATTACGAATATTTTGGTCCAGACTATTATACCCTTCACGTAGCTCCTAGTTACATGGAAAATAAGAATTCATGTCCGTTATTGGATGATATAAGAGCAAAGCTTCTTGATTATCTTTCAAAGCTCCAGCATGCACTTAGCATCCAGTTTCAGAAAAAGCCGCCTGATACAAGCTTCACGAGGCTAATGAAGATGAAGTAGACGCAAATGAGAGATGGGATGATCATGATTCTGACATGGAAGTAAAGGAGGGCAACCTACGCTAAGCAACTTGCATAATCCAAGAGTCAAGTGAGAAATTGTTGAACCTGAGCTCAAAGACGAGGATCAAAGTGTCGTTGCAGAAAAACACACTAGGCATAGACACAGTCCCAGATGAAATATTTTGTGCAAAGGCTTCAACAGAGATGGGTTTGATGTCAATTGAGGAACCGATAAACGTGAAAGTTGAACCTGAAAACTGGAACAAGTCGTCTGATCCAACTGGTCAAGGTCTATCCAAAAGTTTTGAGGACAGTTGTGTAATACCAACTACAACTAAGCCAACTCTACTCTGACTTGTATATATTCCTTTTTCTGTGGAGGGCTGATGGGAGCAAAAGTTCCTAATGGGAAATAAATTTTTGTAGCAAGACATATATTGTCAAAATTGCACTAAAATTGTGAAACATTAGTAGATATTGAGTATTTGGATTGGTATTTCATTGGGGGAAAAGGATTGTGATAAAAAAGTCACTAGAGACCCTGAGAAAGAACTAAACCCAGATGGATCAGCTTCGAATTCGTGGGAACTATGCAACGTTGATCAAGTAGAAGAACTCAAATCATAATATACCTGACATCCAGCCAATCAATCACAGTATTCCAAGCAAACACTATGAATAGACATGTAACCTATAATGGCTCATGAGAAAAATTAAAATAGCCATCACCTATAATTTTTCAATTTAAATCAGACATAAATTATCATTTCACGACAATATGTTGCATAAATCCACAGATTAAGGTTTTTGAAAAGTGGTTTACACTTACTGTGTATCAAGCTGTGTTGTGGTGCACCCTGCACATAACAAAATAAAAGCTGCCCACTGAATTCCGCTTAACCTGAAAGAAATAGTTAGAGAATAATATGAGACATATTTCATTAATTTATTATCTTCAAGCTAAAATACATGCTACTATTTCATTAGTATGAGATAATCTGGATTCTTATCTGAAGGTGTTGCTTACAAAAACCTCCAACTGTTCGGGAGGGAAATGTTAATCCTTTTTTGGTCGAAAACCTCTCCCACACTTGAGGAGAATGTGAAATCCCCATTCCCTCGCTCAAAGTAAAAAACTTTCTTCCTAGAGGGTATTTTTGAAATATGCATCACTCTTTGCACGTCTATGCGATTGGGGTACGCCAATCCTAATGATGCCTTACATGGCTCCAAGGCCTTACTGATATTAACTGACATAAAGGGTGTTTGTAGAATTTGATATGACAATTGATTGCATCATTTTGAATGGCATTTGCACCAGTCGCATAGGGCCATTAAATTAATTTCCTATATTTGCTTTCATTGCTGGAGCATATTAAGATGTTTCATTACATTTGAAAGTCAAAGTCCTTTTTACTCCACAAAATAATGGAGATGTTCTTATCTAGTAAATACCTCCTCCTCTTGTGCCATCTTCTAATATATGAAAAAATGATATTTCTATTAAAATGGAAGAAATAAATAAATAAACTGGGGCAAAGACAAAGACAAAGACAATATAGATGTCATTTGTATTTTTCTTTCGTGTTAGAGCCTTTTAGAGAAATGATATTGTATGACGGGCTAAGTTACGACGATGGTGATGAGTTTCCCATTAAGCATTACTTTGGTGCATGAAACAAGACAGAAAATAGGATACGAAAGATGCAAAGAGATTACTTCTTCAAAATAATACGGTACAAAACACCGGAATTTGGTATCCGGGAGCATCCACATGCGGAAAGATGTAATACTGCCAAGGCAAATTATATGAAAGTTAGCCATATATTCAAAAACAGCTGTTATTATTAATAAATGGGCGGCATGGCTTACCTGAAGTAAGTTCTTAACAAGGTAAAGTGCTGCAGGTATAGGATATATCATAACTTCATCCCATGTTGTGCTCAACCTGGAAAAATCAGGATAAGCCAATGAGAAATTAGTATTTATTCTTACTGTTTTTTAGACCATAGAATCCAGTTAGGATCGATGAAATACTCATCCAAGATTTTTTTTTATCGAATTTCAGATTAAGCCCAATCCATCAATAGCCCTATTTTAAGAGATTGCTAATATACAAAAGAACTTGCATGCGTCTTCATAGTAGGGCATTTATAAAAATGGTCATACATAAGTAAAAATGAAAAAGATGATAGGTCAGATTTGTCATGGCAACTCCATGTAAATTAGCAATTGACCTATTTGACACCAAGATGGCAACAACAAATAAAAGCAGCAAAATTGGCCGTAGAGTCTACAAGATTGAGAAGAATATTGGGCATATAAACAACCAAATAATCACATGTTAAGCTAGTGTGTGTGTGTGTGTGTGTGTGTGTGTGTGTGTGGGGGGGGGGGGGGGGGGGGGGGGGGGGGGGGGGGGAATAGAGTTAAATGCCTTACTTGTTATTGTCATTAACACCTTCTTCACTCCAGCTCCTAGCCAAGGCTACTAGTGATAGGGCACATTTCAACGCCTCCACCAAACTCCAAAAGGGTACAGGGAGATCAGAATTTCTGCATAATTCACCACCAAATGTTTATACTAAGCTTCTCATTCTTCCAAGAATTCTCGGAGCAGATCATTAGATTTATGTTGAATATATCTTCAAGAATGCAAACTATTGCTCCTCACTGAGAACTTTGCAGTAGTTTCCAGCTCTTTTGGACCAAACAATCAGTATCGCTTGTGAACTCGTAAGAATAGTTAATGCTGTTGTAACAATTGACCTGTGAAGTAGAGATAAAATGCAGCTTAGTTTTGGATTCAAATGAAAATAACTCAAAACATTCTGTCCAAATATCAATAATTTCATTATATTCTTCAAAGTCTTCAATGTCGCCAGAATAAGATTTGAACACTAGCAATAAACCCCTCGCGTAATAATGTCGTCTTTCAATCCCTATATGAAGAGGAATACAAAATAGTTTCATTGTTGGTTTGCCGCCCCTAAGGTTGTAATCCCACAGTTTATCCCTGTGTTTCAAGACGATGACAAACAGCATTGTGACATATTCAGCTTCTTAAGAGCATACACAAAACGATAATGCTTTACAAGGACAAAGATCACATTAAATTTCATCTGCACATACAATATTCATTTGATTAAATCGTGAAATTGACTAAGAAACAAGAAATTAAATAGCGGATTCAGGTTCAAGTGTAAGCATTTCCAAATGCACCACTTTTAACTCCATTAAACATACACAAGTAAACAAAACAAGCACTCAAAATTTAAAATCACTCGGAATGCCAATCAATTCAGTATCAGACTTCAATTTACAAGTCACCTTCTGAGTCAAGAGTATTCCGAGCCTTCAAAGTCCGAGTCGTCACAGGATTCTGAGTTTTTGCCCTAATCAAAAGAAGAAATTCGTTTTGTCTTCATATTGTCTACCTTCACATCTAGCTCAGAAGCCATTAATCTTCTCCGACCCTCGTAAGTGTAGTCACCTGCACAATATCTGAGAATTAAAAGACCATCAGAATTTACTAAAATAATAAAAACGAAAAACCAAGAATACGTACACTTGGAATAGACTTGCTTCAGTTTTCTAATGTTTTGCACAAGTTTTTCGCGCATTGATAAATCCTCCTCCTCCTTTGTAACATCAATCTTGTCAAGAAATTCAAATAATATCTCCCTTGCTTCCTTGTTGAAGTCTCCTTGTTTCGATCGATTTACAAAATCTTTGAGATCCACTTCACCAACCAGTTCTTCATTAACACCCAGGGCTCCAAATACAAAACTAGAGTACACGCTACACTCGTGGCAAAGTGCATGAGTTACAAAGTTCATTAATCCAAGATAAGCTTTACTTTTGAGTAGGTGGAATGTAATGGAAGGGCATTGGGCGTAAAACTCTGTCTCGCTCAGAATCTCCTCCTCCGCCGCCTCCTCCTCCTCCACCTTATCATCATCATCGTCGTCTTTGCTCATTGAACACTGAAAAAAATCATCATCATCCTCTATCACATTGTCTTTATAAGAAATTCCGTGGTAATAATTTTCATCATCGCTCCAACCTCTACAAAACCAGTCTTGAAAATCCGGGTTACCCTGGATTAACCTTGCTTCCAGTTGTCTATACAACTTGTCCATCTCAACAATGGCTTCATTATTTCCCTGGTGTCTTTTGCGACGATCCTTGTAGCACTTAGCTTCCCATATGTCACCACAAAAAACCCGCGGAATAGTAGTGCCATCGGTAAGTGCTACCATTTTCTCGAGTTGTGTATTCATCTCCACGGAAGATTTTACACAAGTACGAGAATCGGGGGTAGTCGCTATTTTGAAAAACTGAACAAAGAGTTCTTTCAGATTTTTCTCTAGTTCAACAACATCCTAAAAAAGAAGATTGGGCATCATCAATATATAATAAGAAATGTAAATCTTAGTAACTGAATCCATGAAATTGATACAATAAAAATTAAATTTGATCACTAGTATTAGAATTACGTACAGAGTTAGTTGTAACTGCGCAAAAACAAGATAAAAATCAATCAATATTGTAAGGGTTGGAAGAAGAAAGCAAAACCCTAAATGTAGATATAGAAGTAGTTGTAATAGTATATGTCTTACCTTCTCATCATCATCCATCTTACTGATGTGGGTATCGTCTTCAGAAGTCCCACACGAAGGATTATCAGATTGTAGAACCTCCATCACTAGCACGATTCAGATGAAGCTGTGGAGGCACGATTCAGTACTCCTCTTCTTTATAATCAATTTTAGGATAAAGCAAAAACCAAATCGTTTGGCAAGGTAAGTTAGAAGCCAACTTATTAGGCAACATACACTATACCAAAGGGCATGCTTAGAAGCAAAAAAACGGTGTTTTGGATAGGGATGTTGTAGGGACATGTCCCTCGAGCTGGGGTAACAACGAACTAGTACACAACAACGAACTAGTACACAACGAGCTGGGGTAACAACGAACACCGTATATACCACTAAAGATGGAGTTTCGAGCAAGAAAATCAGTTTCCATGGAAAAAATCGAGTTCCCTCTAAAACCTCGCAGAGAGTAACAAGTACCTGAAGTACAAATTGACCTTTTACAACCCCATCAATGAAAAGTGCATGGTCACCGAAGGTTTCAACCTTCACCCATTCGGCAAGGTCTCGGTCCAGTCTAAATAACTCAAAACATTTTGTCCAAATATCAATAATTTCATTATATTCTTCAAAGTCTTCAATGTCGCCAGAATAAGATTTGAACAGTAGCAATAAACCCCTCGCGTAATAATGTCGTCTTTCAATCCCTATATGAAGAGGAATACAAAATAGTTTCATTGTTGGTTTGTCGCCCCTAAGGTTGTAATCCCACAGTTTATCCATGTTTCAAGACGATGACAAACAGCATTGTGACATATTCAGCTTCTTAAGAGCATACACAAAACGATAATGCTTTACAAGGACAAAGATCACATTAAATTTCATCTGCACATACAATATTCATTAGATTAAATCGTGAAATTGACTAAGAAACAAGAAATTAAATAGCAGATTCAGGTTCAAGTGTAAGCATTTCCAAATGCACCACTTTTAACTCCATTAAACATACACAAGTAAACAAAACAAGCACTCAAAATTTATAATCACTCGGAATGCCAATCAATTCAGTTTTAGCATTCAATTTACAAGACACCTTCTGAGTCAAGAGTATTCTGAGCCTTCAAAGTCTGAGTCGTCACAGGATTCAGAGTTTTTGCCCTAATCAAAAGAAGAAATTCGTTTTATTTTCATATTGTGTACCTTCACATCTAGCTCAGAAGCCATTAATCTTCTCTGACCCTCGTAAGTGTAGTCACCTGAACAATATCTGAGAATTAGAGGACCATCAAAATTTACTGAAATAATAAAAACGAAAAACCAAGAATACGTACACTTGAAGTGCTCTGAGTGTGCTCTGTATGCTGGCGAACTATTTTTCTAGTTCGATTCGTTGTTCAATTTTTGCATGCACAGTAGTTCGCAAATCTGTCACTCCTTTAGCAGCGTCAGGCAGGACGTTGGGTAATTTTTCTTGCTTTGCCATCCTTAAAAAAATGAATATGAAAACTAGATCGGAGAATGCTGAGTGTATGCTTCAGTTCCCACAGACGACGCCAAATATAATAGCCTATTTTCGTATTGGACGAAGATAGTGCCTTACACCCTTGAAATGTAGAATGTTAGTTAAGAACTGAAAGTCCATTGAATGGGTTAAAACCACAACCTCTCCTGAGAATTTTTGGAAAGAATGTTGTTTATATAGATGCTAGATATTACAAAGAGAAAGATATTGAATATCTGAGTTTTGGTAGGGATAACTTTCTCTAAGAGTAGTTTTGTAGATGATCTAGCCGTTCTGGATTATCATCTCCAGGTCTCTTTTTATAGGTCTTATAATATGACCGTTATTGCTTTAATGAGGAACGTTACAAATATCAGGTTTGATGAGTCTTTTATGAGGTCTCTTGTAACATTTTGTTATCTGATACTTGTTGATCTTGTAACGGATTTCTTGATGACCTTAGTTGTAACTTCGGACTGCTGGTGAAGATGCGATCTCTAGCGATGTTCGTATGTATACGAACTGTTGATGGTTATCTAAGTATCTTCTGCAGTGCGATGTTACTGGTTGCTTCAATATCCCCGAACTGTAGATGAGAAAGTCTATATTGTAATCTGTTTGCCCTCAATCCTTGATTGGTTATCAGTGTGTATATTCGAACTATGTGAGCTCGAATATCGGACTCAGTACGAGGATTAGAAATAAGCCCTTACAAGTAGAGGTGTCATTTTCAATGCCCGAAGCCAAATGACTCAACTTGAAATTGTAAAAATGGGTAAGGGGATTTTATTGACGGGATATGGATCCAGAAAGAGAACTATAAATGTAATATCATCGTGAAAATGTTTTCGCACCCCTCATTCAATCTTTTTCAAGTCTGAGTATCACATCTCTCTTTTCTTTGCCGCTTCCCGCACTGTAGCTTTAACTAGTTTCCTTGTTATTCCCTGTTGAAATATGAAATATTAAATACCGACTAGACACATGAAAAAAAATTCTTGTAATTGACACATATATCTGATATGTTGTTTTACAGTATACAAGTGGAAGCGAGTCAAATTGCGTGTGAAATGCAGCATTTGCAAGTAACCAGTATTTGTAATGTAGTTTCTCGTAAGGAGAAAAAGGCTACATTCTTCAAATAAATTTCCAATCAAAAGGTGTTTTCAGAAAATGTATTTCAAATTTCAGTCTTAAGTTCTTTTCGACAAGAATTTGGTAGATAGTTTTTTTAATGATATAAATAAATAGGTATTTTTGATGATATTTTTTTCTATTTGTTTGCCTTCCAGTATTCTAATTATAAGCCGTTACAATAAACATTTCCCCGCAGTTTTGATTTTGATTTTGATTTTTATTTTTATTTGCAATTTAGTCCCTTGCATCCTTAAGTTTGGTGAAAAGTATAATATACCATAACACTTGAAGTCGGCTTGCAGAAGAATCAAACTTGACACCTGAAGTTTATGTAGTTTATACTAATTGAACTTTTGGATAATAACTATTCTTTGCTAGATTAGTATCCAGTCCGAGTTAGGGCAGGAAGTCTTATACTAATATAGATAGTATTAGAATATTAGTTTGCATTCCATGTATAAATTTTAGGGTTACTAAAAGTGCCAAAACCTCGCGAAAAAAGATAAGAAGCTTACATTTCGTGGATAATGGTGGACAATGTCGACCGCCTCCTGATTGCTTAGAAATTGATCTTGAGGATAGATCTTATGCACTAATATTGATGGATTTGCACTTGGATTGACTTGCAAAAAGTTTCAGGCAGTCTAAATATCGCCAGTAGAGGCTCTTCGTTAAATTCTGTTTTTTTCAAATAAACATCACAATTGGATCTTGAAATCTACAAGAAAAGATACGCATAAGTCTGACTCATAATCAATGATTGTTCTTCAATCTGGTAATTTCCAAATGCGCGGGTAATTCGAATATAGTTTTGTAAACCCTAATTAAGGCGTATGGCAACAAAAAAATTATTATCATAATCTATGTCAAGTCAGGAACAAAATATTTATAAATAATAAAAAACATATTACATTTTTTTTTTCCTTCTAAATATTCAGGGGCGTTGAATATGGAGGGTCCGATCAGCCTTGTATAACTATCTTCTTAGCAGATTCGCTAACAACAGACTATTATGTGATACTCTTGATTTATAACAATGTGACAACTTTACTATAATTCCGAGAACTTTGTAAGAGTGCAGTAAATCCTACTGCCATAATGATACATTGGCAAATATGTTTACTGGGTCTCAATACAACAATTAATCGACGCAAAAAACTATTATGGGTTTTCTTCACTTATTATGGTTTTTGCTCAATAATTATCTTGGTTCTACTAAAGTTGAATAAAGAGCTCTATACTAAAGCACCGAAAACAAAACAAGATATAAAGACCAATTTCAAAGTGTAAATAAAATCACCTGTATTATACCCTTCACATGCCAAACTTTGTGTTTTAAAACCACAATTTGTGAATCATTAGGGTGCAAAGCATATATCTCATCTCTACAGACTCAATACTTGCATTGTGCTCTGTAGACAACTGAATAGCCTTCACTTCCCGTACTGCCTTTTCAGATCTGCCTAACACCACCCAAGAATCTCCAGTATTTGCAACATATAAAAGTCCATCACATATGATAGCCACCAAACAACATGACCCCAGTGATGCAAGTTGTGGCTTGTTATGCCATTGTTTCCTTACTACAGAGAGAGAAAAAGCTTTGCGGATAACAAGTGCTGACATTTCTTGATGCTCCGTTGTTTGTTGAACATTTAGCAATTTATCAAGCAAATAAACCTCTACAACAAAAATGAAGAACAAAGATTTTGACAAAAGAAACAAAATTTCATAGTTGAATATTGGTATTTTGTGGCTTTTTGAACAAACCAAAGTGCAATTTAGCTTTTATGCTCAAACAACTTGCAACATTTGGCGAAGAGGGTAAATTGAGTGTTTTTCTGAACAATTTCCCTTAATTACAACCAAGAAAAGAAAAAAGGGTGCATTTTCTTCTCAAAGTGGGCAGGCCAAGTTAATACTACTCAGCAATATTTTTAAATTGGAGATGTTTATCTGAGAATAGAGATGAACAAGTACATTAAATTGAATTACATGGTAATAGAAATGTTCCATTCAAATAGAGCAAGTTTCAAAAACAATGTACTATTGAGATTCTTGAGCATATGGTCATTTATGTAACGCAAAGTTTCAGGCCCTCTATGTCCATCTCGTCCCTCGAGGACCCAATTCGTGTGAGCTCAAAGGCCCTGATTCAAGTTGACTCATATCCTCCAACAAGGCATTTGCTTGAATTACAGCCATCGAGAATTCTCCATTAACATGATGTCCTATATCTTTGTACCATATCAACCCATCATTCCTTCCGCTTCCTTCTCAGCTTCTACGATCACCGTCCACCGATGAAGGCTTCCAGCATGGTGTTAGTGTAACCATTTTCATTATTCCAGATGATACCATTTTACTTCCTCTCACTCAAAAATCAAACTCAAACTCAAACTCAAATCAAAATTTAATACCACTACTGTTTCTGTTTACATTCTAACCATATCAGCAACACTTTTGTATGAAAATTTAATCCCAAAAGCATTGTTATTCCAATAAAAATATGAAAAACAAAATGGGTATCGGCAGAAACTGAAGTATATACACAAATTCAGACAATAAAGCAAAGATCTTTAATATAGTTCAGAAAATTTACATGGATGTTGGTCTCTTCTCTCATACATACCTTGAATCTGAATACCTCTGTCGGCTTTTCGATATCCCTCCATGTTTATAAGATGATGGAACAAATCCCATTGAAGATCTCTTGTAGACAGTCTCTGATCATAAGAGCAAAAAATAGATCAGAAAGTCAGTCAGAGAAATATTTCTTTCTTTCCCAGATTGATTGAATGAATGAATTCTTGTCAGAAAAAAAGGGTGTTCTTCTTACATGTATATTTCTTCTCTAACATAACAGAGATTACATGAGTAGTAAGATTATGAATGATATCCAAATACAACAAATGTCGGAAATGCAAGAGAACTAAAAGAAGTTAATTGAGGTGGTTTTACCATGATCAACCATAGAACTTAAGAAGCAGTATACATGAAATAAGTCTCTATTGCAAAACTCTTTTGGTTCTTGTTCCATCTATCAACAATGTAGGTGCAATGCAAATGCAGCAGTCCCAACTGTTATTCAATCTGCATGAAGAAGCAACACATCTTAAGGAGATGATCAAAGTCTAGTGTATACACACTATCTCTATAATCACTCAGAATGCCAATCAATTCAGTATCAGCATTCAATTTACAAGTCACCTCCCGAGTCAAGAGTATTTCGAGCCTTCAAAGTCCGTGTCGTCGCAGGATTGCGAGTTTTTGCCCTAATCAAAAGACGAAATTCGTTTTATGTCTTTCATTGAATGAATTTTAGGGTATTCATTCTTACAATGTTAAATAATACCAAGTCCAAATATTTTGTACCTTCACATCTAGCTCAGAAGCCATTAATCTTCTCCGACCTTCGTAAGTGTAGTCACCTGCACAATATCTGAGAATTAGAGGACCATCAAAATTTACTGAAATAATAAAAACGAGAAACCAAGAATACGTACACTTGGAATAGACTTGCTTCAGTTTTCTAATGTTTTGCACAAGTTTTCGCGCATTGATAAATCCTCCTCCTTTGTAACATCAATCTTGTCAAGAAATTCAAATAATATCTCCCTTGCTTCCTTGTTGAAGTCTCCTTGTTCCGATCGATTTACAAAATCTTTGAGATCCACTTCACCAACCAGGTCTTCATTAACACCCAGGGCTCCAAATACAAAACTAGAGTACACGCTAGACTCCTGGCAAAGTACATGAGTTACAAAGTTCATTAATCCAAGATAAGCTTTACTTTTGAGTAGGTGGAATGTAATGGAAGGGAATTGGGCGTAAAACTCTGTCTCGCTTAGAATCTCCTCCGCCGCCTCCTCCTCCACCACCTTATCATCATCATCGTCGTCATCATCATCATCATCGTCGTCTTTGCTCATTGAACACTGGAAAAAATCATCTTCATCCTCTATCACATGTCTTTATGAGAAATTCCGTGGTAATAATTTTCATCATCGCTCCAACCTCTACAAAACCAGTCTTGCAAATCTGGGTTACCCTTGATTAACCTTGCTTCCAATTGTCTATACAATTTGTCCATTTCAATAATGGCTTCATTATTTCCCTGGTATCTTTTGCGACGATCCTTGCAGCACTTAGCATCCCATATGTTAGCACAAAAACCCCGCGGAATAGTAGTGCCATCGGTAAGTGCTACCATTTTCTCGAGTTGTGTATTCATCTCCACGGAAGATTTTACACAAGTACGAGAATCGTACTCAGTCGCTATTTTGAAAAACTGAACAAAGAGTTCTTTCAGATTTTTCTCTAGTTCAACATCCTAAAAAAGAAGATTGGGCATATCAATATATAATAAGAAATGACAATTAATATTGTTGGAAATGTAAATCTTAATAACTGAATCCATGAAATTAAATTTGATCACTGGTATTAGAATTACGTACAGAGTTCACATCTTCCATTATAAAAATCAATCAATATTGTAAGGGTTGGAAGAAGAAAGCAAAACCCTAAAAGTAGATACAGAAGTAGTTGTAATAGTATATGTCTTACCCTCAAAGTACTCCCCTTGCAACACATGAAAGAGCTGCGGTACAAGATTTTGCAGTTAGTGCTAGGATGGAAGAATCTTGTATTAAACAAAAATCTAGGGCCCTCTGGCTTAATCTGGGGGACAGTAATACTGCTTTTTTCCATAAGGCTGTGAGAGAAAGGAGTAGAAACCAAATTAATTTTATTTATGATGATAATGGAACTAAAATTGAGAATCTTAAGGAGATTGGGATTGAGGCTGTTAAATACTTTGAAAACATCTTTGGTACCACCCATGACTTTGAATATGATAAAACTATCTTTGATAATGTTTCTATGAATTGCACTCTGGATGAAACTGATTGTTATGAACTTAAGAAGGATGTTAGTACGGCTGAGATCATCACTGCATTAAATGTTATTGGGGATGAGAAAGCTCCCGGACCAGATGGTTTCTCCTCACATTTCTTTAAAACTACTTGGGCCATAACAGGTAATGATTTCCTTAAAGCTATCTTAAATTTCTTTAGAACTTGTAATATGCTTGGGGTTATTAATGCTACTTCTATGACTTTGGTTCCAAAAATTCCTAATCCATCATATTTTGGAGATTTTAGACCTATTGCATGCATGAATGTTATCTATAAAGTGATTTCCAAAGTTATCACCAATAGGATGAAGTTCTGTCTTTGTAAACTTGTTAGTCTTAACCAATCAGCTTTTATCCCTGGGAGAAGTATACATGATAATGTTATTATATCTCATGAGTTGGTTAGGAACTATCATAGGAACATTGGATCGGCTAGGTGTGCTGTCAAGGTGGATCTTAGGAAGGCTTATGACCTTGTTAGATGGGAGGCTGTTTTTGATACTCTAATGAAATTTAAATTCCCTGAAAAGTTCATCAACTGGATAAGAGTTTGTGTCTACTGCCAAATTCTCTATTTCAGTGAATGGAGTTCTTCATGGTTATTTTAGTGGAGTTAGAGGAATTAGGCAAGGGGACCCCATGTCCCCCTACATTTTTGTGCTTATCATGGAAGTCTTTAATCAAATGCTTCTTGCTAAGGTTGAGGCTGGTTTTGTAGCGCCCCGCTTTTTGTTATAACTAGTTGTGTAGTAGTTGTGGTTTAAACTCGTTGCACCCGGTAGTATGTGATCTTAACTCTAGTTCCCCTAACCCATTCAACCCACCACCGAAATAACTCCTTGCTTCTCTCCTTCTTCTCCCTATTTCTCCTCCATCAACCTTCTCCAATCTCTCTTTCTTTCTCTAGAATCTCATCGGAGAACAACATTATGCCGGTTGGATTCTGACCTATAACCTCCCACTTCTCCTTTCAATCTCAAACCCATCTTGGTTAAATCTAATTTTGTTGAATTTGAAGATGCTTTGACAAGGTTGATGATTGAAGTAAGATGCAGTAAATTCCTTCTCCGTCCATTTACCCAAGGCAAGTGCATCTATCTAATCTCATTTGCTTTGATTGATATGAGTAAATCATAGTATTCTTGTATGTTCTAATCTTCCCTATGCAAAGCATGTTCTAGATATTAATATGTCATTGGTTTATTACCCTCTTAGTTGTTGTTTTAATCGTCGCATCAATTTACATTAGATATCTCAGTATTGTGTATGCAGTCATGTATCCCATAATGGTTTATTTCATCATGTTTATTTAGGTATACAACTATTGATCTTTATGAGTTAGGCTTTGGTTCTTAATAGGTTAATATCCTAATATTCTTATAGTCTGATGGTAATTTTGGTTAGAGAATCACTTGGGCATTGAAAGTGTAAAGAAACTACTTCAGATTGTATTCTAGGTAGACAAACTAGATATTATGGGAAGTTGGTATTTGTGATAATCTTGATTTGTTCTATTTTAGGTCATTCTTTGGACATCGCATATTCTTGATTCATTTGTATTCAACCTGATTAGGCTTACCCTTAGGTTAACTCACGAAGGCGTAATTGCTTAGAAAGATGTATGTATATGGTGTTCTTGTCAGGTGTTTATATCGAGGGTTGGTTATCTTATAGAAATTCATAAAGTAATCTACTCTTAGAGTGATCTGGACACATTTTGGTATAGTTGATATTATTCTTAAATTATATGGGATGGAGTGTTTGGACTAAACTTTACCTTAAGATGGTATAGTTCATTAAGTAGCTTATCGATACTTGTTTGGTTTGAGGCAATTTTCCATATATATATTGATTGCATGTTATGGCGAATGACATGGGTTGTGAAGCATACAAGTACCTATATGGTCTACGGGAGTAGTTCTCTAGGTGTTTTCTTGCTAGATATTACATTAGTAATAATAAGAATTCTCGAGACATCGATTATGTCTATGATGGACAAGGCGGCCTAGTGTTGTACATAGTACTCATTGTAAGATTGGTATTCTAAGGCGCGAGTTGAGTAAGAGAGTTCTTTATCTCAAATGGACATTTGGACGAGTCTGTGATTCTAGAACAACTTAGATGATTCTTCGGTATGTCTTTTGTGACAGTTGATCCTAACATGAATTTTCCATGATTCAGTAGTACGCGACTTAGATTCGCTTTGATGCTCAGAGTTTCTTTTTGATATAGTCACACTTATTGGGCATGCTACGACAGATAGTATTGGATGTTGGAGCTTTACGTCATTTGATAGAGTCCCCACTTGCTATTAAAGTGAGGGTAGATAGATCATCTGGTCGTAAGAGCGGTAGGTCTTTGGATTTGGTCCCAGATGCTGATTAGGCAGGGGCAGACAGATCATTTGATTCTTGTAGGATTCAAACTTCTTCATTTCCATTATGTTAGGATAACTTCGAGTTAATGTACACAGTAGGGCTATGCTGTTACGGTCCTTGGGTTCGAGTCCCTAAACCAAATATGAGGTAATTGTTTATCAGTTTTCCCGGGTTGCAAGTCCCTAAATTCTTTCCCGGTTACTTCTCGGCTGCATGCTTCGCGAGCATCCCGTGGGCAGATCCCTAAAAGTTAAAAAATAAAATAGGCTTTAGACCTGTAGGTTGAAATTCCTTGAACACCCTGATCAGATGCATTACCCGCTAATTCCTGGCTCACTAAAAAGGAATCCGCCAATCCCTGGCTCGCCAATAAGGGATACGCTTCTGTTGAGGACAGAAGGGTGCGAGAGTGTGGTCCCACTGAATTAAAAGTGACCCTGTGTACGTGACTTCCAAATTCTCTTTCCTCATTAACCGTACTTCTTAGATTGTAGTAGTTAGATCTAAGTTTAGGCTATCGTTGATATCTTGGTAGGATATTAGTTTTACTTAGACTGCCTCTTTAGAACTCGTAGCTTGGTTGATATTCTCCTATACTTCCGTTAGAATCCTCATGTCTCTTTTCTGTGTTTATCTTAGTCTATCATGTCTTATGACCTTGGATATTTGTACTTGCTGGGCGTTGCTTGCTGACTCCTTAAGCATATATACTTTTTCAGGTGAATTGTTGCGGTAGCGATACTAGTAGTTGGAGCAAGCTAGACTTGCATCTTTTGGAGTTCTGGCTATCCTTGTGGTATTATTTATCATTTCTATCTCTTTTAGATTTTCTTCCGCTGCGTAGTTTCTTAGTGTTCTAGATGTATTTACGATTTATTTTAAATTGTAGTACGTCTTTTGGGGGTTCATCTTTAGGATGCCCGACGTTACACCTCAGAATTCGCGTTCTTAATAGTTTATTAAGAAGCCAATTTTAGGGGCGTGACAAGTTTGTACACACTGCACCCCAAATGCACCAACCCTATTATTTCTCATCTTTGTTTTGCAGATGACCTCCTTGCTTACATGGGAGGAGACATACAATCTGCAAACTCTCTTGGTTTAGTGCTCCAGGAGTTCAAAGCTTTTGCTGAGCTGGAGGTAAATTGCAACAAGAGTCTCATCTTTTGCTCAGGTATGGATGATACCAGTGTTACTAGTTTCAAAAATACTTTAGCTTTTAATGTTGGGACTCTTCCTGTGAAATACCTTGGCCTGCCTCTCATATCCACTAGGCTTACTTATGTTGATTGTCTGCCCCTCATTGAAAATTTTCACTCCAGAATTTTAAATTGGAAATGTAGATTCCTTTCTTATGCTGGCAGATTACAACTCCTAAAAGCAGTCCCCTGTGCTATGAATGTTTATTGGACTACTAGCCTCATACTCCCTGAAAGGGCTATAGCTGAGATTAATGGCACCTGTAGAAAATTTATTTGGTCTGGCACTGACCATCTTGCTTCTACTCCTGCTGTTAGTTGGGCTAAAATTTGTCATCCATATGATGAAGGAGGCTTAGGGGTTAGAGATCTTGAAACAGTCAATGTTGCCTCAGTCATGAGGCACATTTGGGCTGTTGTCTCTAATAACAACACCATTTGGGTTGACTGGGTTAAAAAGAATTTATTTGAAGAAAAAGAATTTCTGGCAGATTACTACACCTAGAGTGGCATCTTGGTGTTGGAGGAAAATTTTGGAGCAAAGAACTAAAGCTAGTATGATTGTAACACATCTTATTGGCAATGGTGAAAATACTAACCTATGGGGTGACCCTTGGCACCCTCTTGGTATACTTATGGAAAAATTCCCTCAACAGCTGCTCTACAACTCATATTTACATAAAAACTCTAAAGTTTCTACTCTTATTGCTAATCATAAATGGGATATTTCTGAGTTTACTCAAAGAGCTATGGGGGACATTGCCATTTTGACTAGAAATGTTAAAATCTACTCTGGATGTGAGGATAGAATTGTCTGGACAACTTATAATAAAGGGGATTACTGTTTAAAAAGTACTTACGACCTGCTTAGACATAAAAATAGCATTGTTGACTGGAAAAACCTTGTGTGGTTTAGTGGCTGCATACCTCGACACTGTTTTATTATCTGGATGGCTCTTAGAAAAGTTCTTAAGACCCAAGATAAATTGCTTCAATGGGGCACTGTTCAAGTGTCTAAGTGTGTGCTATGTTGGAATGCTGCAGAAAATGAAGAACACTTGTTTTTTGAGTGTCCTTACTCTGTGTTTATATGGAATGCTCTTACTACTAAGCTTGGTTTTAACAGGGCTCCAACCAACTGGGATAATGAACTGTTATGGATAAATCAGCACTTCCAAGGTAAGGATAAAGTTGCTATATTGAGAAAACTAAAAAATAAAAAACCCCAGCTCAATTTTCAAAAAAAAAAATAAAAAAAAATAAGGGATGATAATAAGATGAGTTTTAAGCATCATAATACCTCTTCAGACTCACTACTAGTATTTGAGAGTGAAGAAAGAGCAACATCTTCCATCATTGGTACCTACGTAAAAACAACAAACAAATCAATCAATATTATAATAAGGGTTGGAACCTTAAAATTAGATAGAGGGGAAATAATAATAACAGATTTGTAGTAGTATATGTCTTACCTTCTCATCATCATCCATCTTACTGATGTGGGTATCGTCTACAGAAGTCCCAGACGAAGGATTAACGGATTGCAGAATCTCCATCTCTAGTATTTGTGCAAAACGAGCAGATGTCAATATTGTTGGATAGAAAAAAAAACTAAAACACACACAAGAGAGATAGATGAAAAACAAAGAAAGTTACCATACCTGTCTATGCTCTCGGGAGAAAGAAAGAAAGAAAGATGAAGCTGTGTCTCAGTAATCCTTTTATTTATAGTCAATTTTTGGATAAAACGAAAGCCATATCATTTGGCATGGTAACTTAGAAGCCAACTCATTTGGCAACACTTCCAATTTAATACCAGTATGTATCACTCTAGGTAATTGGGCCTAAAGGCAACACTATACCAAATCAAAAAACTAAGAGATATTTTTTATAGAGGGCCTAGAGTGATACATAAATTACATTTAATACCTTAAAATTTAAATAACTACTCCTTGTTGGACAATAATATAATCTATCTACACAAGAGCAATTGAGAGAGAAAAAGAGAATTCTTTATTTATGATTCAAACTCTGTTCATGGAACAGGTATATAACATATATATAGACATAGCTTCCTAATTCAAACTTTATTAATTATCTATTTAATTCCATCACAAGATTTTGGCTCTGCTTAAATATCTTAGGTATTAGGGGTCTAGTCATATAGAGTGAGGGTAGGGTACCTGACACGCATTTTTTTTCCCGGCATGCCAAGCCTTGGCATGCTCAACCAAAAGGCATGCATTTTCCCTTTTTTAATAACTGTAATACATAGAACATTGTTACTTTATCGGGCCAACTTTTACAACATAGAACATGGACCTCCCCTCAACACTACACAAATCCATAACGATTTTTGGTTACTTTCTCTTTATATCAATATAAGTGATTCCATCTTGTACATTGAGTACTTCATGGCTTACAAAAATCATCGGGTATTTGTAAATTGCTCATATTCATGAAGGGATTCACCACAAATTCAAACTACTTATTACAATATTAATGTTTATAACATCAAATACAATTAAACAATTAATAAGCATCAAACTTAATGGAAAAAGAAATGATTGTGGTGATTACCATAACAAACTCTAGTATTTTAGTGTGATTGGTCTTTGGATTGTAAATTTTATTCTAAGCAATTATATTTTTTTACCTCCTTATATCATGGGCACTTAGAAAACCTAGTTATGATTTATATAATTATTATAAAAGGGGAAGAAGAAGGAGTATGACTACGAGTAAGGTGACGACTGACAACTGACAATTGTTGGTACACAATCTTTAAAGACTTTATGTGAGGTGATAAAGCCTTAATTTTGGAGGTGACATTTGACAACTGGCAAAGTCTTAGTTCTTAAAAGATAAAAGAGCATCTTCTGCTGCCATCGTTTGAACTCCGCTCCATTGAATTTCTCTGGCTTTTCTTGATGAACACGAACAACAATTTCGTTGATAAACATCTTCGCAAAATTTGAACACAAAGAAGAGATCTGAAAGTCTGTCTTAAGATTGTAGAACATGTATTCCGATGTATGTCAAAGATGAACGAAAAGGAAATGAAAGAACTGAAGATCGAGGCTTGCAGTCACTTCAATTTCCTTAAGACAGATTTCACCCTGCGTATGGTGCTTCACAGTTTGACGTAGTGCCTGTCTCCCAAGATACAATGATCGATTCGTATTGACTTGAAGTACTCAAGTCGATACGTCTGCCGAACTATTTGTTATTTCACTCTCAAGAAGGAATCGAATTGAAGAGGAGGAATTAGATTCAAGGATGCTTTTTGTGTATCAAAAACTTCAAGAATTATTGCTTAAATAAATGAGAAGGTGTCTTTTCAAAGCACTTGTAGATAGGGTTGCGTTCCAAGACACATCTCTGAGAAGAGTCGTGTCTCTTGAATAGTAACTGTATGTTTTATTCGAATAAAATCTATTTCTATTCGAATAGGTTTCTTACTGCCAGTTTTATTCGAATAAAATCATAATATATTCGAATAGATTATTCCTAAAAGTTTTATTCGAATATAATCTATTTCTGTTTGAAAACAATTCTCCCTGCCATATTTTATTCGAATAAAATATTTTCTATTCGAATAGATATATTCGAATAAAATCTATAAAATAGTCCAAATGGGTCATAGGTTGGTCCGTGCACGCAAGCCCATAGGCGTCCCCATAGTAAGCATTTACACACTTGTGAGAGTACCACTTACTTATACATGTTATACATGTGTAACCCAATATAAAGTGAAAATACTCTTTTCACTTGTCCAGTGTGGGGCTAACAGTAATCACCAAGGTTTTATTCAAACCACAAACAAATGACATGCATTTTTTCCAACAATCCCCCACATTTGAATGAAAATGGGAAAGACGAGAACGAACAAGAATCTTGAGAGTAATGGTAGGAATGGTTCTGAATCGAAAAAGGTGTCTTGTGGACTTGAACCTTCTCTCGTGAAACACTATCGGACATACTTGGTTAAGCAGTGAACATGATATATTGAACTGTTCAGCCGATGATGTAAGCCCAAACAATAGTATTCACACAGTACCGTTCCTGTCACAGATAGTTCTAAATGTTGTGTCCATTTTGCCCTTGGAAAATCTCGGATTCACGAGTACTATTAGAGAATTCAGCCGTCTCAATTCTCACGGAAGCGGCCCTCACTTCTCACTCACATAGGTGATTGCCAATTAAGAGTACCCTGCCGTACTTGACTTATATACACAAGCTATAAGAAGCATAGAGTAAAATAGAGTTCCCTCTAAAACCTCGCAGAGAGTAACAAGTACCTGAAGTACAAATTGACCTTTTACAACCCCATCAATGAAAAGAGCATAGTCACCGAAGGTTTCAACCTTCACCCATTCCGCAAGGTCTCGGTCTAGTCTAAATAACTCAAAACATTCTGTCCAAATATCAATAATTTCATTATATTCTTCAAAGTCTTCAATGTCGCCAGAATAAGATTTGAACACTTGCAATAAACCCCTCGCGTAATAATGTCGTCTTTCAATCCCTATGTGAAGAGGAATACAAAATAGTTTCATTGTTGGTTTGCCGCCCCTAAGGTTGTAATCCCACAGTTTATCCCTGTGTTTCAAGACGATGACAAACAGCATTGTGACATATTCAGCTTCTTAAGAGCATACACAAAACGATAATGCTTTACAAGGACAAAGATCACATTAAATTTCATCTGCACATACAATATTCATTTGATTAAATCGTGAAATTGACTAAGAAACAAGAAATTAAATAGCAGATTCAGGTTCAAGTGTAAGCATTTCCAAATGCACCACTTTTAACTCCATTAAACATACACAAGTAAACAAAACAAGCCCTCAAAATTTAAAATCACTCGGAATGCCAATCAATTCAGTATCAGACTTCAATTTAGAAGTCACCTTCTGAGTCAAGAGTATTCCGAGCCTTCAAAGTCCGAGTCCTCACAGGATTCTGAGTTTTTGCCCTAATCAAAAGAAGAAATTCGTTTTGTCTTCATATTGTGTACCTTCACATCTAGCTCAGAAGCCATTAATCTTCTCCGACCCTCGTAAGTGTAGTCACCTGCACAATATCTGAGAATTAAAAGACCATCAGAATTTACTGAAATAATAAAAACGAAAAACCAAGAATACGTACACTTGGAATAGACTTGCTTCAGTTTTCTAATGTTTTGCACAAGTTTTTCGCGCATTGATAAATCCTCCTCCTCCTTTGTAACATCAATCTTGTCAAGAAATTCAAATAATATCTCCCTTGCTTCCTTGTTAAAGTCTCCTTGTTCAGATCGATTTACAAAATCTTTGAGATCCACTTCACCAACCAGGTCTTCATTAACACCCAGGGCTCCAAATATAAAACTAGAGTACACGCTACACTCGTGGCAAAGTGCATGAGTTACAAAGTTCATTAATCCAAGATAAACTTTACTTTAGAGTAGGTGGAATGTAATGGAAGGGCATTGGGCGTAAAACTCTGTCTCGCTCAGAATCTCCTCCGCCGCCTCCTCCTCCTCCACCTTATCATCGTCGTCGTCGTCATCATCATCATCACCTTCTTCTTTGCTCATTGAACACTGAAAAAAATCATCATCATCCTCTATCACATTGTCTTTATAAGAAATTCTGTGGTAATAATTTTCATCATCGCTCCAACCTCTACAAAACCAGTCTTGAAAATCTGGGTTACCCTGGATTAACCTTGCTTCCAGTTGTCTATACAATTTGTTCATCTCAACAATGGCTTCATTATTTCCCTGGTGTCTTTTGCGACGATCCTTGTAGCACTTAGCTTCCCATATGCCACCACAAAAACCCCGCGGAATAGTAGTGCCATCGGTAAGTGCTACCATTTTCTCGAGTTGTGTATTCATCTCCACAGAAGATTTTACACAAGTACGAGAATCGGGGGTAGTCGCTATTTTGAAAAACTGACAGAAGAGTTCTTTCAGATTTTTCTCTAGTTCACCAACATCCTTAAAAAGAAGATTAGGCATCATCTATATATAAAATAAATCAGAGATGATACTAAGAAATGGCCATTAATATTATTAAAATTACGTACAGAGTTAACATCTTCCATCATTGGTACCTACGCAAAATCAATCAATATTGTAAGGGTTGGAAGAAGAAAGCAAAACCCTAAAAGTAGATACAGAAGTTGTTGTAATAGTATATGTCTTACCTTCTCATCATCATCCATCTTACTGATGTGGGTATCGTCTTCAGAAGTCCCACACGAAGGATTATCAGATTGTAGAACCTCCATCACTAGCACGATTCAGATGAAGCTGTGGAGGCACGATTCAGTACTCCTCTTCTTTATAATCAATTTTAGGATAAAGCAAAAACAAAATCGTTTGGCAAGGTAAGTTAGAAGCCAACTTATTAGGCAACATACACTATACCAAAGGGCATGCTTAGAAGCAAAAAAATAGTGTTTTGGATAGGGATGTTGTAGGGACATGTCCCTCGAGCTGGGGTAACAACGAACTAGGTCACAACAGGATCATGCTCCCAGGGAATGTGAGGTCATACTCGCGAATTCCTGGATTTTAACACGAGACAAATTGGGACCTCAAGGCGTTGCTAGCAAAGGAGATTCCAAACACCACTGTAATGATCATCCGGTACCGAAGGCCTCAAATCATCTGGGATGAGAAGGTCAGTCAGAAATTGGCAGGGGACGCTAACACTCAAAACTACAATAGGAAGAACTACGACCTGCACGTCAAAAAGTTCCAGTCAAAGAATTAATAGAAGCTCAAGCTCTTTCCAGCAAGGATGATATGGGTAAGTTGCAAGGTAGTCTGATTGCTACAGAGTTGTTCGATATGGAAGTTTGAACGGGATTCCACACTCCGAAAATACGCAAATACAAAGGCACAGATCCTAGTGAACACGTGCAATAGTTCTGAGATTCGTTGGGGGTGTTTTCAAACTTAAACCACATTCTTTGTCAGTTGTTCTCCACAAGTCTCCAAGGGGGGCCACTCCGCTGGTTCCATTCTCTACCTAAAATTTTTATCTTTACATTCGACCAGTTACAAAAAATCTTCGTCAAGACCTATGCTCTTAACAAAGATAAAAAAAAAAGAACTTATACAATTTTATCAGTCTCAAACAATCAAGGGGAGAAGTTCAAAGTGTTTACAAAGAAGTTTCTTGAGCTCGCTAGGAAAGTTGATAATCTCGATCCGAAAACAGCTGTTTCGGCATTTACCAATGTACATATTAATTGTAAAGCAAAAAAACATATTTTCTTGAACAAACCCTCAACTTTGGAAGATATGATTGAGAAGATATATCGATATGGAAAGAATGATGTCTGAAAGGCATAAATCTACTAAAAACGTCCTAGCCGCGAAAGGTCCACCTACAAATTGAGATAGTGAATGCAACAATGATGACCAAGGTGATATGAAACGAGCTAAAACAGATACAGGAAAATCACGAAAAGGAAACTTGTTACCAAAACCCATCCTTCCAAAACTGATATGTCAAGATCTCAGCGATCTACTATATACTGGCAAAAGATAAATTCTTCCATGTGGCTCAACCTCTAAGACCAATTGAAGGCAAACCATATTGTATGTACCACAAGGTAATGCATCACGAAATCGACCGGTGCTACACTATACAGAGATTGCTGGAGTATATTTTTAAAATGGAAGAATGTACAAATATATTATCGATCTTGAAGAATATAAAAATATAAGCTACAAGAAGCAGGTCGAGGTCATTCAGGTCGAAGAACAATCGAAAGAAAAACTCTTGTACCACCTCTACCTTAACCACATGATCGAGATTCATCAGATCAACAATTCTTCCAGATTAAAAAGGAGGGTTCAGAGTGTTTCGACCTCACGATTTAGGAGAAAGAAGCCAAAATCAGATGTAGATTTTATTTTACGTCTTTAGCTCTCTTTCTCTATATATGACTTAGTTACAATGGGAAGTCGAGTCCATATGCTCCCATAACGATACTTCAATTTTCTTAACAAGATTCATGTTTTCTCTTGAAATTTAATTTAGGTGTACCATGGTTTGTTTATATCCTTCAAAGATAATACAAAGAAATGGAAGAAAAATACTTGACGTTGAGAAACGATGTAGCTAATCTCTCTTCTACGCCAAGAACGATACGCGGAATAAGCCTAACAAGAGAATAATCAATCAAGAATAATACAAAACACAAGAATTTCCCAGATGAGGAAAGTGGAAAGCCCTTAGGGATAAAAAACCATTCCCCGTGAACAATCCACTAAATCAAACAGGTTACAAAATCTCTCCAAGCTTCGCAAGCTTTAATGGAGTCTCTCAAATTCTAGCTCTCTAGAATTAAACTCACACAGAGAAAAGATAGATTAACTAAATAACCTAAGTCCTTTTTATATACTAGATGACTAATTACAAGTATAAACAGATCTCGAGGCAAACTCAACGTCCTAGAATAACTCCCAAAACAAACCTACGCTCATCTCGTTCGTTCGAATGACTTTGTCGATAAAGGTCTCCAACCCTAGAAAACATGCAACTCGTTCGAACGATTTCTTCGATAATCAAGTTTCCAACACAAAAATTATAATCTCGTTTGAACGAAATCAATTCTCGTTCGAACGACTTCCATTTTCGTTCGAAACTTTGATAATTCCAGTTCTTCGACAATTCGAATTCACATTCAACAATCTCCCACTTGAAATCAAATCCCGTAACCCATCTCCAGATCTCCAAATGAATTGCTCGCACTACCCAAAACTTCAATCATGAAGACCCATAGAAGTTGTACATGTCGTCAACTTCTGAAATGTCGTCACCTTTGTAAACATATCGACTGGATTCACATCAGTGTGAATCTTCACAAGCTTCAACACACCGTCTATGAGGAGCGAGTGAATATAGTGATATCGAATATCAATATGCTTGGTCCTATAGTGAAAAGCCAAATTCTTGTGGTCGAGAACTTGCAGTTGTAAATGTGGTATCTTTTTGAATGTTGGGTTGTGTCTTTGACTATGTTCTGTTGGCTTCCCTTGTCGAACCTGGAAAATATGCTACTAAAAGTAGTTGTTGTGCTTAGTCAAAAAGACCCGTTGGAGATTCGCGAAGTTCGCCCACTACCCCCGAAATAGGAAATTGTTTTTCTTTTTGTAAATTGCATGCATCTACTATAAATACAGGTAGAGAATGAGTTATTCAGATCCGTAAAAAACTGTTCATTCATCCTTACCTTCTTATCACGCAACAAATTTTAATAGTTACCAACTTATTAGATTTTACACCAAAATCCTCCTCAAGGTCGTGGTTTTTCTCAGCCTTTACTGAGTTTCCACGTAAAATCTTGTTTGTTTAAGCTTATTATTGCATCATCCTTACTAAAAGTATTGGCGAAGATTATCCTCCTGGAAAATACGTCATTACAACTACAACAGTTTGATATTATACACTATTACTTACTTTTCTTCAAAGTTCTATATACAAGTTTCATGGGTTCCTCATCCATTCTCTCCAGAAAGTCTCCTTTCACCCATATCACATTATCGTTCCAAACTCGACCTGCTGAATTCAGATAGAAGAAATGAGGTTGAGACAAACTCGAACAGAAATACGCGCCTTCAGTTGCAGCATAATATTTCACAGCATAATACTGTAAAATGTCCTAAGGAGTTATTCTCATCTCCACCTCATTCTCCTCCCACAATCTATTCAGAGTCTCACAAACATTAATCACCTCCCACATGTTTCCATTCCATTTAATTGGGCAGGACAAGCTTTTATGGTATTCATTATACCTTTAGCAAGGTTGCTCAGAGGCAATTTTATCCCATATTCCAACTGGAACTGATAGCACAAAAACCCCTCATCTAAGTCGTTTTGGACATTCTCATCAAAGTACTCTAAAGATATTGATTCCTCCACCTTCTTCCTCTTTCTGTCCTGCTCTAAGTTAGGCAACAAAAAGAATTATTTTTCCCCATTCTCCACAATACATCCCCTGAACGACCTCCCATCATGTTCTACAACATTGCCCCATTTTTCAACCTATAGTAGATTTAGATTTACAGAACTCTTTTAATACATCAGAATTCAAAGAATAAGAGCACAAAATACCAGGGAAATCTAGAAATTATAATTCATCCTCCCTCTCAGAGTCTACATTTACAAATTTAATATTCTCATACTCACCCGTACGACCAGAGGTCGACGTCTCCATATCAGGTGAAACCTACCTTAGAGATATAGGCTAAAGGATGAGGGTTTAGTTCTAAAATAGATTCTCCTCACGCCCCACCTACATACAGGTCCAGGTATTTTGTCAATTCACTCGATCATTATTTTTTCTCTATACACATCAATACATGCATATGTTATATCTCTATTATACATACAGATCAAACAATCTTTTTAAACATTTGCTATAAATATCATAATTTTCAAAATTTTCAAAAACTCAATCACTAAACTTCAACGTCTTAGTATGAATCAGAAGCAGCGCCTGATCTTTTTTTTACAATGGTATTGTGCAGCCAACGTCTGGACTCTTCCTCTGCAGATTTCTCTCCCTTTCTGTGATAATCACCTTCGTCCAATCTCACACTAGAATCTCTTCAAATTTTTCTCTTTCCTCTCCCACTGTCAGTTCATTTTTCATAATTTGATAAACGTTTGAATGAGGAAGAAGAACTATTATTTATACTTTATCTCTCTAACTGCTGGCAGTTACTGGGCCTCGCACGAGCTGCCTTTAGTTTTGAAATTGAGACGTCTCTTCTACAATTAATATCAGACGTTTCATACCTTTTCGGGGAAAGCGCCTTCCTATCATTGCCCCACCTTCTATATTTTAATATTTTTTCTTTCTCCCAACAAAATCTCTCTCAAACCCTCCTACACTCATGATAACACTATTCTCACACGCAATCAAACTTTTTCTCTACCTACACAAAAGACAAATATCAAAGTTGATCTACTTTTTCCATTTCTACTTCTCCTACTTATAAAACTACTGACGTCATTGTCAATACAATCACATTTTAAAATTTAAATTATTTATTCATAACAATTCTTAACCACATTTACAACAAAACATGAGAAAAATTCTACCTCCAATCCAATTATAGTTATTCGACCTAATTCAGTTCGCTCCCTCAAATATAATTACACATAAAGCATCTCAGATGCCCTGAAGAGCCACACCTATTTAGTTCGCCTCCAACAATCCTCACATCTTCATCAGCAATTTCTTCTACAATAATTTGCACCACAACCATTATTCGAGATGCGGGTTCCAAAATCACTTCATGGAATATCTCCAAGTTGAAATGACGCCCAATCTTAAGTTCTCTAACAACCCAAAGATCCTCTCCCTCACTTCTGCAGCCTTTATCGCTAGACGCCCCTCTTCAGCATGACGAATTCTTTCCGACCGAGTCCTCACCATTTTCTCTTTTCTTCCTCCTCTGAACATTGTCTCTCCATCATATTTATACACCTCTTCGAGATAACTTCAAATCTCACACATTCCGAATATATAATATAATTTATTTTTCCATAACTGGAAACCCTAAGATCATGCAAGAGAATTATTTAAACTTATCTTTCCAAATCAACCTCGTTATAATTCATCAATCCCCGTCTCGAACTAACGTTCACCAACTCCTCCCAGTAAAACGATTTCAGTATACCTCCTTAGCTCGATATTTTAATTCTTCCACACTCTATTCTCTGTAAGGATTTTTTCTCTTAGCACGAGTCTCAAAATCTAAATCTAATTAGCTCGATACACGTTTTCAAACATATTTATATTTTTGCCTTCACATATATTTTTAACAGTTCGACTAATCAATTTCCATTTTTTTGTTTGTCTTCTAAAAATTACATTTTTAAACTCCAACATAAATATATTTCTTTCAGCTCGATTTAACAAAAAGAAGAAGCTAAATTCGTTATTTCAACACAATTTTCACAAAAAATCTTTTTCATTAGCTCGAATATCAAATATATAATACTTTACAGATAACAAGTCTTTCATATATTGTTACATATTATTCTACAGATTCCATCTCAGTTTTTAACACTGTCTCAAATTCGAGAATCTTCTGAAGCAAAGGCAGGAACTGGAAATCACTAATCTTGATCCCTCCTTCACACCATTTACTTCCACAAGAAACTGAGGAAGTTATGGTCTCAGTGCTTGAACAAACCCTCAGCTCGAGAACTTTCTTCATGACAAGAGAAGATAATTGTGTAGAAGAAAGATTTCCAATCCCTGTCTCCCTCCTCTACTACCATCGCATCCTCCTCTATAAGCCCCACCAATTGACAGTTGTTAGAGATTAAAGGAGGTCCTACCTTAGAACCCAGTCTCTCGCATAATACCAGTAGTAATGCCTCGCATGTACGCCGCCCTCCACATCTGTCTCCTTAACCTTGTCCTCCGCCGAGATGCGATGGCATCTCCGACGCTGTTCCCCAAACAGGTTCACGTAATGAAATCTCCACATGTGGTCAAAGTCATCTTCAGCTTCAGCCACTTCTTCTTTCGACATCCCATGGTAAGTCGGTGATACGGGAATAGGCGTGGGCATCTCCAGCGTTTGTTCCTCAAAGTACCATACCTTTAACTTCTACATTTCAGCAGATACTCTCTCTTCATAGACCATTTAGCGGGTATTCACCATTATCAATCAGAGTACACAGAGGATGTTTCAATAATAGAGTACTTTGACAGTGCTCCAAAGCAGTCATCATTTAAAGCAAGGTCAATCTGGGAACCCCGAAGGTCAAGTACATTAATCATTTCCATCCTCATAAATATAGATACAATCTTCAATAAATAAATACCGAGTCCAACTAGTCAAATTCCCATCAATACTTCAAATCTTTCCAACTTCCAACACCAATAGTCAATAGGTTCTTTCTCAACCAAAGCCACCCGTGCCTTTAGTTGTGAGAGGGCGATTATAGAGACCTATCCCTTGACCTAGTCAAAACTTGAACTATCTTAATATCAGACTTATGCATTATACACATGATAGGCATAGTCAGCATTACCACCTAGACTACGAACTTATAAAGAACGTGGATCAAGCACCACAATAAAATATAAACAAGTCAAAGACACCTGCCTCCCACGAACTAATAGTTACTCATTCAACTACCACTTACCTCATTATCAGATAACGTGCTTCTACGCAATAACGAGCGGGGGGTAAGGTCTATATAAAGAAAATGTTCAAGAGAAGATAAAGACCATAAAAACTAGATTTTCTAGACTCTAACACAAGAATTTCTAGATTTTAAAGACCCCAAAACTTCTTATTTCAAGATCAAGCATTTCTAGTTCAAGAGATCACTTGTAATATGATATCATCAGCCTAAAGTAATAAAAGTTACAGTTACTAAATCCTCAACTCGAGGTTGTGGTTTTTTACTTATTCAAAGGTTTTCTACGCTAAATCACTTGTGTTATTTTTTGTGTTATATTAATTTTTGTCAAAGGTACATTTGGTGTAAGATCTAATTTTGAGCCATTTTGAGCTGCAAAATTAGACCATTACAACTGCATTCTTCTATATGTTTTATATCTTTATACCAGTAACTACTAACTACTCTCTTATTAGATTGTCAAATGTCATTTGAAGAATCAATCAAATTGTAGAACTTCCTTGGATAGGTTATATTGGAGATGATTACTGTGTTTATCACTATCTCACATACCACAACTTAACATATTCATCGTATAGAGGTCAAGAAGGATTCAACTTGAACACAACTTACTCTCTTCTTTAATGTATGCTTATAAGATTGACCAAAGAGACTTGCTAATGAGGCTCAAACAAGGATAGCCTTTCTTATTCACTTCTCGTGTTTGTTCCCTTGCCTCTTATAGTTGAAGCTTGCATTTTCTTCTACAGGTGAAGTACTCTATCCCAATTGGTTATATCTAGTACTAACCTTTGCTAGCCCGACTACAACCCATATTTCCAACTTTACTACTTATATACTTCCCAAATAGAAAATCACATGGTAGCAACCATATATCTTTGAGGACAAAGCTAGTATAACATACTAAGATCAGGTCATGTACACATGTTTGATGCTTGCCATCATTCAAAGTCTCTATTTGAATAGTAATTGTTTTGGAGAAGGCAAATTGACCTCCTTAAAACTTATATGAGTGCTTCAAACATCTCTCTCTTTCAAATTATGTCTTTATGAAATAATACTTATGGAATTAGGGAATGAGTACAAGCTTTTGATAGCAGCAAAGGATCAAGTTTGCAAAAAGCTAAGACTAATCGGTCACATGCACAATCATTGAAAAGGGATGTTGAAGCTGCTTCAATCGTTTCATCACAGGTAAAAGTGACACGCATCTGTCTCAATAGTACACTGTATTTAACATGAATTGTATATATCCATGAATTTTTTGTTGTAGTTGTTGTTGCCCTTGACGGTGTTTTCCTTGTAAGCCAATATAAGTTTAATACCATTAATATTATGGTGGATTATGGTGGATTATAACAGACTCAATAATAGCTCCGGATTGAAAGATTCTAGCATGGCTATCTCTCCTATTTCGATGAAAGTCTGGATTGAACATCAACTTTGGGATTTGGGCAACAAAGTCTTTCTCTTTCATATCACCCACCAATTTTATTAGGGCATTTTGGTGTTTACCCCCCACTTAAGTATGGATATTCGCGATTGCCCTCCCCCCATGTGCCACAAATATTGTGGTCGACCCTCCAACAGTCGGTTAAACCAAGTTTTGGCTATGTTGACTCATTTTGACGAGATTTATAATGCCCAAAGTACCCTTTCAAATTGACTAGGATAACAACCAAATTTTTTTTTCAAAAACTAGCCGTTGGCTTCTATCTCATACTTGTATTTCCTCTCTCACTCTAGCTATATATGGTACTTGGAAACCTAACTAAACATTCTTCAATCTTATATTTATCTGGCCTCAACTAAACAATCTAAAACTTGAAGACACGGGTGGGGGATCCTCCGACAAGGTAATATCTCTCTATGAGTTTAAACTAAGTTTTTATGGTTTTTTCAGTTCTGTCATTAAAACTTCAAACTGAAGTTTGGGGGGTAAAGACAAAGTTCAGAAAACTATATGGGGACCAAGACTAATATATAAATCTTATTTGTACAGGTCCAGAAATGTCACTTTTGCTCAGAATTGCATTAAACTTCTAGATGCCCTTGGATATATAGTACCTAGAAGAAGCCGGGATGCAGTAGGATAATGAAATTGAAAACTTCACATACTAACACAAACCCTAACATAAATTTTCTAAGGTGTCAATACAGTGAGTGTAAGGGGTTTCAGTGGCTTTCTGATGTAGTAAATGAGTCTAAATGTTTAAAGAAGGAGGTTTCAGAGTCCTCTTTCAAAGGAGGATGCTTTGGATGTGGGGAATTTGGTTATTGGTGGAAAGAAAGCCTATGAAGAACTACAAATTGTGATAGAGAAGGTTGTGGGGACAAAATGAATCTATGTACTTCTAGAACTAAAGCAACCAACGGGCAAAAGTTTCTTAAATGTATTGATATCGAGTGTAAGCACTTCTGTTGCCTTAGGCATGCCATGAAGGCTAAAGCTAAAGCTGATTAACCAAATGTGAAGGTTTCTATGACTATGTCTCTAAGTGAGTTTTGTAGAGAGTTTAAAGGCAAAACAAAACTTGGATGAATGTAATAAATGTAATATGTGTACTATGTCTCTAATATGTGTACTTCTCAAGTGGCTTACCCTATTTCTTCTAATGTCTAATGTCAATCAAATTTGGTCTAGAAGCATACCTTTAAACCAGTCAAGTGACGATCCTGTAATACCTTCAACATAAGCATTCTCCCAATCTAGTTTAAACCTGCCAAATGATTGTATAAAATATAAAAATACACCAAACCTGCAACTGTAGCCATACTAAATAAAAGTAAGCATTAATAACCTAAATTTTTAAAGATAGTAAAACCTGCAACTATAGATGATGCAAAAAGATAATAAAACCTGCAACATATCACTACCACCCTAAAATTTCATAGATAGTAAAACCTATAACTTCAAACCACACAAACATGCACTGTCACGCCCCAAAATTCGGTAATTGTTAGCTTGACCAATTACTAGATCCGAAGCTGTGCAGGTCGGGGAATCCACAGATTCGCCCCACGAACAACCGAGCCGAAGAGAAATTCTGACCCAGTCATTCACAATAGTATCACAATAGAGTAATAAGGAAAACAGAAACAACGGAAGACTAAGATAACAGAATCTAAATATAAGATTCTACAAACCTCTACGCAGCAAGCCCAACTGCAATAACTGGAGAATGAGCTTCCAGCTCTGCTCCCCAAAGATCACCACAACAACTACTAAAACCTGAAACAACCTGTCACTGAAAGGGAGATGCGAGAGTGAGCAAACAACGAGCTCACTAAATCCCAAGAATAGCTAAAATGATTATACTAACCAATGAGATGGATATAAATATTAATGATAATATGATATAATAATATCTAACGATAAACAATATACATATAATAAATATATATGGGATGACTAATAGGTATAAGCATATATATTAACTCTAATAAGTCTATCTATAAATATACCTCATACAAAAGAGTGTTAACCTACACTCCAGTCATAAAGACCACTAACTACACTCTAATCACAACCGTGGCTCTCAGCGCCACAAACAACTAATCACCTCCGAAACATAATAACACACGAGGGTAAACCATCCTCGGCCAACCACAAACCAATCGTGTTATCCAAACCCCAACAAGGCACAATCCCGAAGCTATCACAAGCTAAACGAGATCGCCCACAACCAAATACCAACCTAGAGCTCAATGGAACCAACCAGACTAATCAACCTAATAACTTAAATAGATGCAGAAGAGAGAGGAATAGATGCAGAGAGGAGAGGAAATGCAAAAAAGAGATGAATCTAATTACACTAAAATCCATTAGGAGAAGAGGAATTGAGATAAGAATAGAGGAATATGATGAACTAGGATAATTCCATAATTATCCCAATGCAATGATATATTATGAATCTTATGATGATGATATGATGGAGTGAGATAATCCCATAATTATCCCGAGTGCAGAAGATTCTATATTAAACAAAATGCAGAAGGGTTAAAGATTTCTATCAGAAGAACCTACTAATTAAGGAAATGTGCAGAGATGCAATAATTGCTTGATGATGATGATATGATGATGGAGAATGATTTAGCGATGTCAACCCAAGGGCTAGCCCCCATGACTAAAGTGGGCTGACAAACGTTGAAAAAAAGATTTACCTTACCGGATATAGTTGGATACAAGGGTACTATGTACTGCACTAGCTCGACCAGACTAAGGATATTACACAAATATTTTACACCGGAGCCAGCGTCCGAAACAATGATATAATTCCGAGGCATTTCAACCACTAGGATAAGCCCTGTACCGGATAGTAAATACTGTCTCATACCTTCCCACACTCCCGAATGGGTGACTAGGTATAATAGTATCCATCCTGGACCCACCTTCTATTTTAACCCGATTAAGGAATCCTTGATCCTCTCGAGGGTCAGTCGATGCGGAGTAATTTGTGTATCCGATCGCAGTAAGATAAGGAGAATATACTATTTATGGATGTGAGCATGATCCTAGAGACTGAAGCACAACTATCGTCAACCCGGCAGTACACGCAGGATAACCACCTACTTGAGAGCGTGGCAACCAAAACTAACACAGATGTCCTCCTGTGACTCAGTCGCACCATCTAAGCCTAGATGAAACAGTAACTTAACCGTCACGACATCTAAACAACATCAGTCTCTAAGATTCCTCAAAACAATATGATTACCATCACGCACAACAATACTCTAGCTGTCAACGCAGACTAGTACTCATGGGGTGACATACAAGTATCCAACGAGTAGTCAACAATCCCTAATAACAGAACTGCCTCACAATCCTCCTAATCATGTACATAAGTCTCTAACACGGATGTACAGGAATCGAATTCAACAGGAGGTTTCAGCTGCATTCTAACATCTCGGGTGACGTACAACTTCATAAACCACCTGGCTCAGTCGCGGATCACACTGAGCCATGCTGTCTCACGTGCCTCCTAGATGACGGAAGGGAACACAGCCCTAACAGCCTCATCCCGGGGAAAGAAGGCTTACGGGTAAGCTCTATCAGCTCTAAGAATCATGTGGACAATAAGTGTCACAACACGATAAGCAAACAATCCTAAGGCAAACTATCAGAAGTTCAACATCCACAACAACCCACCACGGATAAGCCGTCTGCTCACCACCAACCAATAACAGTCCAGGAGGTTACACTCCCACATGGAATCCAATATTCCAAACAATCACTAACCACAACGACAGTGCTCAAGGACCAGGCCTCGAGAACACAGAGCACACCAAGACTAATCCTAAGACTAGTCAAAATAAAAGCAGGCAAAAAGACGAGCTCCGAATCGAAGGCCATGTCTTACTGAAGCTATGCCGCCCCAAGACTACCCTGGAACCAAGTCCAGCAATCCAAACTAAACAAGATGCTAAACTAAAAGCTGAGAACTATAGTCTCAGAACTATACTATCACAGAGAAATGACGGCTAACCACATGCCGTCCATAAGTCTCTACTAATCGCCAAACCTAGTTACTAGTGCCCTGAAACAAGCTGGGCACCCTAATAACTAACCAACAGTACCATATTCAATATATTATATACATATATAAATATATAGTGACGCTGAGGCGTCGCAACATACTAAGAAATGCCTTTGTTCTCAAACTTGATGAAGAAAAGACTCATGAGAACCACCCTCAATGAAATCGGTCTAAGAGGAACCTCGGGAGTCATCGTCACATCGACGATAACAGAGAATAACCTCCTCTGGCTAATCATAACCCCCGGTCTCTATTGAGTAACTAAACTCACATTATAGCAGATTTTACTAACTTATCAAACCCTAATATACTCTCGCCTAAGGTATGCCAAACGGATAACCCGTGAATGTGTCCTAAGCAATTAACGATATCCTAACTTAATCACATATATAATATATTGCACTAGGCATTTCTATAACTCAAAAACACCCCGGACACCCCGAAAACACCACGGACAACCACGGACAACCACATAAACACTTCTACAAGCCTAACAAAAGTTTCTAAAGGTGCAAACACCACCTCCACCGCCTCACGGCCACCGAAACGCCCAAGTCCCCAGAAAGGAATCTTTTCCTCGGGCGAATCCAGAAATCCACCGGCCACTCCAAGGGCTCATCGGAACCACCCCAAATCGCACACACAACACACAAACATCATCGTCAAACTTTCTAGGGGTTCCCACAACTCATAACACCGCCCTATCGTCTAAACCACCGGAATGCCAAAAAAAGGAATATTTGCCCGGACGAACTCCGAAAACCTATCGGCCAATCCAACGGCTCTCCGGAACTACACCAAACTATAGACACACTAATAAAACACCATGTCCAAACTATCTATGGGTTCCCAAGGCCACAATGCCACCCCTACCTCCGAATCACCTTTGAACCGCTAAAACCACAAAAAGGGAATCTAAGGACAAAACCACCTAAAGGAAATAAATGGATGCAATCTGGATGAAAGAGTATAAGCGGAATATATACGGATTATAAGTGCGGAACTTATCGTGAAGGAATAATAGTAATAATACAAAACAACAAAATGACCCAAAAATCCGGGACATTACATGCACACAAACACTTTAACATAAATATACCACAACCACAACCATTAACAAAGAAGTTTAAATCTTCAAGCATAAATAGTAATTATGAGATTACACACCAAATTAACATAAAAAGATGCAATCTAGGTCTGAACTATCATAATTCCCAAAAAAAAGCAACTGGAAGCATCACACATACACAAAAGTACTTAGTCTTAAAATTCAGCGAAATAGACTTCTAGGCTATACAAAGACTCAAGGCTTCCAGGTCCTAAATTGATAGGTCTTTTTGTAAAGGTATATGAAACCCTACTTGTCTGAGATCTTTGAGTTGGAACATTTGGTGTTATTGCAATCCTTTTTGTTCCTCTATCTCCCCTCACAGTAGTTATTCATGTCCCTCTATCTCCCCTCACAGTAGTTGTTCCAGTATTTGAAGTTGTCCCTCTCCCAGTATTTATAGTTGTCCCCCTCCCAGCATTTATAGTTGTCCCCCTCCCATCATTTGAAGTTGTCACCTTTCCTTTAGCATCTCTCCCAATTGGTGTACCATTTCCCCTCCCTCTACCACCTCTAACAGTTGCTATAGCTGATGGAATACCAATATTTTGCCTGTGTTGTGCCCTGCTACATTCAGTATCAATTTTACTCCTTGTTCTTTCTTTAGCAAGAAGTCTTACCATTTTTAGAGGACATTTGCATGTTTTTTTGTTATGTCCAAAAGCTCCACATTTGCCACATTTCCTATATACCCCACTAATATCATCTTCTCCTCTAATCTTCACCTTTCTAAGCCTTCTAGGACCTTTGACTAATGGTGGGGGTAATACTGCATATGATGGCTACAAAATGGCATGTAATGACCAAAAACTTAATAAAATACATGGATATATGGCATTGACTAAACACTTATTTTTTAAAACCCTTGATAAGAAAAATAAATAAAAAATGTAACTTTACCTCATTCCAGTCAGATGAATCATCAATGGCATGAATTGGTTCTTTGTAAGTAGCCACTTAAGAAGGCACTCTATGGTATTCACTACAAAATCTGAGAAAGTAAGAATCCAAACAAAGATGAGTATCTATTCAAACACAATTTTATATACATAAAAAACCTCATAAATAAAAATTAATCAAAGTAGGGCTTACTCAATCCAAGGTCTTCTCATTTTTTTTATTTGGCTCACTGCATGAGCACATGGCAAACCTGCAACTTGCCACTCTTTGCACTGACATTCATGCCTATTAAGGTTAAACTTCCACCTTTGCCCATTTTGAACAATTACAACAAATAATTGATCAATTGTGCCCTCAATCTTGAGCTGTCCATACTGATTACATATTTTTGTAATATGCTCAACTGCCCTTGGCAACAAATCTAGAAATGAAGAACTAAATAAGTGATCGTTTTTAAAATAGATTATTAAATTATAAATGAACAAATAAAATTTTACCTTGTCGATCCCATTCTGCAGCTTTGAGCCTCCAATCATACATCAACTTTATAAGCATCAGGTTCAAACATTCAATAGCCTTGTGCAGGGGCTTGTTTATAATCTTGAGGATCCAATTGTTGAAGGACTTACTGAAATTATTGGTAATATGTTCACACTTTGAACTAAAATCAAAGTGTGACCTTGCCCAATACTCATATGGCTCTTTATGTAGCCACTCAGATGTAGCAGGATCTGTCAATAACAACTCATCAAGAAATTTCTTCTTATCAGACTCTTTGAATGACTTTGCAACTCCCCAAACTAACCTCTCCAAATGTGTACCCTTGTGATACTTCTTCATGTTTTTGTTCATATGCCTAAAACAATATCTTTGATTTGCATTAGGAAATATCTCACCAATAGCCTTTATCAACTCCTTTTGTCTATCAAAGATGAAGGTCAACTTGGCCTTATGTAACTTTAGATGGGGCTGCAATATCTCAAGAAACTTCTTCCAAGTGTCAAAGCACTCAGACCTGCAGAAGTAAATAAAAATTGGGAATAGACCATTGTTTCCATCCAAACCAATAATTGATAGATAGACACCCCCATACTTCACCTTCAAGAAACATCTATCAAACCCAAGACTGGTATGTATCCTTGTAAAAATCCCTCAATAGAACCCTTGTATGCTATGAAAGTGGCCATCCATTGGTTTGTAATAAGATCAAGACTACAATGCTGTCAGGGTTTGCAAATAAGACTTGGATAGTTAACTCTAACATAATGGTGTAGGCCTCATCATAGGACCATGTAATCCTCTCCATGCATATAGACCATGCATTCCAAGCTGTATAATAGCTTATAGCCATAGTAAATTTAATCCTTATTGCCTCTTGAACATCAAATGACCATGTTGTTCTGACAGTTCTAATTAGTTGTTCAACCTCATTAGCAACCCACCCTGCATTGGCTACCTTGATGGAGTCCTTAGCCATGCTCATGCATGTGTGTGTCAGATTACTTGTTTTCTTTAACTCAAATGTGTGACCATTAGGTAACCTTCTAGCATATAATAACCACTCAAAAATTTTACTACTACACTTGTATCTCATTCTATAGTCTTCATTTTTGATCTGATGGAATTTAAACTTATTTATAAAGGCATACTTCTTGATGTACTACCTTGCCTAATAGATAGTACCCCACAGCATCCCAAACTTCAGTTTATCATATTGTTGAACATGATCCTTCTTCAACACTTCGCTTTCTTCAACACTATAGATATTTTTGTATCTCTTGCAAAATGTATGAACTCTTCATCTACTCTATCAATGTCCTCTTGTGTAGGCCCATCATCACCATCTTGGGAAGTGTGAGTAATGTAATAACCTTCCTCGGCTTGTAAGTTATATGGGTCAATCTCAAGGATAACCCCCACATTATTAGGCACTAGTAAAGTCTCACCAACTGCAGAAGAAATCCTAATTTCTGGTGTCTTATCCACCTTATCTTCTTTTGTGATGATGATGCTACCATCACTGTCATAAATGGTTGGCAAATTATTTAACTCCTTCTCAAGAAGATCCCTAGGTCTCAACCTCTTCTTCCTAGGTGCTTTAGCTTGTTCACCCTTTCTCTTTTGTACATTCTCCTTTTGTTTTTGCTTTCCTTTTTCTTTTTTCTTGGTTTTTTTCTTTGTCTCCTCCTATAGAAGCCTCAGTCTTTTGTACTTTATCTTGTTGCTTTCCTTTCCCAACAGGTTTTTTTTGCGTCTTTTTTAATTATTTTTCTTAGTCTTTTATGCCTTTTTTCTTTGCCTTGGTTCGCCACAATCAACAACAACTGGATTAGATAGCCCACCATTTTCATGTTGCTCAACAAAATCACCTACAATTGAATTAGGTGGCCCGCCATTTTCATGATGCTCAATAAAGTCACTTATAACTGAATTAGATTAACCGCATACCTCATAGATTGGACCTCCAAATCCTAGACTTATATCAGGTGCCGTACATATATAACTCCACAATATCCTCCAAGGTCATATTGCCACTTTCAATTGGATCACTCATGTCATCATCTATTGGTCCACTCATATCAATGCTTCTAGAATCACCAGAATCCTCCTCTGAATCACCAGAATCCTCCTCTGAATCACTAGTTAACCTTCCCAAATCAACCTCAACATACACATGGTGATGGGTTACATGGTCAACTCTATTGTTCTCATCCAATTTTTTATCATGTCCTTGGTTACTCAAGTAAAAGTGTACATCACCAACCTTTTCTACATTATTGTACTCCCACATTACTATCAAGTCAGTATCAGTCTTCACAGGGTAGTGTTTACCTTGGAAGAGGGTGTTAATATTAACAATATTCCCTATATGAATCTCTTCCTGCAACTAACCCAAAGTCTCAAAGAAATACTCAATCAGAGTTATAATTAAAATTTGGTCAACATCATTCTGATCATACCTATAGTAACTGCCATTTAAATACAAGTCATGGGTGTACCCAATTACTTTCCAGGAATCCTGCCATTCCCCACCCTATTGTAGTATCATAACCTTCATACTCACCCTGATCAAATTAGGAAATTAACACTAACATTTAATGGTGCAAAAATGTAAAACAGTTACAAATAAACCCTAATTTTATACAAACCTCAAATTTCAAAAAGCATAACCCCCCAAAATGCAAACAAAAAAAACTAAACAAAAAAAAAGACAACCCCAAATGCATAGTAACCCAGACAACAAATTTTAAATCCTAATTTTATTTTATTTTAAATGTGTTCCCCACTATTGTGTTCCCCAAATGCATATATAATAGAAGGCCTGCCAAGAGCTCTGCAAGCTAAGGAGGTGGTTGGCAGTATTCATGGCATAAAAGTGTTTAGACGCCCCCCCCCCCCCCCCCCCCCCCCGGTGTCCCACATTCTTTTTGCCGATGATTGTCTGTTCTTCTGTCGTGCGGATCTGATGGAGGCACAAAAGATAAAATCGATCCTTGATAAATTTTGCGCGGCGACTGGCCAATAAATCAATTTAACTAAATTGGGCCTATTTTTTAGCAAAAACTTTCCTCACCGCCTGGGACGTCTTGTGGCCCATCTCCTCAAAGTAAAAATTATGCTGCCGGATGAGAGATATCTGGGGACAAACCTCTTCTTCGGCCGGTCTAAGGCCCAGACCTTCAAGCGCATTGAGGATCGTATTTCTATTCGGCTATAGACCTGGCAAGGTAAACTCCTTTCTCAGGCCGGCCAGACTGTCCTCATTAAAGCAGTGACCTCGACTATTCCGACTTATCAAATGTCCTGCTTCTCCTTACCTCAGTTTATTTGCAAAAATATCAATGCACTCCAACGGGACTCCTGGCGGGGGAAAAGTAGAAACGCTCAGAAACCGTTGTACTTAAAGAAGTGGAGGGAAGTTTGTCGCCCTAAGAGAGAAGGCAGCTTGGGTATTCGAGAGGCGGGTGCGACTAACAAAGCTCATCTCTCCAAGTTAGTTTGGAGGCTCCATAAGAAGCCGAACGAGTTATGGGGCCAGGTCCTTAAAGCTAAATATTACCCAGACTGTTTTATCCTTCATGCCCAACCGAAAGCGGATTCGTCATGGACCTGGCGAAGTATCCAATCTGCGATTCCCTCGGTTAATAATCAGTCTTGTTGGCAGATTTGGTAGGGCCGAAAGGTCCTTTTCTGGAAGGATAATTGGTGCCCCTCGATGCAGGGTTGAAAACCGACCCTGAGCGCTACGACTCCAGTGGCCGACCGGCCTCAATGGGTTAGCCACTTCATCGACCGATGATGCATACCTGGCGTAGGGATGAATTGGAATTTTGGTGTGATGAGGCATCGGCGAATGTTATCTCTAACATCTTTCTACCTCAGGTGGGAGAGATGGACGATCTTAAATGGTGCCCTTCAAAAGATGGTAAATTCTTGGCTAAATCGGCCTACCGGGAGATGCTTTCTGATTTGCCTATGGAGGAGGTGGTGGGAAACCCTCCATTCTGTCTTAAATTCTGGCATAATAAAGCTACTCCTCGGGCCCAACTGTTTGCATGGAAATGCCTCCGGGATATGATTCTCTGTCGGCCAAAGATTGGGGGTAGGTTAGGCCTGACTAACCTGTCATGCCCGTTATGTTTGGCCCCGATAAAGACCTTGCACCATCTACTACTTGAATGCCCCTTTTCGCGTACGGTTTGGTTTGGCATAACCTTTGGGGGATTACTTCAGGAATTCTCTCACCTTCCCGTCGAGGAATGGATTGAATTATGGATATCGTCTCCCCCTGAATGGCCTATAGATCGGAGCACTTGGACCCTCGCTGTGTTCCCGATGTATTGGCTCATTTGGAAAGCTCGTTGCGACTGGGTTTTCAAGAACACTAAACCGGACCCATCCCGTATCATTCTGACCATTAATAAATTAGTGTTTAAGGAACCTTTGTTTTGTGTTGAACGGTGTGATATCAAGGCCTCCTGGGTTCCTCCGGAACTGGGTTGGGAAAAAATAAATGTGGATGCCTCATTCTGTAAAGATAGTGTATTGAATCATATTGGTTTAGTTCTTCGTGATTCTAACAATGTTTTTGGTGCAGCCCGCACTTTCTCCCGCCGATTCGCGTCTAGCGAAGAGGGCGAGGCCTTAGAAGTTCTGAGTGGAATACTCTGGGCACAGGAACGCGGAAGCCAAAGGATGATCATCGAAACTGATGCCGCAGCTATTTACTCATTTTGCAAGAATGGTGACGCAGCTATCTCCTGGACTACCAAGGCGATTTTACAAGACTGCTTAGACCTGTTTAAACATTTTGTTAATATTCGTATTAGTTTTATGCCGCAAAGTGCTAACTCCGTCGCCCATGAGATTGTTGTTAAGCCCATGGGAGACAATATTGATACTCCGCCCTCGTGGCTGGTAGGAGCACTCCAGGGCGATAAGACTTCTTATGTAACTGGTTATGATTATTAAGTAAGGTTTACCAATAAAAATATAAAAAAAGTTCAATTTCATTATGTCATGGAGTTTTGTGTTTGTGTCTTTAGGCTTTATGCGACATGTTTTGCAAATAAAAGTCCTAGAATTCTAACATTTTTTGTCATATCTTTTATTGGTTACTAGAATTAAACTAAAATAGGACAGGTTTAAACCACCGTACAGTAACGACGACCATAAACTATCGTCCTCGCAACCTCATCATGTTGATATCTATGATGTAGTGTAAGCAAATTGTACGGCAAATAGCACGTAGATGGAGGACGGTTGTGGAGAAACACTGACAAACATGATTAGAATCAACCTAATAATTTCCACATTATCTATTGTATAATCAATGATGGGATAAATGAAGAAGTTAATGAACCTATGAACAAGGATGAAGATGATGACTGTGAGAATACCAATTATCGGTTATGAATACTCAACCTAATATGCAATCTACCAGTCTTTCAGATAAATTTATTTCTAATTGATTATATTATAATTTTAATATAAAATGCTATTTATGATTATTCACTTGATGTAGCCATTTATATGTTTGATGGGTTTCAAATTATTGTAAATAACATTTATTATACATAACTACCCAACCATATATATATGATGTTACCCCATATTTGTATCAGCTAAAACATCATTATGTAAAGATTATACAGCACAATAATTATAGCAGGGGCTGGAGTCAAAAACACCCATCAAAATTTCAATGGATTCCATATGCAAAACACAATATCAAACCCAGAAAATTTGAGGAAATATAGCATTTCATACTGCTCGACGGTCCGTTATGATAAACAACAAATATTGCAGCGCGAGCTGAACTCAAAAGCACCCATCTTCAAGTTTTGCAAACAATATTCAATGAGAGAACTACTCATGCAGCCGATCCAATGTTAGATGTATAACTAATAGCTTTAAGTTACATAATATTAATTAATTAGGATCTTATTTACCAAATTAACATATATGGATAATAACCTTTAAATCGAAAGCCCATAAAATAATAAGAAACCACAAATATATTCCCATAAATAACGTGTTTGCACGCACGATAGGGCGTATATGCTCGTATTTTAGATAGATGTGGGTAGTCATATAGAGTTACGGTCTAGGTACTTGTGTTTGGATTTGATGTGAGATATCTAGCAGCATTCAACATAATCATTGATTTATTTTTCATTAAGGCCTCATTTTCTTTCTAAACATATTGGGTTAGCAAGCCTTAGTACCCGTATAAACATTTTTTGGCGATTTAGATTTTACCCCACATTATTTAACCCAAATTTAATCTTGCCCACTCGAACCGGCAAATATTGTGGTCGGCCTCCCATTTCATGTCTTCTCCTCGGTTCACTGGGTTGACTTGACTTGGCTAGTCTCATTTTCAGTTAATACCTAATGTACTTTTAACTCCCCAACTGCTCATCTTTTGTCGACCAAAATGTTTTGCCACGTGGTTAGATATTGATCATTGATATTTTTGAATTAATGGCTGAGATTTAAATGATACAAGTTGTCGATCTCTTGCCACGTCATATACTCTGAAGGTATGGACTAGAGGGCAGGAGACTTAACAACCTTCCCTGCATTTTACTAGTTGAGTTTCGGGTTAGAAGAGAGAGTGAGAAAAACTACAGGGTTTGGTTGAGTTTTGAGAAAATGGTACAATAGGTAGTTCAGCAAGAGGAGACTGGTCAGGTCAAGTCAAGTCAAAACAATGAATCGTTAAATTTTGGGGGGTATAGTCTAAATTGGCCAACATTTATCTCATGCGCGCTTCATCTTCAAAGAGGAATATTGAGGAATATAGGACACATGAGCAAGAATAAAATGTGGTAAACTCCTTAGTCTTGACTTGAGCAAAGTGCATCAAAATAGTTGGAAGTACCATATTTGATTTTTTGTATGGACCACTTGGTGTTTTTTCATCTTCATAGTTTTGCCAAAAGAGATACACAGTTTTAATTGGAGATGCGCCGAGCTGTCGAAAACACCAAATTATTTGGGTCCACCTAATTACACGAAGCCGAGTATACACGATATCAATTCAAATGGTATTTCCCTCTTAGGCAAAACATAACTGGTACTTGATCCTGCAACGAAACAGGAGTCCATCTTTCTTTATCTCTAAAAACTTAAAACTTGGAAAAAATAAGACTCAACCAAACTTCATAAATCTAGTTGTTGGGAAGGTTTGAGGGGGAGGGCCAAACTTCATAAACTTGTTTGTTCTTGGGGGGCTAGGGAGATTTCAGATAATGGACAAAGATGAATCTGATGAGCTTAGCTCTTTATTTTCACAAATGGTAGTCTCTTAATCTCCTCACTATGTCATTTTTTCTTAAAATAGCATCCAGAGGTGTTCTCATCATGATTTGTTTCCATTGCTTTGCTTGTATTCCCTTTGATTTGATTTAGAATATGTGATCTTCTAACAATATATAGTGATATATAGTGGACTAGCTTATTTATGTGAGAAGACGGTTTGTAGGTGAACTTTTGTTAAGTAAATACTTATGTTCTCATTTTTACTCAGGGCGCTTCTTCCAGTTTCACTAATACTACTTGCATAGCTTCTATAATCAAGGATGGGATTCTATTGTTAGCTGAGGGGCGAGTTACTAGAGGTTTTAAACCTGAGGAAGACGAAACCGGATTTGTATGTGAGTATAAATATGTATATGTATATGATTCATAATATATACATATAACTTCTCTATAACTAATATTATTATTTTTTGCAGATACTGATTGCAACGACAAAGTCTTTGAAATTTCTAAAACTTTAGTTGCAATGGGCGGAGGCTTTACACAAAATAAAGACTATTTGCTTCAACAAATGAAAGCTGTAAGTTATCTATATAACTCTAAAATCTCATCATTATTCAGAGAATACACTAGTTAGCAACATAACTTTATAAGCGCCACCACCCAGCAGCAATAGCGTTATATTAAACGATCTCATATATCTGACACATTCTGTATGGACTTTGATGGAAAGATTAAAGCAACTTAACCTATCTCCAGATAAGGAATCAGCTCCACACTGGAGTACAACAGCACCAGGTCTAAAAACTTCCATCACTTTCTCCTTGATTGGTTTGAAAAACGACTGGTAGCTATCATCGTTAATTCCATCATCAGGAGGAACATTAAGTGAGTAATATTTCCCTTTACCATGCCCAATATCACATATATCTCCAACCACCAGCCCAATTGATTGCAATATCGCAAAGCCCATGATTTAACTTCACATCACCACCAGCATAAGTCAGGCAGAAATTGCAGTCCATCAAATACAGGGCACTCTTCACCAACATTAAATCTCTTAAGTTGCCTCAGTTAATTCTGTTGTGTTTTGGCGTAATGCTCCTTAGGAATGTCACATAGTCCTCAGCATGAAACCGACATAGATCCCTATCTCTGGCAGGAAAGGATTTTAGGACCTACATATGTTGAAAGAAATCCATAATGCGCAAGTAGAGCATGTGTCCTTCTAATGCGATGTAGCTTCATTGGATGAACCCCAAAGCCCACTTGCCATCCAAAGTTATCTTGAATGTATACAATCAAACTCAGATCAAGACTAGATGAAACTCCAAGTGAAGCGTTGTACCAGTTGAAGAAACTGCCTAAGATACTTTTATCTTGTTATACCAAATTGGTCAGCGCCAAAATCTATAGAACATGGTCTAATACACCCAGCTCCAATTGACATGAGTCCAAAAGCAGTTAATAAAATAGCCAGCTGGGTGGGGATCGCCGTGCACATCTTATAAGATGAGTTATAAAGGGTTGCGCGACCTTTTATAAGCTCAGTTAGCCAAAATTCTACATAAATTTGACAAGCAATGAAATTTCTTATCTAACTTGTGTTATATTAACGGGCATTTATGATTCAGGTATTAGTTCCTATGAAGGATTATTCGATGAAGACGGCATCAGATTGGCTAAAATGCAAGCTAGCGGAGATGTACCCTCCACCCCAAACTCAGGAACAAATAAATAAGGGTATAGCTTTTATACTATGCTCAAAAGAAAATGGAGAATTTGAGATTGCACATTTCTCGAGTATAAACGGAGGAGGAGGGGATTTTACTAAGACTCTTGGAAGCTTTATGGAACTGGGATGTGGAGCGGAAACAGCCAGGTTGTTTTTGGAAGGAAAATCACAATGGTGAGAAATTGAGAAAAAAAAATCAAAGTTTTATGCCATTTCTATTTGATCTTTTTTAAGTCGTTCTTCTATTAATGCAGTGAAGGAATCCCCTAAAGAATATTTCACGCAGATTTGACGTTGATAGAGGCACAAGAAATGATGAGAGATGCAATTCTAGCTGCTAATGTGTACCATAGAAGCAGCGGACGTCAGATCTATGGTATTCCTCTTTTATGTACTCCCCAAATTATTTGGCAGTGCCCGTTATCTCATCTCTGTTCATTACTTCTTCACTACATTCTCTGCTCTTCTCGGGAAAAACTCGTTAGATTTTGGGAGAAGAACAAAAATTGGGATTTTACCAGTCCCCAATCTTCTTAAAAACTACATGTTATTAGACAATAACGAAAGTTAGGGTGTAATGGAACTTTTGCGAGTCTAAGATTGAAACTGTGCAGTTTTTAAGATTGACCATTGATCTTGTGAGAAGAAAAACAAATCTTCTATAGAACATTTTGTTGTGGTCAAAGGATTCAGATCTTTAAGGTTCTCTTGAAAATTAATGATGATTAATTAGAGTTTAAAAAGAAGAGATGGATTTTAATGGGGTACAAAAGAAGAGATACTCTTGTTTTATTTCAGCATCTTGATGAATCAAATAGAGTGTACTCAGATTCTCAGATGAGAAAAGGTACAATACGCCTATTACAAACAATTACTACATTTCCCATGAGAGAATAGGAGATAAAGAAGCAAGATGATATAATGGGAAGAGGAAATGGAAACAAGAAGATATGTTTGTTTTGTCAGCCACATTACCATAAAGGATAACCATAGATCATATTTATCTAAGGTCTCCGATGGGAATAGCTTGGGGGAGTACAACCAACATATCCCTCGAGTTATTCAATTTTTCCTTCTTCTAATTTACTATTTTTTTTTCCCAAGCATTCTAATTCACTATTTGAACTTGCAGTATCTTTACTGGGGACTGAATGGAAACATTGTTACCATGCATACGACACATTCAACGAAGCTGACGAATATGGTCCAGCGTATTTCATTGAAAATCTACGTGTTCCTCCACACATCATTGCTATAAGGGAGCAGCAGCAGCAGGAGGAGGAAAGATTGAAGGAGGAGAAAAGACTGGCTAGGATGGCAGCACGACCCCAAACAAAAGGAAGCACTTCTTCAAGCAAAAAGCAAAAAACTATATCGTAGTAGAATATGTGATTCTCTTTCTCTACGTACAAAGAACCATCTTGCATCTCTGTCATGTCATGAATTTGATTTGTAATCTGTTTTACATAATGATTTCAAGTTACTGTCCCATACTTATACTTAATTCCCTATTTTCATGTTTATTCAATGAGTCCACAGACCACAGTTCCACACAATTGTGAATTTTTCACAACTCACAGCTATCAAATATCATGGAAAATTAAACCAAAGGTAAACATCTTCCTTTGACAATAAAAGCATATTTCATACACATTGTAGAATCGGATTTCATCTAGTTTTGATCCTCAACAGACTGCAATGATTATTGAAGGTACGAAGTCTCGTAGGTATGTCTGCATACAACAAGCATGAGAAGGGGGAAGAGATCAAACAACCAAAAAGGAATTAAATGTGAGGCAATGCTCATTAAGCAGCGTGCTAGTCACCCGTGAGAGACTCTTCTATTGACCGGGGAAAACTCGTTAGATTTTGAGAGAAGAACAATAATTGGGATTTTACCAGTCCCCAATCTTCTTAAAACTACATGTTATTAGACAACAACCAAAGTTAGGGTGTAATGGAACTTTTGCGAGTCTAAGATTAAAACTGTGCAGTTTTTAAGATTGACCATTGATCTTGTGAGAAGAAAAACAAATCTTCTATAGAACATTTTGTTCTGGTCAAAGGATTCAGATCTTTAAGGTTCTCTTGAAAATTAATGATAATTAATTAGGGTTTATAAAGAAGAGATGGATTTTAATGGGGTACAAAAGAAGAGATACTCTTGTTTTATTTTAGCATCTTGATGAATCAAATAGAGTGTACTCAGATTCTCAGATGAGAAAAGGTACAATACGCCTATTACAAACTTTAAAATTGAGTTATCGTTATCGATTTTTGTAATATGGGAATTTTTTTTTTAAGATCGTGAATCACAAAAGAAAAGAAACAATTACTACTTTTCCCCATGAGAGAATAGGAGATAAAGAAGCAAGATGATATAATGAGAAGAGGAAATGGAAACAAGAAGATATGTTTGTTTTGTCAGCCACATTACCATAAAGGATAACCATAGATCATATTTATCTAAGGTCTCCGATGGGAATAGCTTGGGGGAGTGCAACCAACATATCCCTCGAGTTATTCAATTTTTCCTTCTTCTAATTTACTATTTTTTTCTCCAAGCATTCTAATTCACTATTTGAACTTGCAGTATCTTTACTGGGGACTGAATGGAAACATTGTTACCATGCATACGACACATTCAGCGAAGCTGACGAATATGGTCCAGCGTATTTCATTGAAAATCTGCGTGTTCCTCCACACATCATTGCTATAAGGGAGCAGCAGCAGCAGGAGGAGGAAAGATTGAAGGAGGAGAAAAAACTGGCTAGGATGGCAGCACGACGCCAAACAAAAGGAAGCACTTCTTCAAGCAAAAAGCAAAAAACCATATCGTAGTAGAATATGTGATTTTCTTTCTCTACGTACAAGAACCATCTTGCATCTCTCTCATGTCATGAATTTGTTTTGTAATCTGTTTTACATAATGATTTCAAGTTACTGTCCCATACTTATACTTAATTCCCTATTTTCATGTTTATTCAATGAGTCCACAGACCACAGTTCCACACAATTGTGAATTTTTCACAACTCACAGCTATCAAATATCATGGAAAATTAAACCAAAGGTAAACATCTTCCTTTGACAATAAAAGCATATTTCATACACATTGTAGAATCGGATTTCATCTAGTTTTGATCCTCAACAGACTGCAATGATTATTGAAGGTACGAAGTCTCGTAGGTATGTCTGCTTACAACAAGCATGAGAAGGGGGAAGAGATCAAACAACCAAAAAGGAATTAAATGTGAGGCAATGCTCATTAAGCAGCGTGCTAGTCACCAGTGAGAGACTCTTCTATTGACCGGCACTCAATTAACGTGGTAATGTAGCATTAAGCACTCACCAAAAGAGGATAATCAGAAGGGAGGTCGATTTCATTGTTGTATGTAGGTTGGTTTCAGCACATAGAATCTGGTGTTGAAGGCACCCTTACAAATATGATTACCAGAAATGCTGTGGACACAGTTTAGTGCTGGTAAGATCAAGATGCACGTCAGTTCAAAATGTGGGCGAAAGGAGATAGCCTCTGTTGGGGAATCACAGGGGTAGCTAATCCCAATCCTCCTCGCTCAAGAACGAAAAACGAAAATGCCAGAAAGATTCGAAATCGAAAACACTGTAATTTACCCGGAGGAAGGAAGTGGAAAATCCTTACGGATAAAAAACCACTCCCGCGAACAATCTACTATATCAAATAGGTTACAACAATTATCTCTCAAGCTTTCTCACTTTCTAATAGAGTCTCTTCAAACCCTAACTCTTAAGGTTAAACTCAGAGATATCGCTCAAAATAACCTAGGTCCTCTTTATATATTAGAGAACTAAATTAAAAGTAATGCATATCTCGAGGCAAACTCCTATGTACCAAAATGGCTCAGACCTACTCTCCAGATATCCTGGAGTTGGTGTTGACGCCATGCTCTGACACTGCTGTAGTGTAAGGTCTAACAACTCCGCAGTCTTGTCTAGTGAGCTGGCGATCTGTCTTGTCAGACGGACTTTGAATCCTCCTTCAGCAGTTCGCACAAAACCAGTTCGAGTCTTCATGAAACTTTACCAGCTCGAGTCCTCAGTTAACATCACCAGCTCGAATCTTCAGGTAACTTAGTCAGTTCGAATTCCAGGTACCAAAACCAGTTCGAATCTGAACATTGAAAATCTCATTTTTAATCCGTTTCACTCCGACTTCGATCCTTACTCGTTCCACGAGCTCCAATGATCTTCGACAAGCATAGCGAATTCCGAGCTCGTTCCTTGAGCTCCGACCAACATAGTTCGAGTTCACCTTTAACAATCTCCCACTTGAAATTCTGAGCTCGTTCCTTGAGCTCCACAGAGCTCCGACCTACATAGTTCGTATTCACCTTTAACAATCTCCCACTTGAAATTCCGAGCTGGTTCCTTGAGCTCCACAGAGCTTCGACAAGCATAGTGAATTCCGAGCTCGTTCCTCGAGCTCCAAAGGGCTTCAACCAACATAGTTCGAGTTCGTACCTCAACAAGTTCATCCTTAACATGCTCGTCCCACGAGCTCCGACAAACTTCCTCGACCACGATTCGAGTTCATACATAACAGCCTCAAGTTAAGGTCATCTGTGCTTTGCAATTTATTTGTGCGCAAATTGTCCTGCACAAGGTTTGTGATTATTATAAGCAGAATAAATCAAAGGTGTGGCTTATCCTATGAGATTTGCTATGGTTTCTTCCATCGTTGGAAGCACGAGGGGTAGTCTCCCCCTGGAAAAGATGTGGGTTCATATCGAGGTAGAGGTGTTGTCTCAGCTTTTAAGAGCTGGCCAAAAGGGCTTTTTGTCGCAACGTGAGTGCCCATCGTACTGACTTTAGTATCATGCTTGAAGTACGTAATCGCCTAGGGGTGACCGGCATGGGGGGACAAGTTGAGCAAGACGTTCGAGATTACTAGTTTGGAATGACACTTACCTCTAAATCTCGTCAAGTATTACAGTTAGTTTGCTCTTTAGTATGCTCACTGGGAGTCTTTGGGTGATTAGGAACTTTAGTAAAATGTATATTTGTAGTAGTTTGTCTTATGTACCAAGTTTCCCTATCAGGACTTGTAGAGTATTTCTAACAACGAGTGTGGGTTTGGGTGTGGGATCTGACAGGTTGGCCAACAAAAAAACCAACCCAAACCCAATCCTTTCCAGCAATGAGTTTTTTTATTATTATTAAATTTAGTCTGCGGCGGTAATCTTTACTCCGCACAACTATTCAACTCCTCTCACACATCATTACAAAAATATTTAAATGCGGCGATGTAATTTAGTCTGCGCGGTAATCAAAAGTACGCCAAACTCATTTTTTTGAGTGTGAGAAGCTCAAAAACGCCAAATTTGGCTACGTATATCATTTACTAAAAAAAACTCCAAATTTGAAAGCACAACTCCCTAAAATCTCAAAATTTGGAGGCAAATATAACATGGCAGATTTGGCTATATACTTTGTGGGTGTGTGGGGGGGGGGGGGGGGGGAGGATTCCTCTACACACCGATTACACTCTCTCCTAACCACATAACCTATCTGACGTGACATCTCACTTAACTCTCTATTTGCCTATGTGGTATCTTACTCAACTCACTCACTCCACCAACTCGTCACTTACTCCACTCTATCTCTAAAGCTCTCTCACTCCAAAATTCAAATTTCACTCACTCACTCTCAGTCTCTCTCAATCCAAAATTCAAATTCCCATTGAATTTTTACTCTCTTTCTATCTACCTCTGGTTAAGGTACGATTATTTCTCTGTTTGGCTCCTTTTAGCAGGCACGCGAGGAGGTTTATTAAAATTTGAATGTGAGGGATCTTCTCGTTGTGAAATTATCCTCTTCTGATGTGAAGTTGTTGGGCGTATCTTCCCTGGAATTTTCTATTTTGGTGTCATCCTGCTTAAAAAACTCAAATTAGGTACTGACAAAGGCATTAAAATAGTTTAAGCACTGAAATTGTCAAAGCTAAAAAATTATCTACCACTACAAAAATTGACAATTAATCAGTAAATTATTGTCGATGAGAGATAAAATCGACAAATATTTTAAAGAAATTGTCGATTTAAAAATAATCGACAATAAAAATTGACGAACATCAAATATATCAACAATATTTTGTCGAGTTTACCATAATCGACAATTTTTTCCTAATTTGAATAGTAATTAATGTCGAGTTTAAGCACTGAAATTCTCAAAGCTAAAAAATTGTCGACCACTCTAAAAATTGATAATTAATCAGTACAATATTGTCGATTAGAGATAAAATCGACAAATATTTTAAAGAAATTGTCGATTTAAAGATAATCGACAATAAAAAATTATCGAACATCAAAATTTATCGAAAATATTTTGTCGAGTTTATCAGAATCGACAATTTATTCCTAAAAATAATAAGACAAGATGATTGGAATATGGATCCTTTGAAGGGAATGCATTTGATTACCTGGCCAATGAGGGATGTGTATGATGATAGTCCTCCGATTTACAACTCCCAAATCCGGTGTATGATGACAGTCCTCTGAGGTTTACAAATGATCACTGGGAGATAGAGAGTAAGTGAGAGAGATAGAGAGAGTAACTGAGAGAGAGAGAGAGAGTAACTGAGAGAGAGATAATGACTGAGGGAGAGAGTTAATGTGCGCGAGTTGTCGGTGTGAGTGAGTGAGAGTAAGAGTATGATCGAGAGAGAGAGAGAGAGTGAGAGAGAGAGAGAGTCTGTGAGTGAGTGAGTGAGTGAGTGAGTGAGTGAGGGTAGCAGTTTTTTTTTTCTTTTCAAATTTGTCCACGTCACCAATTTTTGCCTCTTAAAAAAAGATTTAAATTGCCACGTCAGATAGGTGTGTGGTCAAGAGAGAGTGTAGTGGGTGTGTAGCAAAAATGGTGTATAGGGGAATCCTCTCCCATATTTTGGATAGGGAGAGGATTCGCCTACACTCCATTTGTTGCTACACACTCGCTACACTCTCTCAGAGCTACCCATCTCTCCACATCTCTTCTCCACATAAGCAACCAAAAACAACTCTCTCTCACTCAGCTGCCTATGTGGCAAAAAAACTCTCTCTCTACTCGCCTCACTTGATTCAAATTTTAATCACTCGCTCTCTCTTTCTCTCTCTCTCTCTCCTCTCTCTCTCTCTCTCTCTCTCTCTCTTCTCTCTCTCTCTCTTCTTGGCTTCCCTCCAATCTATCCTCCATTGAATCACTCTTTTTTTTTTCTCTCTCACTAATTTCTCTGTCAATCTCTCTCACTCCCCATTTGTGTTCTACGAAGCTAGCTTCTGTAAAAAAAAATTAACTTTTCTCGCGCAATGTCGTTACGCCTTTGACCAAATTGTCCACAAAAAAATCACTCTCTTCAGCCAATATCTTCTCCAAAAATTAACAAAAAGGAAACAATGTGTAGAATTTGACAAAAAAGAAATTTATTGTCGAATTTATTGTCTAAGTCAAATTTTAACAATTCGATAATTTATTGTCGAGTTGTTAGAGGATTCGACAATAAATTGTCGAACTGTTAGAGGATTCGACAATAAATTGTTGAATTGTTAGAGGTATCAACAATAAATTGTCGAATTGTTAGAGGATTCGACAATAAATTGCTGAATTGTTAGAGGATTCGATAAAAAATGTTGAATTGTTAGAGGTGTCGACAATAAATTGTTGAATTGTTAGAGGATTCGATAATAAATTATTGTATTGTTAGAGGATTTGATAGGAAATTATCGAATAGAATTCGACAATAAATATAGTTTTTTTTTCAAATTCTATGAATTTGACAAAAAGGCTTTCTTTTTGTCGAATTCTGTTGAGACCGAGACACGATGAGTGAGTTCGAGATTGAGCGAGAGAGAGAGAGCGACGTGTTGTCGGAGAGATGCAAGCGAGAGAGTGAGAGAGAGTTGAGTGACCGAGTTGAGAGAGAGAGAGTGAGTCGAGTCGAGTAGTTTCAATCTATAATATACCTGATTATGACAGAGAGGTTCTGCTGTTTGGAATGTTTACCGTAGAACTGACTAAGAGACTAAGTGAGAGAGAGAGAGTGAGGAGTTCCCGGAGATGATCGCTGCAAGCGAGAGAGGGAGTTGAGTGACAGTGATAGTGATTGAGGCGAGTGAGTTGTTAAGTTGAGGCGGGTGAGAGTGAGTTGAGTGGAGAGAGAGTTGTTTTTTTTTGTTTTTTTTTTGCTCGCCACATTGGTGCTGAGTGGGAGAGAGAGAGTTGTTGAGTTGGCGTTTTGGGTGATGAGAGGAGAGTGTAGCGAGGTGTGTAGCGGGGAGAGGGTGTAGGCGAATCCTCTCCCTTTTGGATATTCAAATAGAGTTGGAAAGATTATTTGGCTTTTAATGACTGTTTAGTTTGACTTTGACAACCAAAATTTGATTAAACAAAAGTGGATGTTCTGATTAATTTCATCAACTAATATTGTTTAACGATGTAATCTTTATCTTGATGAATGAAGTCTATTTCCTTATAAAATATGAAAGGTACAGCAACTCCTCTTTGATTATAATAAGAATTGATTGACTATGCTCAATTATTGCCAACTCGATATCTATTTAACATTGCATAAAAGAAGTTCTTAGTTCTTAGTTCTTAGTTCTTAACAATGTACCCAAATGCAGTTATGCAAATTGTTGAAATTATAGTCTCACATTGGGTATTCATGCCTTGCACCAGAATAATATAAGATTTTGGGGATATTCCTCTTATTGTCAATTGGCATATATAGCTGATAATAGTCCGGCTTAACTTCCTTTAGAAATCATAGGACTCGGGTAATACAACATTTTTTTTAACTGATCGCATCAGATTAGCTAGTGTTAGTAAGTCGTGCATAAATTTGTCAAATGATGGAAGGGAGTGTTTTTGAGATAGGCAAAGGCGGAAAAAATGTCCTGTCCAATCAGCCCTCCTCCCAAAGCCAAACTCAAATCGTTTTCTTCATCGTCTTTCCTTCATCTTTTGGTCGTTTGCAGCACTATCCCATGGTTAAGTTTAGTTATTTTGGGAGGAAATTTTTGAATAGGGTATAAAATAGCGTAAAAATTACATTTAGTACCTTATACTTTTAAAAACTACGAGAGGACCCTATTCCCAAATATTCATTTCATTTAGTACCTCAAAACTCTATTATACCAAATTTGCCCATCTATATATTATCCAAGAAGGGTGTTTTTCGTATAGACAAGTTCACCCGCAAGAGAAAGACAAAGAGGGTATGAGATTTGTTGGAAAGAGCAAGATCGTCGGACCAGATTTTTATTTAGACTTTGTTAAACTAAAGAAACAAAGGGTATTTTTGACTAAACTCGCAATAAGGGTACTTTAGTCATAACAACGAATTGCAAGAGAAGTATTTCATCCCGACTCTCTTTCTCTATTGTCTCTCCCTCTCTCTTCTCTGTATTTCTCCATCTCTCTGTGAAGCATGTTTTTTTTTTTTTTTTTTTTTTTTTTTTTTTTTTCTCTCTCTCTCTCTATGTGTTTCACAAACACCTAGGGTTTTGAACAACCCTGCTATTATGAACTTCAATTTTCTCCGCGATGTCCAAAGGCTGAACTCGACTCCATCCTGGATCGTTGATGCGATCTCTTTCCAATATTTAAATAAAAGGGTTTGTAGTTTGATTCAGTTCCTTGCAATTGAGAGTTTAAATTTGGAGATTGCAAGTTACATTCGAAATTTTTGATTTGATAGTTTCAATGGAGGGTTTGTATATTGCGATGATTTCACCATACCATTTTTCTTCAGTTGGTGGTATTGGGGTTTGTGGGGGTAAAATGGATTGTGGGTAATCACTAATCTTAGTGCAATAACCATTGTTGATCACAGTTTATGGGGTTAATAGGGCTTAAGTAATATGTGATTGTGTGGTTGTTAATGTAGCTAAATCTCCAAGTTTTCCTCTCTCTGTCACACACACACACACACACACACACCTTATCTATTTGTTATTGGAGGAGAAAGAATGTTCTCTGTCATTGAATTTCGGGAAACTATTAGCGCCATCTTATCTTAATCTTCAAATAAGTCCCCAGTAATACAATTTATGGTGTTTAAAGGCTTGAATGTCTAATGTTACACTACACTACTTACCAAATACAATTAGGTCTTATTACCAATCCAAAACTAGACCTTCGTTGGACCACAGATCCCCAAGATCACTTCCTTCACACTGTCCATCGTCTCGGAGAATAAATAAATCAAATGGAGTTTCGATTTGTTTTCAGAAGCAACACCAAGCAAGTTTGGGAGGCAATGGATGCTAAGGGACTTACAAAGAGTCATCTTCAGGTACTTTCTGAAAATATTCTTTTAGCATGCATGTACTTTTCATTGGAGATAAGGTGCTTCGAGGGTTCTAATTAGTTTTATATTCTTTTCTTGAACATTCTTAAGAAGGTAGAGATTATGTAAAGTATACTTTGTTTTGCATCATATATATTTCTTTGTAAATCGGATTAGATACGTGTCCCGTTAAGGCGAACAAGAATACTTCAAATGTTGATGATGAACAATGTTATTGCAGGGCACTTTAGAGATTTCTTCGAGGAAACCAATGTTGGATTACAGGAATTCGTTTCCCCTTATGAGTAAGCTAACTTGAAGATGAGATCAATATCTACTTGATTTGTAGGGAATCTGATATATGGTAAGATTAGTTGTGAAATAACAAAACTCAATTTTGATAACAAAGAGGTTACATTGCTTATACCTATTTTGTGAGTTTACCGATGGAGGTTTCTTCCCATAGCTTCAGTTTGTAATACAAATTATTCAAATTTAGTTGTTGCTAAGTAAATTTTCTTTTTGATTCTAGAGATTCCAAAGTTATACTTGGATATTGTAAAGCTTTCAGAATTAGTTTGTTAAATTTTGTTGTTTGGTTTGTGTGATTTTCATTTTGTGTAAGGAATTGGCTAGAGAAGTATATAGGTGGTTTTTGCTCAACTATGAACTAAGAAGATTTGGCTTCACATCCTCTTTTTGTCCAACATATTTTTTCCTTTCTTCTCTCATCTTTTATTTCTTTTAAACAACCATTTTTTTATTAGTTGGTAAATGTTTTGGTTGGTTTATGCAGATGTCAACTTTATACACTGAAAAGATGCACTAAGATATGGATATGGTTAGAGTAGGAATTATTGAAGAAGAAACATTTGGCTTGATAGGTTTGGTTTTGAGAAGTGGAGATAGAAGGTGAGATGACGTGTTGGTTAAATTTGATCCTATTTTGAACTTGGCAGTGCTATTAATGTGTAACTTATTGTCGCTACTCTGTTAAAGAAACTTTATTTTAGTGATTTTCTTATTGATTTGGTTCCCCTTTGTTGCTCCAATGGTCAACTAAATTATTCATGTTGAAACCCTTGGTTGATCCCTAATTTAATCTTTTGAATTTTCTATGTATTATTATTGCACTTTTTGCAGAATGAAATGTGTCTACTTGAAGTTACTCTCTGGCCAGCTAAATGTCTTCGATTCTCATGTACTTGAACCTCATAACGCTCAATTAGATGTTGGCTTCCCTTTCAATTTGTTCAGTATGGCCATTGAGAATTCACTTAGGAAATTTAGACTGATCCATATTTAGTTGCATTCTTTTGCTTGGCTCCATCACCTGAGACAGAATTTTCGAACAATTGTTGATATGTACAACTGAATGATTGGAAATATATTCAATTTTGATGCTTGCATATTTAGATCTAGCGATTTTATAATAATTAGTTACAGTTCTTCAACCAGTATTGATTTTTCAAGCTGAAAAAGCTTTGTTACATCAGAATGGGTGGCAATGAATTGTTTTTTTACGACACCAATGAGTGCAGGAAATCATCTTTTTTATTAAAGCACATATAAATTCCCCCTCTTTTGTAATAGTAGAAATTTCCATGTCAAACTCATAGAAGCTTCCTACTTTTCCTATTTAGCCAATCACACTTCCCCAAAACACTTTGCCAAGTTCAACTCCAATCTATCTCTAAAGGTTGCATCAGTAGGAGTGTCAACAACTACGGGAGTGAACGGAATGCCGTCTTCACTGCAAAGACGACATACAATCCCTTCGGCGATCATCACTAATGGAGCTCCAATCGGGAACTTGGCATACGCAAGTATGAGTTACCTGATATTGTCAGTTGGTTAATTTTATATTTTCAGTTGAGTCTCATTAGTGTTGAGTAACAACTGCATCATGCCATTTTTTCATATCCTGCTCAACATATATTTGTAGTGTCAAAGTTACACCAATGCACATTAAATATCATACGATGTGTCGATCTCACGGCAATCGGTTGCATTGATATTTGATAGTGCCACCATTTTTTTTGGCAAGGCAAACTGGTTTTAGGGGTTCGTAACCCATTGAATTTTCAACTCAACGCATTTCGAACTCATGACCTTTCTCTTGGTAGAGGGTATCAACTACCATTGGGCCAAAAACCCAATGGTATAACGTGACGTGTTCATTGTGACTTCGTCACGGGTAATATAGTTTTGCATCATTTGTAGTATGTGTAATAAATAATATATATTAGTTATAGCGCCGAAGGCGCGTCAACGTATTCTTCGTGGCGAGCCACGGGTAGTACTAGTGTCTTTTAATTCAAACTTCAATTTTTTTACTTGAAACCAATTAACAGGTAACATATGAAAGTTTTTTATTCTCTTTATTTTTTTGTCATAGATAACTTCCCTAGTCAATCCTACAACTAAATGCCCAATTGATTGTGCTTGAACACGGTCGGCGGTAGGCGCTAGTAGTGATCTCTATTTCAATTTTTTTTTTCGTTTACAACTTAGACTTACTTCGCAGTCTTAAAGAAGCAATAACAACGAAAGATGTAAATCTCTAAGGGTGACCTGTTATCTAGGGTGTAAATCCAACAACATTTTGAAGCTAGCCCTTTGACAAGCCATATCATCAACATCTCAAGGAAGATAGCTCCGATAGGGAGAACTAGAAAAAGATGTAGAACTTGCAGATGAGAGTTGAGACGTGTTGCTTCCCAATTTTAAGAAGAAGAATATGAAGCAAAAGAAGGTGATAAGTATGGAAAAGAAACCATACAAACGATATGTGTGCTTTAGACGATCAAAATAACATAACCAAAAGGAATCTGAATTAATCATCACTGATGTCTTTATTGAAACAAAATTAAAACAAAAGACAATCCAAAACTAGCTAATTTATTGATAATTTAATAAAGCTGACGAGGGTTTGAAGCAGCCCTAAGAAAGAGAGCAATTGAATATTACAAGCCGGGGAAGAAGAAACCCTACGAAGAATTTTTAATCTTGTGGAACCCTGTTACAACCGATTCGAGTATTGAATTTAGTGTTTTAAGAATTTAAATTAGGGTTAGTTCAGGTATTATAAAAGATTAGGGTACTAAATGCAACAAAACATCAAAAATAGGGTCTTATCGTAGCTTTTCAAAGTATGAGGTAATAAATGTAATTTTGAGCTACTTTAGACCCTATTAAAAAAAATCTCTTATTTTGATGGAAAAAAAGTTTTTTTTCTTCCAATAACGCAAAATATGTTGTAAAACACGATGCGTATTTAGCATGATGTGAATACATGCTTGATATGAGCATATCACATAAGTATGATGCGGAGTAGGATGTGGATTTACAAGTATGATGTGGATCCACATGTCACACATGCTTTAGTGGATGACCAATTGAATGACATGTCATGCTTCCAAACATCTATATATAGGCATCATCCTAGTGTAATAAAATATCAGAGAAATGAAATAAAATCTTATCTCTTATACTATCAAAGCATGTTCTTTACTTGTTTCTTCTACCTACTTGCTTCTTTTTTATTTAACTTATTAGCACGACGTTGCCGAAGCTCGGCCTAAATTTTTTTAACAAGGTATAGTGAAACAACTCAAGTGAAGCGCTCGATATCGAAATAGGCTCATCTTTTCTCATCATTATTTTTTGATATATATTTACTTGAATATATTATAACTAGAAACTGTTTCTTATTAGAGTATATGAAATATCGAATCTCACAAAGCTCGAGTTTGTTGCACTCGACTTATCTGGAAAGAATTATCTTTCATGGATTCTGGATGCAGAAATTCATCTTAAAGCGAAAAATATCGGTAATATAATAAAGACGGAAAATCAAGAATTCTTACAGGATTGTGCGAAAGTGTTAATATTTCTACGCTATCATCTTTACGAGAGTTTGAAATCAGAGTACCTGACGGTGAAAAACCCGTTGATCATTTAGGGCTAATTTGAAAGAGAGGTTCGACCATTTGAAAATGGTCATTCTTCCTAAAAGCTCACCTTGAATGACTTAACTTGCGATTGTAGGATTTTCAATCTGTTACGAAGTACAACTCCGTTATGTTCAAGATAAGCTTGCAATTCTTACTATGTGGAGAGACAATTACTGAAGTAGATATGTTAGAGAAAACATTTTCTACATTTCACGCCTTGAATGTGTTTTTACAGTAACAAGATCGAGAGCGTCATTTTGCCAAATATTCGGTGTTGATATTATGTCTCTAGTTGCCAAACAAAATAATGAGCTTTTATTGAAAAATCATGAATCTCGTTTGACCGGTTCCACGCCAGTACTTGAAGCATATACAAGTTCATTTTGCAGTCATGGACGTGGACTTGGTCGTGGTCGTGGCCGTGGCCTTGGCCAAGGAATCGTAAAGAAAAAGTTGTCGACAATATATTTGTGTTTACAGTAGCTACTGAAATCATGATAATATTGAACCACAGAGTCTTGATGAATATCTAAAACGACATGATTGGCCAAAATGCAAATCTATATACAAACATAATTAGATTCACATAAGGTATTTGGACTTATTGCTGACTCTTCATTTTAGTGAGTGAGTGAGTCTTAACTCGTAAGATCGATCTTCGACTGATTGCTGACTCTTCATTCTATAATCTTAATGGAGTACAGGAAGATCAAAGATCAGGTACCAATGGTTTCTCTCTCTCTTTGTTGATCACTAAATTTCCCTTTTTTTATCAGTCTTCAAAGTTGTAATTGATTAGTTTATGAATTGGGTGATAAGATTAGTTGGGTTTTGAGGGATTTGAGAGCAACCCATTGTTCTTATTAGCTCAAAACGAAATGGGTTTCTTTTAATTTTAAGCAAATAGTGTAATGTAAGGAGAGAAATTGGATTGTTTTCTATGAACTGACATTTGTCCGAGTTTCCATACCTTCGTGAAGTCATTTTGTTAATATGCATAATATGGAAAACCACGATAGGCCGTAAGAAGCAGATTCTCATACAGTCGTTGTGTTGGTTTAGTCGCTTTGGTAGATGAAAGGTGGAGTTGTAAGTACACCCTTTTAATTATGTCCTTAGACTAGAGCTGTGATATTTGGTTTCTCTTAACTTTGAAGCTCTTGGATTATCACTTTTTGAAGTTATTTCTGAATTTTCTTGAAGTTGATTAAGTTTGGTTACTCACATTTAGGAATGAGAAGATCAAAATAAAGAAAAATGAGAAGAAGCGAGTGAGAAATTGAAACTCGAAAGATCGATCTTCGACTGATTGCTGAATCTTTCATTTTCTAATCTTAATGGAGTACAGGAAGATCAAAGATCAGGTACCAATTTGTTCTTTGGTTTCCCCGTCTCTGCACTTCTCTTGAAGTTTAGGGTTTGTTCAAATCCAGGTAACGGTTCTTTAATTGTTCAGGGTTTGAAACTATAATTTTTTCTTATGGTTTTGGAATCAATTTGATCTTGAGATTATCCCCCTTTTTTACCCTGATATTAGATTTCGGCAAGGCATGTATTGAATTGATTCATTAATCTTTCACAAGAACGTAAAGATACATTTTTAGACTTAATTCTTGTTTCTTCATCAACATCAAAGAGTGGTGTTGATCATCAATCAACAGAGAAGGATAAATCAAACGTAACCTCTGATCAGAATCAACCAAGTCTGTCAAACAAGGGTAGTACTTCGTTTCCATTACAGCAGATACCAGGTCTGCAAGGTATTCCAGGAAATGTCCATATGAATTATGCTTTGGCTGTTCAGGGCAAAACTCAGGTTGATTCTTTAATGGGTGAGGGGATGGTTAGCCATGTCTCGGTGATCACAAACAACTACTCCTCCAAAAGAAAACTTAGACTTGACTACCAAGAACCTTCATTTAGATTGGATAAGGGGAAATTTGTAGTTAAACTACCACAAGAGGTGATTGATGAAGGGATTTCTAAGTGGCAGGATACAATAACTGGATATTTTGTAGGATCAGGGCTTCCTTTTTACATGGTAAGAGATAGGAATAGAGCATTGTGGGGTGTGAAAGGGACCTTGAGTATGTCAATGCAAAATCAAGTCTATAATTTCAAATTTGAAGATCTTAAAGAGAGAGATAAGGTCATTGAAGAATGACTTTGGCCTATTGGTGAAAAGTATTTTATGATGTTAGCAAACTTAACACCATACCTATTAAATTCTTCAATTTACCAAAGCGTTGTCGCTCATCTAAAGCCTTGAGTTACATAGCCAGTGCAATTGGGAATCCTTTGTGCCTTAATAATACAACTGAAAGTCAGACAAGAATGTCCTTTGTCAAGGTTTATTGAAGTTACACCAAATCATACATTACCTGCCTTAATTTTGGTTGATAGAAAGACGGTGTTTTTACAAAAATCAGTATTGAATACCCATGGAAACCTCTTTGCTGTAAGGAGTGCAATGTTTTTGGTTATTACACCAACAGGCGTGGGAAAACAAAGAAACCTGAAAACAGGAAAGCAGAAATACAGGCACAAGTATGGAAGAAGAAAGCTGAACAAAGTGTAAAGCAAGGGACAACATAAATGAATGGGGAAAAGAAGACTGATGAGGCGGAACATTCTAAGGAATTAGATAGAGCTGAATTTTTAGATAAAGGTAAGGGACCCACACAAGATGAGGATAATGGATGGGAGACATACAGGTCTAAAAGCTCCAAAAAGTCTGATACTAGAGTTGACAAAGGGAAACAAAGTGATTCCTCAACAAAAGGGTCTGAATCTAATACACATACAGATAAAGAAGAAGACATACCAAATTCTCCTGAGACACCAAGTACTTATAAACTTTCTTCAGCTAGCACACCACAAAGTTAAAGTTATATGAGCCCAAAGTTGGATTTAGGCAAGTTAAAGTTTGATGTTGGGGATGCCTCACTTACTAGACATCAGAGGAAAAGTGCAAAGAAAAAGTTAAAATTGATGGAGAAAAAGGAAAGGCAGAGAGTTAGTAGTAGAGTGAAGAAACCTCCCTTTGTTATTGATGTCTAAGCTAATGATATGAAATGCTAGAGATCTAAATAGACCTCAAATGCAGGAAGAGGTTTAGAATTCTATGAGGGTTAATAAATTTGATTTTGTGGGGCTGTTAGAGACCAAGATTAAAGAAGAAACATTTGATAGATTAAAGAAGAACATAGCCCCTCTCTTGACCAGTGTTAACAACTACTTACATTCTGCAAGTGATATAATTTCGATGTTTTGAAATGAAGAAAAGATGAAAGTTGTTGTTTTATCAATGTCTGATCAAGTAATTATAGTTAAAGTTATATTGCATGATCCACAAAAGGAATTTCTACTTTCTTGTATATATGCCTTTAATTCTGTTAGGGACAGAATGCATCTTTGGAACTATTTGGTTAATCTCAATAGCCAAAATTAGCTGCTTTGGATTCTTGCTAGAGATTATGACTGTGTGGCTTATGCTAGTGAAAAAGTGGGTAAAGATTAACCCACTGATGGTGATATGGCTCCATTAAGGGGGTTTATTGATCAATTGGCTGTGACTGATCTTAAATCGAAGGGAGTTTAGTATAACTGGACTAACTATCAGAGAGGTGAAGATAGAATTTATACAAAATTAGATAGAGTAATGGTCAATCAGAACTGGATTATTGAGTTTGATGGATTTGAAGTGAACTATCTCCCCTATGGTCTCTCAGATCACTCTCCAATGCATGATACTATTCTGACTGAATTGAAAAGAGGAGCTACTCCTTTTAGGTTTTCAAATGTTTGATTGCAGCACCCTACCTTTAAAGAGTTAGTTAGCAATGTTTGGTGAACTAAGATTGTTGCCCCCCCCCCCCCCCCCCCCCCCCCCAATATTTGTGTTGATCCAAAAAGCAAAGTAGATATTAAGACATGGAGAAAAGAGGTTTTTGGAGAAATTAAATCGAGAATTGAGAATGCTAGAGATGATCTTAGAATTGTCCAAGAGAATATGATTCAGAATGTGGGTGATGAAGAGTGTGAGAGAAAGGAGAAAGAATATAAGCTTCAGCTAAGCAAGATTTTGTTTCTTGAAGAAATGCAAGCCAAGCAGCAAGCCAGATGTGATTGGCTTTCTCTAGGTAACTCCAACACACACTACTTCCATAATTGCTTGAAAGAAAGAATATAAATGTTATCACTTCTATCAAAGCTAGAGATGGAAGACTCCTTACTGATGTGGAGGATATTAAAAAGGAGGCTATTGAGTTTTATTCTATTGTCCTTACTGATATTGAAGGTAGTCAAGAAGGTCTTGGTAGTAGTTATCTTACTCTAACAGTGGAGCACCAAAAAAGCTTGACTGTAGAGTTTAGTCCTGATGAAATCAAGAGAATGGTTCAAAATGAAAAGGAAGACAGGGCTCCTCGTATTGATGGTTATACAATGGGATTCTATAAGAAGTGCTGGGATATAGTAGGTACTGATGTTGTGAAAGCTATCCAATCCTTCTTTAAATATTCAAAAATGCTTGAAGAGATTAATATTACATTCATCAAGCTAATTCCAAAGGTTAGAAATCCTAATTCTTTTTTAGAGTACAGGCCTATCTCACTTTGTATTGTCATATATAAGTTTCTATAAAAGTTTTGGCATTAAGGATGAGGTCAATTATGGGGGATATCATTGATCAAAGTCAGTCTGCCTTTGTTAAAGGGAAATATATACAAGATAATGGATAGAAAAAGTGGGCCTCCAAAAGTGTTGTTGAAAATTGATTTGCATAAAGCTTTTGATTTTGTCAAGTGGGGGTATCTTCTGAGGGTCTTTCAGAATTTGAAATTTCTAGTTGTTTTTGTTTAGTAGATAAAAAATTGCATATCTACTCCCAAGTATAAGATTGATCTGAATGGTAATCTGATTGGTTTCTTTTCTTCTTCTAAAGGTATAAGACAAGGGGACCCATTATCTCCTTATCCTTTTGTGATTGCTATGCAACATCTTTCTGAGCTGATGAATGAAGTTGGGTACAATAGACAGATGAACTTAATCCCTAGCTGTAAAAGTGGTATTCTGTCCCACATGATGTATGCAGATGATCTAATTGTCTGTCTTAAGCCTCTATTGTGAATGTTACCTGCTTTAAGCCCCTACTCACAAGCTTCTCCAAGTTGTCTGGGTTGAATACAAATGCTTCAAAGAGTTCAGCTTTTTATTCAAGTTCCACAACAAATGATTTACGGACTACAATCAGTTGTATTATGAACTTTAAAGTTGAATCACTGCGAGTTAGATATCTTGGTTTGCCTCTCCTTGCTAGTAAACTAAGTGAAAAGGACTGTGAATATCAAATTGAAAGAATAAACAACTTTCTTATGGTGGTAGATTAGAACTTATTAAATCTATACTTGGATCCTACTCAGAATAGACTGGGTGTTTTGATTTCCCTAAAGCAACTCTCAACAAGATAGAACTTTTTAGGAGACTTTTATGGGGTGGAGATGATACTAAAAGAGTTATATCAGTAGTTGCTCGGCTAGATGTATGTGTCCTTAAATCAAAAGGAAGGTTGGGTATCAAAAGGTTGAAGGAGTTTAATGACTCCCTGATGTTTCGAACCTTGTGAAACTTAATTTATGGTGCTAAAAATCCATGGACAGTTTAGATCAATAATAACTATCTTAAAGATAGGTCAATCTGGACAACATAGATATCAACTGACTCTTCTTTGGCTTGGAGATCTTTGTTAACGAAAAGATTTGTTGTTCTGAAATATTGTAGAGTTATTGTTGGAAATGGGAGTGACAGTCTTCTTTGGCATGATTCATGGTTGGATGAAGGGGGTTCTCAAGCTTTAGATGAGCAGAAATAAAGTTATGCTTTCAGGGCTACTTACCAACTCCAAGGTGAAAGATATTATTGTAGAAGATGGTAATTGGTTAATTCATGATGGAAGAATCAAATCTAAAGAGCTTAGAAGTATGTGGAGGAAAATTCATAAGCAATCAAAGCCAGATATTATTGAAAAAGATACTATGATCTGGATTCTCACAGTTAATGGTAATTTTAAATCAAATACTGCTTGGGATGTTGATGCTATCCCCATACACTCATTTATCCTCTGGCCGACTCTTAGAAACTGACTGAAGACAAGAGACTTCCTTGTTAAAATAGGAAAACTTGAAAGTTCGTACTATTCTTTTTGTGATGCTGGGGAAGAAAATAGGAAGTATATTTTCTTTCAATGCCCTTTCTATAACAAGATTTGGACTATAATTCTGGTCTCCTTGAATATTGATAGAGTGGTCCTGGATTGAGATGATGAAATTAGTTGGATTTGTAACTATAACAACCTAGATATACAGAAGATTCTCAAAGTTGCTTTGCCTACATCAGTCTATCACATCTGGTCAAAAAGGAACAAGAGACATTTTCAGCATGTTAGTAAAAATGAAGGCTTTATCCATTCCAAAATCCATTCTGAAGTTTCCTCCAAATGTGGAAAATCTGCCTACAAATTTTATGACTCTTCTACTAATAGGGATATATACTTTAGATGGAAAATTAATCCTATTAATAAGCCTGTTAGGTGGGTGATATGGTCTCCCAAAGCAGAAATTGTTGTAAATGTTGATGTTTGTAGATCCTTAGAAAGATCTGCTTATGGTGATATTATCAGGCTCAGAAGACTGAAGAATGGTTTCGACTGGATGATAAGAGTTTTAATTTAAATGAGATTGCAACTGTGGGCATCTGTGAGGTGTGACAATAATGAATTCTTTGGGTATTCAGAGATTTGAAATAATCACAAGTTTAGTTTATACAAAGGGTGTAATTAATAGAATTTAGAAGCCTCCATGGAAGTGTTTAACTGAAGTTGGACAAACTCTAAAGTTGTTTCTTACAGTAGAGGAGTTTGTTAGAGTTTGTTAGCAGCCATACATACAAGGATGGTAATAAAGTTGCCTATTATATTGCTTAAGATCTGAGTATTGCAGAGTCTCTTATTGTGTTTCCTCAGGATGTTAATGTAGATCTAGTCTCTATTTGTACAGCTGATGTAATTTTAGTTTTTTCTCCTAGTTGTAATTGTTGTTTGCGATTATATGAATTCTGGTGGGGGTTTTGCCTTAACCACAGCTTCCCTCTCAAAAAAAGAGGGTACCAATGGTTTTTCTCTCTATTTATCGATTACTAATTTCTTTTTTTTGATCAATTTTCAAAGTTCTAATTGATTAGTTTGGGATTTGGGTGATAAGATTTAGTTAGGTTTTGTGGGATTTGAGAGCAACTCATTGTTCTTATTAGCTCAAAATGAAATGGGGTTCCCTTAATTTATTATTATATGAAGCAAATAGTATAATGTAATGAGAGAAGTTGGACTTAATTGACTGTTTGTACTGTAACAATGTCATCCAAGACGCGATCCCAGGGTATTCCACAACAAAAATTGGGTGAGACTAGAAAATGCTTAAAATGAATGTTTTATATAGGCATATCTAATAAATTCGAAGTGAGGAAGCTAAAATTGAATTAAATAAATCTAGGGTTTCAAAGAGTTTTACCCTAAACTTGTACTGTAACAATGTCATCCAAGACGCAATCCTAGGGTATTCCAATAACCCATGAAGAACAAGTTTAGTTATAAGCAGAAATTGGTTGAGACTAGAAAATGCTTAAAATGAATGTTTTATATAGGCATATCTAATAAATTCGAAGTGAGGAAGCTAAAATTGAATTAAATAAATCTAGGGTTTCAAAGAGTTTTACCCTAAACTCACAAAAAAATAAAAGAGAAGAACTAACTCCTCTAATTGACTGACTCCCCTACATATAGAAAACCTTCAACATAAGAAAAATAGCTAAAACAGGAGATCGTAGGTAAATGACCCATTCCCACGATCTATCAACTCTCCCCTGCTAGGGAAGAATTCGACCACAAATTCTAAAATGCTATATAATCTTCATAAAAGAATGGATCCAATTGCTCGAATACCTCCTCGGAAATCCACGAATCATCCTCGGTCCCTTTATCTACCCATCGAACCAGAAACTCTCTACATCCCGATGTGTCAACCCGCTGATCAAGGATCTCATCGATATCGTCTCGTAAACGTATACTCAGAATAGGTGACGTGGGAAATGGCGGTGATCCCTGACCATGATAATGAGATAACAGTTTGACATTTACTACTTTCGACCGTGAACCCGGAATATCAATTTCATAGGCATTCTCTCCATGTTTCCCGAGAATTGAAAACGGACCTTTTTTACGTAGTAGAAGTTTTGAAGCTTCACCCTTACATCGTTCATTCTCTAAATACAACATAACTAGATTCTTGGGTGCAAAAATGGCCTCTCGTCGATGTTTATCCACACGATCTTTGACCCCTGCATAAACTTTCTCTACCTGTCACCAAACCTGATTATGAAGCTCGCGAATTTTATCGGCAAACTCTGTAGCACTTGTTGAAGCTGGTACTAACGAAGGAATCGGTGCAAGATCTAATACTGTATCTGGATTGTAGCCAGTGATAATCTGGAACGGGGATAACCCTGTTGACAAAGCTATTAAGCAACCACAAGCCCCTTGCACTGGACCATCTCTTGCATCAACCAAGGTGCCAAGCTACATGGACGAATACGCTAAGACGACGAACCCATACATGGTAAATTGTACACCCTTGAGTACATGTCTTATTAAAATTTGGAGAGGCAATATCACAAAACTCTGACTAGGGAGAAAATTGAGTTTTTTTCACTAGTATATTTGTACAAAAATCTATCAGTCCATTAGCCTTAGTGAAAACCTGATCAACAACAACTTATCATTGCTTATTTTGTGGAAAATGGTACTTAAAGAAAAAACATGGATAGAAACACTACCATTTGGGAAAGGTCGGCTTTGGGGGGAATAACTTGGATATAAAGGTTGATCTTCTAAAAAATGCTCTTACAAAAGCCACTGTTGTTAACCGAAATCTTGGTATGCACATGCGTAAGTTTGTGGGTTTTGATTTTAAGGCGTTTCCAACAGTTTGGGGAGTTGTAGTTTGCAACCCAAAGGATGATGAGTTGTGCTTTTTGCTCCTGGGGTTTTAGAAGCTACCTCCCTAGAACTCGAGCGCAATCTGTGGGAATAAAAATTAGGCAAAATGGACGAAACAACCTAAGATAGAATCAATCACAGTTGGACGATGTGGTCCTGTCATGTTCCGAGCTGTGGGGCACAGATCACATATTTGTCCCTATAGCGGGAACTGGCATCAGCTCCCCATTATTGGAAAAGTTTTATGGCTGAAGAGCGATCTTTATCACCAATGATGGTCTTAGAATAAGTACGAGCTGCACCTTCTTCCCAAGCAGTTTCTAATCCACAATTGCAAGAAGAGTACTAATTAGAAGAACAATAAAAAAGAATAACGAAGAACACACAATAGAATTGGTGGGGAGGAAAATCTCCCCATAGGGTTTATTTATTGCTCTATAGAAAGATTACCATAGAACTCCTAAATTCTAATTAGGTTTTATAATCTTAGGCTTGTCCTTTTATAGGGTACAAGTCCTATTTTAGAAGTTAGGACTCCTAAATAAAAATAATAACTTATACTTCTAAAACTAGATAAATACTCTTAAATAGAAGTATGACACTAAATTAGTGATACTTCATAGATCCTCCTGGATCAGTTTCCATTATTTTAAGGTTTATTCAAGCAAATTGAATTTGATTGTAGGCGAAATGTACGATAACTCAAGTGTTTTTCTTCTATTAAATACTCATTGTCTGCAACTTACTTCAAGTAAAATTTGAATCAGTTAATCAAGGTTATCTCCGTAATTCATTTTTTGAATCTCATCACAATATTTACTGACATTTTTTAGATTTTTTATTTTTTTGGTAATCAGAGGGTTTTTTCATGGTTACTCTCTAGTCACAACATGTATGATTCTCAACCATGCACTCAGGTATTTCACATCAGTACCTGCTTCCCTTGGATCGGTGATTTATATATTTTTGTTTGGTATACAACTCTATTTATCAAATGGTTATATGTGCAGTGGAATTGCTGTATCCATGGTGATGAAGTACGCGGATAATATTGTAAAGGTAATACATGAACAAGTGTTTTACATGTATAACATGTCTGACACATCATTGAAACTTTGAGTAACTCGAATGTCAATACATATGTGTTATTATGTGATAACAAATAGTTATAGTTTACTTTATTTCCTCAACAAAAGTATGAGAAGACGGATATAGAAGTATATGAAAACTTGAGTTCATATTTCATGAATATCATGCCACTGTTCTTTAAAACAATTTTTTTTCACACGACGAAATATCTCACATAGCGCATTCATCTGAATAGTGATGTATCCTTGTCGCATAGGCATTAATTAACTGCATATCAATAAGTCAAAAATCGAACCTTAATTGTTTTTCTTGAATACAAGTTATTAATGGTTTGAGATAGGTATATTTCCTAGCTATTTTGGGCATAACGTAGTGGTAACAGTCGACTTAAATGTTGCAATTGTGCAGGTTTATTCTACTTCAGTTGCAATGCTTCTCACTGCAGTTGTTTCTGTGTTACTTTTCGGCTTTCATCTCTCGCTGGCCTTCTTTCTCGGTTCAACGTGAGTACCTCTAGTTCTTCTACCTCAGCTATTTTTGCATCTCACGTATAACGGTTCTACATATTTCTTTGTTTCTTCGAATCGAAGTTGACTTTAATTTATATTTATGATTTCAGGGTCGTATCCATCTCAGTATATCTTCACTCCATTGGCAAGCTTCAGAAGTAATGACATTTTTTGCTTACTATTTTCCTCAGTCAAAGTAAACGAATGTACGAGAAAGTTCTTCCTCTTCTTCTGTTTCATATTGTTATAAGTTGATATTGTTGACACAAACACGTTAGGCATCATGTACTTTTATGTAGTTTCGAACATTTTATTTGTATACCAAAGCAGATATCTTCTCATCTAACTCCATTAAATCGGATCATACTCATTATTGTTCCTTTTTTAACAACCATTTTAGGACCTTTGTTTAATATGCCTATTGCTCTACTGACCAGTTGTATTCTTTTCCCGGGCCTCTGCATTCATTTTCTACATCTCCCTTTCTTACAATTTTCTTGTTTGTTCTTTGATCCCTTGGTATTTAAATGGAATGGTAATTCACATGATGGCATTGATGAAACTAAAAAGAAAGTTAGGCTCTATTGGTTTGGACTTAAAAATGTAAGATCTTAGTACCTTTTGGGCGGTTTGCTCGAATAATTGGCTGTCAATGGGTCATGTCGGGTCATGTGTGGATTGTGTCGACTTGCGTTCATGTCAACAAACAGCCAATCCGAGTCCGACCTGTTTAGTAAACGGGTCATAAAATTTAACCCGACCCCGGGTTGACCCATTTGACCCGCGAAATTATTTGATTGAAAGATTGATCTAAGTATGTTATAAAACAAAACTAAAGTTAGGATGATTATTGTAGTTTGGTTCTAGTCCAACCCTAACTTGCTCTACATTGCATTTTCAGTTTTTGTAAATGTGAAAATCTCCTCAATATTGCTTCAAGGATATTGTCTCTATGTTGAAAAAAGTAACAAAATTAAGAAGATACAGAGATAATATATCTTCAAATCGAGAGAAATAGAAAACAAAAAATGGAATCCAATTAGCAATCACACCTGTCGTAGTAGAACGAGATATGGTAGAAAAAAAATGAGGTTTATATTTTTATATTATCTATATTACATTCTAGAGTACTTATATTAGGACAAACTCTTTTTGATGAGTCTCTCGAGGCGGGGAAAAACAGATCAAAGGTGTAAAATTGATTTAAGTTTACTGAGAGCAGTTATCACAAACACACTCAACACAGTTTTAAAGAAAAAAACTACTACGACTTCTCTCATTGAAATGCTTCAAAACCGTGCAAAGTAAAAAGATAGAAAGTCATATGTCAATTAGATTGGCATGTCAGCATGTGCATATTTTTACTGTAGGTTTTTAATGACACGTTACACCAATAACCAACTAACAACCACTACTCAAAACTACTTATCTAAAGTTTAAATTTTCCATTTTCCCTCTCTTACTTCCAATAAAAAAATGGTCTTCTTCCATCCGCCCATTACATTTGCAGCCATTATTTCCCTCACCAAATTCTTCTCTCCCCAACAGGTACATATCACTCTCTATCTTTCTCTCTACCATCACTCTAAAGATTAACATAGGTTTTGTTGATATTTCTCTGCATTTCTTCATATGCAGATGCGTAAATCCCTGATAAATGTTATTTTCCACAACTCTTCCTTCATTCAGTTCTTCACATTTTTGGGTGCCGGATCAACTCCTCCTGCGAATTCAACACAGGTACTCATTCAAGTAGTTGTATGGTTCTTTATATCTTTATACTTCATTCAAGTAGTTGTATGGGTATATTATATATCGACCACGGCAAGCGTCCGGCGTAATTACATCTTGAACACTTCTGCAAATACAACAATGAACACTTCTGTAGTTGTATGGGTATTCAAGTAGTTGTATTTATACCAAAGGTCCTGTTTGGAAAGAACACCAAATGGCCATGAATGTTTGACCAGGGACGATAATTAGTGTTTGTGAGAAAATATTGTTGGTGATGGGTACATAGAACATGTTTGCCTACGAAATTAAGTTTTTTTACAGGATATTTTGTAACTTTTGTTGTTGAAATACTCAGGTCCTGTTTGGGTATTTTCACTATGATGACAATGGCATTGAGTTGTCGTTGTGGCACATGTCATCCATGTGTACTATTTATGGAACACGGAAAATGCAAAAAATGTTATCCTAGGGCATACACTGAGACTACAACAATAGACCGTAATGAGTATCATGTGTATTGCTCTGACAAAATAAACATAGTTCATGAATTGGCGAATGAAAAAGAGGTTGACAATGGAGATGAGGTTCATCATCATCCATACTTCACACAAGAAAGTTTGACTGTCATATCAATGTAGAAGTGTGTGTAGGAGTTAAATCTGTAAAATATTTACACAAACATTTGTATAAGGAACATGATCGTTATGCGGAATACGAGACGAGATTCGATGGTATTAGAAATGAAAGAGTCTAAATGTCATTTATGTACAACATTGTACATAACAATTATCATTGTAATATTTGTACTTTGTAGGTTCAAATTTCCAGTATTAATTACTTGCCAATAATAACATTTGATGCGAAAATTTCATTACATTCGAATCATTTCAAATTGTCTTTTTACTAAAATTTGCAAGCATGCAACAACAATAGAAAAGGAAAATTAAAACGTCCCTGTAGAGATCCATTTGATAAGAATAATTTCAATCGCTTGAAATCAGTTTTGAGTTTCTAATGAAGACCAAACTCTTACAATGGTAGCTGTGGATTTATAAACAATTATTTTTACAATGGTAGCTGTGTAAAATATAGTGCCGAAGGCGCGTCACAACAGAGGTCCTTTATGGCATACGATATAGCACTGAATTCACGCCGACGTATTCACCGTGACCAAGTCACGGGTAGTACTAGTTATATAATAATAAAGATTTTTTTTTTATCTCACATAAACTAACTGATTATTATCGACCACTGCTATTGTCGATCATGAAGCATGTTATCGTCGACCGTTGCGCAATACCAGGTATTGTCGACCACTTCAATTGTCGATCACAAAGTCATGTTATTGTCGACTACTATTATTGTCGAGCACCGTCAAATATAACGTTGTGTTCAATAAATTTAGAAATAAAATGAAACTATCAACCAGTTGTTGCAGTTGGTGGAGGGATTCGTGGTCGATTGTAATCCCAAACTCAAATAAACTTTTAAAAGCAATCATTCTTCGTTTTTTCGAATTATTAGAAAGGGACTCAAAACCTTGTCCTTGAGTAAGAGAATGGGCGAAAGATGAAGATTTAGTTCAAAAATCCAACATCCTCATATCCACGCCATCGCAACAAAAGCTCTAACTAAAACAAGAATAGATATTTGCCCTAAATACATTCGAAGATTCCAAACATCAGAGAGAGAGAAAAAATGTTTGGTTTGAACTTCGAAATTGAAATCACAGGGTAGAGAAAGGGTGAAAAGAAACCAGATCTGAGTAAAAGAGAGAGAGAGAGAGAGAGGAGAGGTCTATTTTTCAAAATTTGGAGATGAGAGAAATATATGCCCACATGAAGAGAGAGAAAGAGTGCCTCCCTACTCATTTCCACCTAATATTATTTGTTTTTCTTTTCGACCTCCTCTATTATGAGGACCACTCATCTATAGAGATGTGTGGTTCCTTTTGAGTGAGACTTGTGTCTCATTTTGAAGTGTTTCTAAAAATCCTTCCCCTTGTTTATATCTTTCAAAGACAAAACAAAGAAATGTAAGAAAAATACTTGACACATCATTGTACAAAGTTGATGGATCGCGAACAAAAAGGATAAAAGATGAAGTCTCTGATTCAATTACATTCAAGTATTATTTGCAGTTGTTGTTTTCCCCTCTCATTCAATTACATTCAAATATTATTTGCAGTTGTTTTCCCCTTGAAATGGTATTTAATACCTCACCAGGAAAAAGAGCACTACGGTATACAATGACACCACACAAAACTATTGTGACTATTATGAAATGTCCATTGAAGAATATAGCCAATGAAGCTTTGCTTGGTTACATGTAAGTGCTTGATACCCCAAAAGTGCCATGATTCAGTCATTTTACCAGATATCAACGTTTAATAGTTTTATATGGCGGGAAATGGAAAACAATAAAGTATCTAGAACATAATTTCACCTGGCACATTATCTATGAAAAATAAAATGATGGAACTATTAATGGAATAACTAATGCAGTATATTCAGGTTGTTAAGAGCATACACAGGACGATAATGTTTCATATGCACATACACTATTCATTAGATTAAATTGTGAAATTGACTAAGAAACAAGAAATATGTTGGTCGGAGCTCTGTAGAGCTCAAGGAACGAGCTCGAAATTCGCTATGCTTGTCGAAGATCATTGGAGCTCAAGGAACAAGCTCGGAATTTCAAGTGGGAGATTGTTAAAGGTGAACTCGAACTATGTTGGTCGGAGCTCTGTGGGGCTCAAGGAACGAGCTCGGAATTCGCTATGCTTGTCGAAGATCATTGGAGCTCGTGGAACGAGTAAGGATCGAAGTCGGAGTGAAACGGATTGAAAATGAGATTTTCAATGTTCAGATTCGAACTGGTTTTGGTACCTGGAATTCGAACTGACTAAGTTACCTGAAGATTCGAGCTGGTGATGTTAACTGAGGACTCGAGCTGGTAAAGTTTCATGAAGACTCGAACTGGTTTTGTACGAACTGCTGAAGGAGGATTCAAAGTCCGTCTGACAAGACAGATCGCCAACTCACTAGACAAGACTGCGGAGTTGTTAGACCTTACAACTACAGCAGTGTCAGAACATGGCGTTAACACCAACTCCAGGATATCTGGAGAGTAGGTCTGAGCCATTTTGGTACATAGGAGTTTGCCTCGAGATATGCACTACTTTTAATTTAGTTCTCTAATATATAAAAGGACCTAGGTTATTTTGAGCGATATCTCTATGAGTTTAACCTTAAGAGTTAGGGTTTGAAGAGACTCTATTAGAAAGCTTTGAGAAAACTTGAGAGATAATTGTTGTAACCTATTTGATATAGTAGATTGTTCGCGGGAGTGGTTTTTTATCCGTAAGGATTTTCCACTTCCTTCCTCCGGGTAAATTACAGTGTTTTCGATTTCGAATCTTTCTGGCATTTTCGTTTTTCGTGTTCTTGAGCGAGGAGGATTGGGATTAGCTACCCCTGTGATTCCCCAACAGAGGCTATCTCCTTTTGCCCACATTTTGAACCGACGTGCATCTTGATCTTACCAGCACTAAACTGTGTCCACAGCATTTCTAGTAATCATATTTGTAAGGGTGCCTTCAACACTAGATTCTATGTGCTGAAACCAACCTACATACAACAATGAAATCGACCTCCCTTCTGATTATCCTCTTTTGGTGAGTGCTTAATGCTACATTACCACGTTAATTGAGTGCCGGTCAATAGAAGAGTCTCTCACTGGTGACTAGCACGCTGCTTAATGAGCATTGCCTCACATTTAATTCCTTTTTGGTTGTTTGATCTCTTCCCCCTTCTCATGCTTGTTGTAAGCAGACATACCTACGAGACTTCGTACCTTCAATAATCATTGCAGTCTGTTGAGGATCAAAACTAGATGAAATCCGATTCTACAATGTGTATGAAATATGCTTTTATTGTCAAAGGAAGATGTTTACCTTTGGTTTAATTTTCCATGATATTTGATAGCTGTGAGTTGTGAAAAATTCACAATTGTGTGGAACTGTGGTCTGTGGACTCATTGAATAAACATGAAAATAGGGAATTAAGTATAAGTATGGGACAGTAACTTGAAATCATTATGTAAAACAGATTACAAAACAAATTCATGACATGAGAGAGATGCAAGATGGTTCTTGTACGTAGAGAAAGAAAATCACATATTCTACTACGATATGGTTTTTTGCTTTTTGCTTGAAGAAGTGCTTCCTTTTGTTTGGCGTCGTGCTGCCATCCTAGCCAGTTTTTTCTCCTCCTTCAATCTTTCCTCCTCCTGCTGCTGCTGCTCCCTTATAGCAATGATGTGTGGAGGAACACGCAGATTTTCAATGAAATACGCTGGACCATATTCGTCAGCTTCGCTGAATGTGTCGTATGCATGGTAACAATGTTTCCATTCAGTCCCCAGTAAAGATACTGCAAGTTCAAATAGTGAATTAGAATGCTTGGAGAAAAAAATAGTAAATTAGAAGAAGGAAAAATTGAATAACTCGAGGGATATGTTGGTTGCACTCCCCCAAGCTATTCCCATCGGAGACCTTAGATAAATATGATCTATGGTTATCCTTTATGGTAATGTGGCTGACAAAACAAACATATCTTCTTGTTTCCATTTCCTCTTCTCATTATATCATCTTGCTTCTTTATCTCCTATTCTCTCATGGGGAAAAGTAGTAATTGTTTCTTTTCTTTTGTGATTCACGATCTTAAAAAAAAAATTCCCATATTACAAAAATCGATAACGATAACTCAATTTTAAAGTTTGTAATAGGCGTATTGTACCTTTTCTCATCTGAGAATCTGAGTACACTCTATTTGATTCATCAAGATGCTAAAATAAAACAAGAGTATCTCTTCTTTTGTACCCCATTAAAATCCATCTCTTCTTTATAAACCCTAATTAATTATCATTAATTTTCAAGAGAACCTTAAAGATCTGAATCCTTTGACCAGAACAAAATGTTCTATAGAAGATTTGTTTTTCTTCTCACAAGATCAATGGTCAATCTTAAAAACTGCACAGTTTTAATCTTAGACTCGCAAAAGTTCCATTACACCCTAACTTTGGTTGTTGTCTAATAACATGTAGTTTTTAAGAAGATTGGGGACTGGTAAAATCCCAATTATTGTTCTTCTCTCAAAATCTAACGAGTTTTCCCCGAGAAGAGCAGAGAATGTAGTGAAGAAGTAATGAACAGATATGAGATAACTGACACTGACGAATAATTTAGGGAGTACATAAAAGAGGAATATCATAGATCTGACGTCCGCTGCTTCTATGGTACACATTGGCAGCTAGAATTGCATCTGTCATCATTTCTTGTGCCTCTATCAACGTCAAATCTGCGTGAAATATTCTTTGGGGGATTCCTTCACTGCATTAAGTGAAATATTATTGGGGGATTCCTTCACTGCATTAATAGAAGAATATATAACCGACTTAAAAAAGATCAAATAGAAATGGCATAAAACTTCGATTTTTTTTCTTCTCAATTTCTCACCATTGTAATTTTCCTTCCAAAAACAACCTGGCTGTTTCCGCTCCACATCCCAGTTCCATAAAGCTTCCACGAGTCTTAGTAAAATCTACTACTCCAATCATACTCGACAAATGTGCCATCTTATACTCTCCATTTTCCTTTGAGCATATTATAACAGCTATACCCTTATTTATTTGTTCATTAGTTTGGGGTGAAGGGTACATCTCCACCAGCTTGCATTGTAACCAATCTGATGCCGTCTTCATCGAATAATCATTCAGAGCAACTAATGCCTGAATCATAAAAGCCCGTTAATATAACACAAGTTAGATAAGAAATTTCATTGCTTATCAAATTTCTGTAGAATTTTTGTTAACTAGGCTTATAAAAGGCCGCACGTCCCTTTATAACTCAGCTTATAAGATGTGCACAGCGATCCCCACCCAGCTGGCTATTTTATTAACTGCTTTTGGACTCATGTTAATTGGAGCTGGGTGTATTAGACCATGTTCTATAGACTTTGGCGCTGACCAATTTGGTAAAACAAGATAAAAGTATCTTAGGCAGTTACTTCAACTGGTACAACGCTTCACTTGGAGTTTCATCTAGTCTTGATATGAGTTTGATTGCATACATTCAAGATAACTTTGGATGGCAAGTGGGCTTTGGGGTTCATCCAATGAAGCCACATCGCATTAGAATGACACATGCTCTACTTGAGCATTATGGATTTCTTTTTTGAAAGGAGATTATGGATTTCCTTCAACATATGTAGGTCCTAAAGCCCTTTCCTGCCATAGAAGGGGATCTATGTCGGTTTCATGCTGAGGACTATATGACATTCCTAAGGAGCATTACGCCAAAACACAACAGAATTAACTGAGGCAACTTAAGAGATTTAATGTTGGTGAAGAGTGCCCTGTATTTGATGGACTGCAATTTCTGCCCGACTTATGCTGGTGTTGATGTGAAGTTAAATCATGGGCTTTGCGATATTGCAATCAATTGGGCTGGTGGTTGGAGATATATGTGATATTGGGCATGGTAAAGGGAAATATTACTCACTTAATGTTCCTCCTGATGATGGAATTAACGATGATAGCTACCAGTCGTTTTTCAAACCAATCAAGGAGAAAGTGATGGAAGTTTTTAGACCTGGTGCTGTTGTACTCCAGTGTGGAGCTGATTCCTTATCTGGAGATAGGTTAGGTTGCTTTAATCTTTCCATCAAAGTCCATACAGAATGTGTCAGATATATGAGATCGTTTAATATAACGCTATTGCTGCTGGGTGGTGGCGCTTATAAAGTTATGTTGCTAACTAGTGTATTCTCTGAATAATGATGAGATTTTAGAGTTATATAGATAACTTACAGCTTTCATTTGTTGAAGCAAATAGTCTTTATTTTGTGTAAAGCCTCCGCCCATTGCAACTAAAGTTTTAGAAATTTCAAAGACTTTGTCGTTGCAATCAGTATCTGCAAAAAATAATAATATTAGTTATAGAGAAGTTATATGTATATATTATGAATCATATACATATACATATTTATACTCACATACAAATCCGGTTTCGTCTTCCTCAGGTTTAAAACCTCTAGTAACTCGCCCCTCAGCTAACAATAGAATCCCATCCTTGATTATAGAAGCTATGCAAGTAGTATTAGTGAAACTGGAAGAAGCGCCCTGAGTAAAAATGAGAACATAAGTATTTACTTAACAAAAGTTCACCTACAAACCGTCTTCTCACATAAATAAGCTAGTCCACTATATATCACTATATATTGTTAGAAGATCACATATTCTAAATCAAATCAAAGGGAATACAAGCAAAGCAATGGAAACAAATCATGATGAGAACACCTCTGGATGCTATTTTAAGAAAAAATGACATAGTGAGGAGATTAAGAGACTACCATTTGTGAAAATAAAGAGCTAAGCTCATCAGATTCATCTTTGTCCATTATCTGAAATCTCCCTAGCCCCCCAAGAACAAACAAGTTTATGAAGTTTGGCCCTCCCCCTCAAACCTTCCCAACAACTAGATTTATGAAGTTTGGTTGAGTCTTATTTTTTCCAAGTTTTAAGTTTTTAGAGATAAAGAAAGATGGACTCCTGTTTCGTTGCAGGATCAAGTACCAGTTATGTTTTGCCTAAGAGGGAAATACCATTTGAATTGATATCGTGTATACTCGGCTTCGTGTAATTAGGTGGACCCAAATAATTTGGTGTTTTCGACAGCTCGGCGCATCTCCAATTAAAACTGTGTATCTCTTTTGGCAAAACTATGAAGATGAAAAAACACCAAGTGGTCCATACAAAAAATCAAATATGGTACTTCCAACTATTTTGATGCACTTTGCTCAAGTCAAGACTAAGGAGTTTACCACATTTTATTCTTGCTCATGTGTCCTATATTCCTCAATATTCCTCTTTGAAGATGAAGCGCGCATGAGATAAATGTTGGCCAATTTAGACTATACCCCCCAAAATTTAACGATTCATTGTTTTGACTTGACTTGACCTGACCAGTCTCCTCTTGCTGAACTACCTATTGTACCATTTTCTCAAAACTCAACCAAACCCTGTAGTTTTTCTCACTCTCTCTTCTAACCCGAAACTCAACTAGTAAAATGCAGGGAAGGTTGTTAAGTCTCCTGCCCTCTAGTCCATACCTTCAGAGTATATGACGTGGCAAGAGATCGACAACTTGTATCATTTAAATCTCAGCCATTAATTCAAAAATATCAATGATCAATATCTAACCACGTGGCAAAACATTTTGGTCGACAAAAGATGAGCAGTTGGGGAGTTAAAAGTACATTAGGTATTAACTGAAAATGAGACTAGCCAAGTCAAGTCAACCCAGTGAACCGAGGAGAAGACATGAAATGGGAGGCCGACCACAATATTTGCCGGTTCGAGTGGGCAAGATTAAATTTGGGTTAAATAATGTGGGGTAAAATCTAAATCGCCAAAAAATGTTTATACGGGTACTAAGGCTTGCTAACCCAATATGTTTAGAAAGAAAATGAGGCCTTAATGAAAAATAAATCAATGATTATGTTGAATGCTGCTAGATATCTCACATCAAATCCAAACACAAGTACCTAGACCGTAACTCTATATGACTACCCACATCTATCTAAAATACGAGCATATACGCCCTATCGTGCGTGCAAACACGTTATTTATGGGAATATATTTGTGGTTTCTTATTATTTTATGGGCTTTCGATTTAAAGGTTATTATCCATATATGTTAATTTGGTAAATAAGATCCTAATTAATTAATATTATGTAACTTAAAGCTATTAGTTATACATCTAACATTGGATCGGCTGCATGAGTAGTTCTCTCATTGAATATTGTTTGCAAAACTTGAAGATGGGTGCTTTTGAGTTCAGCTCGCGCTGCAATATTTGTTGTTTATCATAACGGACCGTCGAGCAGTATGAAATGCTATATTTCCTCAAATTTTCTGGGTTTGATATTGTGTTTTGCATATGGAATCCATTGAAATTTTGATGGGTGTTTTTGACTCCAGCCCCTGCTATAATTATTGTGCTGTATAATCTTTACATAATGATGTTTTAGCTGATACAAATATGGGGTAACATCATATATATATGGTTGGGTAGTTATGTATAATAAATGTTATTTACAATAATTTGAAACCCATCAAACATATAAATGGCTACATCAAGTGAATAATCATAAATAACATTTTATATTAAAATTATAATATAATCAATTAGAAATAAATTTATCTGAAAGACTGGTAGATTGCATATTAGGTTGAGTATTCATAACCGATAATTGGTATTCTCACAGTCATCATCTTCATCCTTGTTCATAGGTTCATTAACTTCTTCATTTATCCCATCATTGATTATACAATAGATAATGTGGAAATTATTAGGTTGATTCTAATCATGTTTGTCAGTGTTTCTCCACAACCGTCCTCCATCTACGTGCTATTTGCCGTACAATTTGCTTACACTACATCATAGATATCAACATGATGAGGTTGCGAGGACGATAGTTTATGGTCGTCGTTACTGTACGGTGGTTTAAACCTGTCCTATTTTAGTTTAATTCTAGTAACCAATAAAAGATATGACAAAAAATGTTAGAATTCTAGGACTTTTATTTGCAAAACATGTCGCATAAAGCCTAAAGACACAAACACAAAACTCCATGACATAATGAAATTGAACTTTTTTTATATTTTTATTGGTAAACCTTACTTAATAATCATAACCAGTTACATAAGAAGTCTTATCGCCCTGGAGTGCTCCTACCAGCCACGAGGGCGAGTATCAATATTGTCTCCCATGGGCTTAACAACAATCTCATGGGCGACGGAGTTAGCACTTTGCGGCATAAAACTAATACGAATATTAACAAAATGTTTAAACAGGTCTAAGCAGTCTTGTAAAATCGCCTTGGTAGTCCAGGAGATAGCTGCGTCACCATTCTTGCAAAATGAGTAAATAGCTGCGGCATCAGTTTCGATGATCATCCTTTGGCTTCCGCGTTCCTGTGCCCAGAGTATTCCACTCAGAACTTCTAAGGCCTCGCCCTCTTCGCTAGACGCGAATCGGCGGGAGAAAGTGCGGGCTGCACCAAAAACATTGTTAGAATCACGAAGAACTAAACCAATATGATTCAATACACTATCTTTACAGAATGAAGCATCCACATTTATTTTTTCCCAACCCAGTTCCGGAGGAACCCAGGAGGCCTTGATATCACACCGTTCAACACAAAACAAGGTTCCTTAAACACTAATTTATTAATGGTCAGAATGATACGGGATGGGTCCGGTTTAGTGTTCTTGAAAACCCAGTCGCAACGAGCTTTCCAAATGAGCCAATACATCGGGAACACAACGAGGGTCCAAGTGCTCCGATCTATAGGCCATTCAGGGGGAGACGATATCCATAATTCAATCCATTCCTCGACAGGAAGGTGAGAGAATTCCTGAAGTAATCCCCCAAAGGTTATGGCAAACCAAACCGCACGCGCAAAGGGGCATTCAAGTAGTAGATGGTGCAAGGTCTTTATCGGGGCCAAACATAACGGGCATGACAGGTTAGTCAGGCCTAACCTACCCCCAATCTTTGGCCGACAGAGAATCATATCCCGGAGGCATTTCCATGCAAACAGTTGGGCCCGAGGAGTAGCTTTATTATGCCAGAATTTAAGACAGAATGAAGGGTTTCCCACCACCTCCTCCATAGGCAAATCAGAAAGCATCTCCCGGTAGGCCGATTTAGCCAAGAATTTACCATCTTTTGAAGGGCACCATTTAAGATCGTCCATCTCTCCCACCTGAGGTAGAAAGATGTTAGAGATAACATTCGCCGATGCCTCATCACACCAAAATTCCAATTAGTCCCTACGCCAGGTATGCATCATCGGTCGATGAAGTGGCTAACCCATTGAGGCCGGTCGGCCACTGGAGTCGTAGCGCTCAGGGTCGTTTTCAACCCTGCATCGAGGGGCACCAATTATCCTTCCAGAAAAGGACCTTTCGGCCCTACCAAATCTGCCAACAAGACTGATTATTAACCGAGGGAATCGCAGATTGGATACTTCGCCAGGTCCATGACGAATCCGCTTTCGGTTGGGCATGAAGGATAAAACAGTCTGGGTAATATTTAGCTTTAAGGACCTGGCCCCATAACTCGTTCGGCTTCTTATGGAGCCTCCAAACTAACTTGGAGAGATGAGCTTTGTTAGTCGCACCCGCCTCTCGAATACCCAAGCTGCCTTCTCTCTTAGGGCGACAAACTTCCCTCCACTTCTTCAAGTACAACGGTTTCTGAGCGTTTCTACTTTTCCCCCACCAGAAGTCCCGTGGGTGATATGAAAAAGAAATACTTTGCTGCCCAAATCCCAAAGTTGATGTTCAATCCAGACTTTCATCGAAGTAGGAGAGATGGAAATTTTTTTGATCTCTCTAAAGAGATCAAAATTTGACTTAGACAATAAATTCGACAATAAATTATCGAATTGTTAAAATTTGACTTAGACAATAAATTCGACAATAAATTTCTTTTTTATCGAATTATACACATTGTTTCCTTTTTGTTGATTTTTGGAGTAGATATTGGTAGATATTGGCTGAAGAGAGTGATTTTTTTATGGACAATTTGGTCAAAGACGTAACGACATTGCGCGAGAAAAGTTGATTTTTTTTACAGAAGCTAGCTTCGTAGAACACAAATGGGGAGTGCGAGAGATTGACAGAGAAATTAGTGAGAGAGAGAAAAAAAAAGAGTGATTCAATGGAGGATAGATTAGAGGGAAGCCAGAAGAGAGAGAGAGAGAGAGAGAGCGAGTGATTAAAATTTAAATCAAGTGAGGCGAGTGGAGAGAGAGTTTTGTTTGCCACATAGGCAGCTGAGTGAGAGAGAGTTGTTTTTGGTTGCTTATGTGGAGAGGAGATGTGGAGAGATGGGTAGATGTGAGAGAGTGTAGCGGGTGTGTAGCAACAAATGGAGTGTAGGCTAATCCTCTCCCTATCCAAAATATGGGAGAGGATTCCCCTACACACCATTTTTGATACACATCCACTACACTCTTTCTTGACCACACACCTATCTGACGTGACAATTTAAATCTTTTTTTAAGAGGCAAAGATTGGTGACGTGGACAAATTTGAAAAGAAAAAAAAATTGCTACCCTCACTCACTCGTAACTCACTCTCACTCACTCACTCACAGACTCTCTCTTTCTCTCTCTCTCGATCATACTCTTACTCTCACTCACTCACTCACACCGATAACTCGTGCACATGAACTCTCTCCCTCAGTCACTATCTCTCTCTCACTTACTCTCTATCTCCCGGTGATCATTTGTAAACCTCAGAGAACTGTCATCATACACCGGATTTGGGAGCTGTAAATCGGAGGACTATCATCATACACCTCCCTCATTGGCCAGGTAATCAAATTGCATTCCCTTCAAAGGATCCCTATTCCAATCATCTTGTCTTATTATTTTTAGGAATAAATTGTCGATTCTGATAAACTCGACAAAATATTTTTGATAAATTTTGATGTTCGATAATTTTTTATTGTCGATTATCTTTAAATCGACAATTTCTTTAAAATATTTGTCGATTTTATCTCTAATCGACAATATTGTACTGATTAATTATCAATTTTTAGAGTGGTCGACAATTTTTTAGCTTTGAGAATTTCAGTGCTTAAACTCGACATTAATTACTATTCAAATTAGGAAAAAATTGTCGATTATGGTAAACTCGACAAAATATTGTTGATATATTTGATGTTCGTCCATTTTTACTGTCGATTATTTTTAAATCGACAATTTCTTTAAAATATTTGTCGATTTTATCTCTCATCGACAATATTTTACTGATTAATTGTCAATTTTTGTAGTGGTCGATAATTTTTTAGCTTTGATAATTTCAGTGCTTAAACTATTTCAATGCCTTTGTCAGTACCTAATTTGAGTTTTCTAAGCAGGATGACACCAAAACAGAAAATTCTAGGGAAGATACGCCCAACAGCCTCGCATCAGAAGAGGCTAATTTCACAGCGAGAAGATCTCTCACATTCAAATTTTAATAAACCTCCTCGCGTGCCTGCTAAAAGGAGCCAAACTGAGAAATAATCGTACCTTAACCGGAGGTAGATAGAAAGAGAGTAAAAATTCAATGGGAATTTGAATTTTGGATTGAGAGAAACTGAGTGATTGAGTGGAGGGAAGCCGGGAGAAAGAAAGAGTAAATTTTAAATTTTAAATTGAGAGAGACTGAGTGATTGAGTGGAGGGAAACCAGGAGAGAGAGAGAGAGAGAGAGAGAGAGTGAGTGAAATTTGAATTTTGGAGTGAAAGAGCTTTAGAGATAGAGTGGAGTGAGTGACGAGTTGGTGGAGTGAGTGAGTTGAGTAAGATACCACATAGGCAAATAGAGAGTTAAGTGAGATGCCACGTCAGATAGGTTATGTGGTTAGGAGAGAGTGTAGGAGGTGTGTAGCTAAATTGGTGTGTAGAAGAATCCTCCCCCCCCACACATACCCACAAAGTATATGGCCAAATCTGCCATGTCATATTTGCCTCCAAAATTTGAGATTTTAGGGAGTTGTGCTTTCAAATTTGGAGTTTTTTTTATTAAATGATATATGTAGCCAAATTTGGCAAGAAAATTTGGCTTTTAATTGGCAAATCGGATGTAGGTTTTATTTTACGTTTTTGGCTCTCTATATATGACTTAAAAGTTAAAATGGCAAGTCGAGTACATATGCTCTCATAACGATTTTCTTAACATTAACCGTGCTTTCTCTCAAAATCTTATTAAGATGTACCATGGTTTGTTTATAAGGGGAGGATTTAAAAATACTTACAAACCAGACACTAAAGGCTCACTCAATAGGAACCACTCATCTAATAAATATGAGTGGCTCTTATAATAGTGAGGTAAAATAATTGAATACAAAGTATTAGGTGGATATTAATTGGCAACTCTTCACATGGGGTGACAAAAGTTGTACCTATCTCTGTTTCTTCTCACATATTATTTCAAAACCGTCCATATCCCCTCTCTCTCTCTCCCAAATGATATCAAACCAGACCTAATGCTTTAATCTCTCTCACACTTTCTCAACCCCAACCGCATAGAAGAATAATGGTGTTTTTGAGATTTTGAAACCGTACCTCTCACTATCTCTCCCTATCTCTCTCTCAGGGTTTCTCGCTTGAATCTGACACTCGCTCAGGGTTTCTCTTTCCAACAACACAACAGAAAATTATTCTACAATACCAAGGAAATTTTTAAGTAACATGGCTTCACACCTAGTAATCATGATCACATGCAAGAGTCATCTCCTTGCATTTATTTATATTTATTTAGAACCTTCCTTATCAAAATTAGATCGCATGTGAAGAGTCCTCTCCTACTCCCAAGTTATCCACCTGACTCTCCCCTTCAACTACTTCTCTTCCAATTTCTAGCTTTCTCATCATCTTGATCTCAAACTCACCCCCATCTCTCTGCCTCAATGAGTCTCAAGTTTTATGGTATCCTCATATACACATGCATCACCCACGTTATGGCGTGCTTGCATAAGAAAGGCGTGGAGTTTGAGTTTGTCCCAGTTAACATGAGCGTTGGTGAACATAAACGGCCATTAGATAATAAAAAAGATTTTTTTTTAATATCTCACACAAACTAACTGATTATTATCAACCACTGCTATTGTCAATCATGAAGCACATTATCGTCGACCGCTGCGCAATACCAGGTATTGTCGACCACTTCAATTGTCGATCACAAAGTCATGTTATTGTCGACTACTATTATTGTCGAGCACCGTCAAATACAACGTTGTGTTAAACAAATTTAGAAATAAAATGAAACTATCAGCCAGTTGTTGCAGTAGGTGGAGGATTCGTGTTCGATTGTAATCCCAAACTCAAATAAATTTTCAAAAGCAATCAATCTTCGTTTTTTTTTCGAATTATTAGAAAGGAACTCAAAACCTTGTTCTTGAGTAAGAGAATGGGTGAAAGATGGACATTTAGTTCAAAAATCCAACATCCTCATATCCACGCCATCGCAACAAAAGCTCTAACCAAAACAAAAATAGATATTTACCCTGAATGCATTCGAAGATTCCAAACAAGAGAGAGAGAGAGAGAGAGAGAGAGAGTTTGGTTTGAATTTCGAAATTGAAATCACAGGGTAGAAAAAGGGTGAGAAGAAACCAGATCTGAGTAAAAGAGAGAGAGGGAGAGGAGAAATCAGTTTTTAATATTAAAACTGGAGAGGAGAGAGAAATATATGCCCACATGAAGAGAGAGAGAGTGTATGCCAACTCATATCCACCTAATATTATTTGTTTTTCTTTTCCACCTCCTCTATTTTGAGAACCAATCATCTATAGAGATGTGTGGTTCCTTTTGAGTGAGACTTGTGTTTCACTTTAGAGTGTTTCTAAATCCTTCCCCTTGTTTATATCTTTCAAAGACAAAACAAAGAAATGTAAGAAAAATACTTGACACATCATTTAACAGTACAAGTTGATGAATCGTGAACAAAAGGATAAAAGATGAAGTCTCTGATTTAATTACATTCAAGTATTATATGCATTTGTTTTCCCCTCTCATTCAATTACATTCAAGTATTATTTGCAGTTGTTGTTTTCCCCTTGTAACAATATTTAATACCTCACCAGGAAAAAGAGCACTACGGTATACAATGACACCACACAAAACTATTGTGACTATTATGAAATGTCCATTGAAGAATATAGCCAATAAAGCTCTGCTTGGTTACATGTAAGTGCTTGATACCCCAAAAGTGCCATGATTCAGTCATTTTACCAGATATCAACATTTAGTAGTTTTATATGGCGGGAAATGGAAAACATATCAAGTATCTAGAACATAATTTCACCTGGTACATTATCTATGAAAAATAGAATGATGGAATTATTAATAGAATAACTAATGCAGTATATTCAGGTTGTTAAGAGCATACACAAGACGATAATGTTTCATATGCACATACACTATTCATTAGATTAAATTGTGAAATTGACTAAGAAACAAGAAATTAGGTTCAAGTGTAAGCATTTCCAAATGGGCCACTTTTTAACTCCATTAAACATACATAAGTAAACAAAACAAGCACTCCAAATCTATAATCACTCAGAATGCCAATCAATTCAGTATCAGCATTCAATTTACAAGTCACCTTCTGAGTCAAGAGTATTTCGAGCCTTCAAAGTCTGTGTCGTCATAGGATTCCAAGTTTTTGCCCTAATCAAAAGAAGAAATTCGTTTAATGTCTTTATTGAACAAATTTTAGGGTATTCATTATTACGATGGTAGATAATACCAAGTCCAAATATTTTGTACCTTCACATCTAGCTCAGAAACCATTAATCTTCTCCGACCCTCGTAAGTGTAGTCACCTGCACAATATCTGAGAATTAAAAGACCATCAGAATTTACTGAAATAATAAAAATGAAAAACCAAGAATACGTACACTTGGAATAGACTTGCTTTAGTTTTCTAATGTTTTGCACAAGTTTTTGGCGCATTGATAAATCGCTCTCCTTTGTAACATCAATCTTGTCAATAAATTCAAATAATATCTCCCTTGCTTCCTTGTTGAAGTCTCCTTGTTCCGATCGATTTACAAAATCTTTGAGATCCACTTCACCAACCAGTTCTTCATTAACACCCAGGGATCCAAATACAAAACTAGAGTATACGCTACACTCGTGGCAAAGTGCATGAGTTACAAAGTTCATTAATCCAAGATAAGCTTTACTTTTGAGTAGGTGGAATGTAATGGAAGGGCATTGGGCGTAAAACTCTGTCTCGCTCAGAATCTCCTCCGCCGCCTCCTCCTCCTCCACCTTATCATCATCGTCGTCATCATCATCATCATCATCGTCTTTGCTCATTGAACACTGAAAAAAATCATCATCATCCTCTATCACATTGTCTTTATAAGAAATTCCGTGGTAATAATTTTCATCATCGCTCCAACCTCTACAAAACCAGTCTTGAAAATCTGGGTTACCCTGGATTAACCTTGCTTCCAGTTGTCTATACAATTTGTCCATCTCAACAATGGCTTCATTATTTCCCTGGTGTCTTTTGCGACGATCCTTGTAGCACTTAGCTTCCCATATGTCACCACAAAAAGCTCGCGGAATAGTAGTGCCATCGGTAAGTGCTACCATTTTCCCGAGTTGTGTATTCATCTCCACAGAAGATTTTACACAAGTACGAGAATCGGGGGTAGTCACTATTTTGAAAAACTGAACAAAGAGTTCTTTCAGATTTTTCTCTAGTTCAACAACATCCTAAAAAGGAAGATTGGGCATCATCAGTATATAAAATAAATCAGAGATGATAATAAGAAATGACAATTAATATTGTTGGAAATGTAAATCTTAATAATTAAATTTGATCATTGGTATTATTATAATTATTTACAGAGTTTACATCTTTCATCATTGGTACCTACACAAAAACAACAAAAAATCAATCAATTTTGTAAGGAAACAAAACCTTAAAAGTAGATACCAATAATAACAGAGTTGTAGTAGTATATGTCTTACCTCCTCATCATCCATCTTACTGCTGTGGGTATCACTAGCGCTAGTATTTATGCAAAATGAGCAGATGTAATAATTAATGGATAGAAAAAAAAACATAAAACATACAAAAGAGAGAGAGAGAGAGAGATGAAAAACGAAGAAAGTTACCATACCTGTCTATGCTCTAGGGAGAAAGGAAGATGAAGTTGTGTGTGGAGGCACGATTCATTAATCCTCTTTTTTATAGTCAATTTGAGGGTAAAACGAAAGCCATATCATTTGACAAGGTAAGGTAGAAGCCAACTCATTAGGCTACATACACTATACCAAATCATCGGCATCAAAAAAAGCTGATATTGTAGAAACTAGAAACTCTAAAACAATAGATTTTTTTTTATGGAGGGCCTAAATTGGTACATAAATTATATTTAATATCTTAAATTTTGAAAAACTTCTCCAAAATGGCTAAACCCCAAAATTTAAAAGCTTACCCCATTCCATTATGTTTAAGTTCATGTTACCTCTAAATATTTAAAGACAAGTATGCCCCAAAATAAAAATATAATTATTTTTTAATCTAAAAGCTCGCCCCTCCCTTATTCCTATGGTTTTAATTTCTCTTAAACGATTAAATGCAACAAGTTCCTCTACTATAGCTTAGTGATGAGAGAAGAAAAAAAAAACATTTCCAATGCTATATAAGTTTGATTAGTCTCATTTCTTAAAACTAATATTAAAATAATATTAAACGTAGATCCAACATAAGTTGACTAGCAAAACTATAAAAGGAGTCCAAACATAAATCTAATAACAAAACCATAAAAAATTACTACAAATTAAAACTAATTAACTTTTGTTAACCAAGCAATCAACACCTCCTCGTTATCGATACCCATCCAAACTTCCTTATATTTTCTCTTATTGCAGAAAGCATTAAGAGCAGTGACATATAAATGATTTGTTTTGGATAATTTGCTCATATTGTCTAGCTTTGCGATACATTCTGTGACAGTAGGTTTTTCTTCATTAGTCATTGTAAAGGCACTAAGAATATAATCTAATTCTTCTTTTGCGTCCATTTTCTTTTCTTTCTTTTGACGTTTCTGGCATGGTAAAGTCTCAGTGTCACTATCGAGATTTATTGTACGAGATTCTCTAACTGGATTACGTGGTTCAACTTCGTCATCTTGATCAAGTCCTACTTCGTTTTTATCATAGGGAAATCCATCATACTCAGGGAGCATCCCAACTTGACGCGGAGACCAAGCTTCCAGTTGCTGTGAACCCATCAAACAAGGATTTCATATCATTTTTTTATTGCAATTGTTTGGTTTTGAATTCATTGGCTTTTTTGTGAGTCTGTGATAATAAAAAAACCAATAAGATTACTTAAACATTTTCTTTATGGGATAATAAATGAAATTAATTAGTTTTTAATACTTGCCTTAAGGTACTCGTTTCATCTCTCTTCTGGCCAATTAATTTGTCCAGTCGCTTCGTCAATCCATGTCTAGTCACTGTTGTGAGTTTAACTCATACTCCATACTTCATTCTCAAATTATCCCATAAGTTTTTACTTCTATTGTGGTGTACTCATTTCCCGTTAGTTTTTCATGTTAATAGTGATAAAATGCCAAGCTGTAATTGTTAGACCCATCCCTTTCCTTTGATTTTTGTTAACTTGATCAATGCAAAGATCAAGAAATACCCTCTTTTGAGCATCCACCCAATTAGCCCTCTCTTGAGTTATCGTTTCATTCACTTTTCTTTTATTAGCATTCTCTGTAGTTTTTGCTTCATCCACCTTGCTTTTTTGGGGGGGGCATCCTATAAAAGACATCAAATTTACATTAACTACATCTATATCCATTATCTAAGATTATATACATATATTTATCTAATTATCAAAATTAAAAATTACAAACATGTGGCATACTATGTTCTCATAGAGACTTAATTTTTACAAGGAAAACAAAAGAGATCCCTACAAAGAAAACCTACATCTATTCAAATTTAATGGAGGCTAACATAAGCTTATAGAGACCTAATTCTTGTGTATCTTTGAGTTGTAGTTGTACATTGGTGTTGAAGCACAACAACGGTTGATAATTGTCAATACATGCAAGGACATAATACTAGTAGTTTTGTTTTTCATGGGTTGTCTTCCTGAAAACCCCTTACTATTTTAGATGAATTTGTTTGTAAACCTCACCTATAAACATAACAAGGTATATTAACGATATCTCATTTTGAGAAGATCAGGATTGCCTGAAACATTTACAGATTTCCAAAATCTTAAATAATAATAAAAAAAACTTGTATATTTTGAGGATCAAGAGCTGTGTTTTGTGGTTTTAAGCAAGTGTCATTTAATATTATACTTGTAAGATAATACTTAAACTTCTCTACCAAAATTTGTATTTGGTTTACAGGTGCTATATTAGACAACCTCATATCATGGATAGCTAGTGAAAGATCCATTAAAACTCAATATATGCTTTGCAAATTGCAAAAGATTCCGTCTGGTAAATATGTGCTATGTAGACCTAACACTGAAGATGAAGAATACTTGTTTTTCCGATGCCCTGACTCTGCTGGTATTTGGATGAAGCTTCTGGACATGATGGAGATTAATTTCTAGTAGTTGATATACCCGCCTTAAAATCAATGATAAATGTCCCCAATGGTAAGAACCTTAGTCCACCTAAATATTAGATGAAGTTACTATTACATATATGTTAAGCAAGCCACCGAGATAGCTACCAAGTTAAATTTTGCCAAAAAGATGGCAATGTATTCTATTTACAAATGCTCATCAAAATATCCAAACACCTCAATGGATTTTGATCTAGATTTCAACACATTGAAGGCAAGTTTTTACATTCCAAAACCTTTAACACAAGTCAGCTAAGCTGAATTTCACATTTTTCCAATGGTTACTGCAATGGTTTTGATTATATTTTCTATTCTCTATACTCTGTTATTCTTCTTGGAATTGCTCAATCAGTGGAGAAATCAAGCATGCTACATTATTGGTTATGAGTGTCATAAGCCTGGTGACGATAGGAAGGTCAGTACAGAGGTCTGTTGGAACTAGTAACATCACTATTACTTTACTAGACTCGGGGAATTTTTTGTTGACAGATGTGAATTCTAATGGAACTGGGAAACAGCGTGTACTATGGCAGAGCTTCGACTATCCCACTAACGTGCTTCTGCCCAAAATAAAGCTAGGGATGAACTTAAATACTGGTTCTTTGAATGGTAAAACTGAATGAAGCTAGGCATAATACGTGTGACGAAAGAGACGTATGGAAAAACTGAAGCCCTGAGAGACTTTTTTACTTTCATTTTCCTTGGGCTTTCAAATCTCTAAACTTCCGTCTAGCATTTATGTTTGATATTTACAGTAAACTAACGGGGGAACTGTAATAACCTCCACAGGCGTCAATTTATAATGTTCAAAGCAAAACTGCATCTGTCCCATATTGCAAAACACTAAACCCCTGTCCGATACATATACTAGCTAAGGATCTTTCTCACCTATGTTTTTACCAAGATTATGGAAAAAAATGTAAGTGAAGGGCTCTTTCAGCTTCACCCTAAATGCATTAGGCCCAGTATCTTTCACCTGTGTTTTGCAGATGACCTCATCATTTTTATGAAAGGAGTTCCTTCTGATGTTATTTGTCTGGTTCAAGCTCTTTACAATTTCAAGACCTTTGCAGGTATGGATATCAACCATAGTAAGAGTAGATTATATTGTGCTGGTATGAATTCCCTTGATATTGATTATTTTTGTGATATTATTGGTATGGAATGGGGATATCTTCCAGTTAGATATCTTGGCTTCCCTTTGATCACAACACAACTTAAAGCTTCTGACTGTCTCCCAATGGTTGAGAGAGTGAATGCTAGGATTGGGTCTTGGAAAAGTAGATGCCTTTCCTATGCTGGGAGACTTACTCTACTTAAGTCTGTACTGGCTAGTATGCATACCTACTGGAGCTCTGTTTACAAACTTCCCCAATCTATAGTGAAAATGCTCAGTAAGATCCTTAGGAATTTTTTATGGGGAGGCACTGATCTGGACCATAAAAATTCCTTGGTCAGTTGGGACAAATGCTGTCACTCTTGTGATGAAGGTGGCCTTAACATTAGGGATATTACAACGGTTAATAAAGTGGCTACTCTGAAAAATCTTTGGACTGTTATTGAGGGGGTGCACTCTATTTGGGCTGACTGGATTACAACTAATCTGATAAAAAATAAAAACTTTTGGCTTATGAAAATTCCTAATGATTGTTCTTGGATTTGAAGATTTATCTTACAGAATAAGACTATAGCTTCTTCAATTTCTCGCCATCACATTGGGAACGAACAAGCTACCTTGTTCTGGCAGCAACCTTGGCATCCTTTGGGTATCTTATCTGATCTCTTTCCTCAACATCTCAGGTATGACTCTCTTTTAAACTTTAATGCTTATGTGGGTAACATAATCAACAATGATAAGTGGAACATTCCAGATAATACTTTACAAGATCTTAGTACTATATGGAAACATATTGATCAAGTTGACTGCTCCTCAGGTCACGAGGATGAGACTGTCTGGTCTATTTCTAATGATGGGGAATTTAGCTTCAAAAACACATTTAACCACATTAGACATAACAACCCTAAAATCCCCTGGACCCACTTGACTTGGTTTCCAGGTAATATTCCTAGACAAAGTTTTATTACTTGGCTGGCCTTAAATAAGGCTTTGAAAACCCAAGACAAGCTAATCCAGTGGGGTGTGACTTTCCTTGCAAAATGTGTGTTATGTTGGGGTGATGGAGAAAATGAGAATCATCTTTTCTGTTCTTGCCCTTTCTCTCATATGATTTGGAATAAACTCCTTCATAAACTTCATTTATATAGATCCAATACTGACTGGGACATTGAAATCTCTTGGTGCTCAGACCATTTTAAAGGAACATCCTTAACTACTCAAATTAGAAAACTCACTTTTTGTGCATTCATATCCCACATTTGAGGTGAAAGGAATTGCAGGATTTTTGAGAGTGTAAGTAAATTTGCTGATTTAATCTTACAAAAAATTATTCTTGATGTTAGGACTAAACTTGCTTGTAGCAAAGCTAGTTTTGAAGATACTAATGAAAATAGAATATGCTTGCAGGAATGGAATCTTCCTAACAGCCTGAAAATTATAGAATTTGTTTTTGTATATGGAACAAACCTCCTCTTGGTTACCATGCTATTAATTCTGATGGTTCTCTTTCTGAAGTTGGTGGATTTGGAGCCCTTTTGAGAATAGTAGAAGGGATCTCAGTTAAAGCTGTTGTTGACAGAGTGAGAACTCAAAGTATAATCATCCATGAACTTCAGGGCATTGAAGCAGGTATGTTGTTAGGGCTGAGACTGGAGATTGAGAAAGTTATCATTTATACTGATTCTGGAGAAGCCTACTACCTGCTCTACAAGGAAGGGAAGCCCCCTTGGCAAGCCAAAAGAATTGTGGAAAGGATTAAGAAATTGATGCTTCAGTTTAGATCATGTATCATTGAACAAGTATTCAGAGAAGCTAATGCTGCTGCTGACAACCTTTCTAAGATCAAACCTACAGAAGGTTTTGTGAAATGCTACCAACAACCTATTCTCATGAACTTTTGATGATAATTGAAGGGGATGCTGCTGGGAAAATCTACCTGAGACTATGAGTTTGCTTCAAATTCAGTCTGATGGTGGGTGCGAATTTATGGGGTTATGTGGTTGCCTCTCGGCCTATGTCCATTTCTTGGATACCTATAGGATTTTATTCATTGGATAAACCTGATTCTATCTTGGTGAAGATGCTCAAGGAAAGCTTCATCCTTGATACTGTTAATCTGACTGACTGTGGGTGTAAGGTGCCTGTCTGTTCCAGAAAAAAGGGTATAAGTACTTGTTGTAGACAGTCAGGTTCTTTCTCTTTTTACTATTCTTTCAATGTTGTTGGGACTAGTATAGGAGGGCAAGGCATTCTAAACTGTTGTAACAGGGATAAGAGTATTTGGATATGTAGGTGCTTTGACTTTGAGTTTGGGACCCTTGTTATTATGAGTAGTTTCATTACAGTGCTGGTCACCTTTGCTTACTGTTACTTTATTGTTGATGATGACCTCCTCTTCTACCTTGATGTTGATGCCTCTAATTTGACTATGAAAGTAAGGTGTTCATCTTATGCTCTTTTGCTAAAGATTTGAAGTCTAATTTTCACTAGTGTTGTAGATTCTTTTTGTCCTTTGGAGTCTGTTAGTCATTTGCTTGTTGCTTTTTATTCTTTATATTTTTATTTTTGAGCTTCTTCTTATTGAGAAGTTCACTTGTGTATATTCTTTTTTCCTTTCTATGGAGCAGGGGGGGGGGGGGGGGGGGGGGGGGTCTGCTTTCAACCCCCCAGCTTACCTTCCAAAAAAAAAATCTTTCTCACGCGATTTTTCAATAACTATGTCTTTCAAAGAGAAACCGTCGAGTATATCGATGTCTGAATCATTCTGAAGCTCTTTAAACATTGTCATCACCAGAATCATAGTTGGTCGTCGAAATGCCCTGTCATCCAAGCATTTAAAAACAATCTTAAGATACTGGAAGAGCTCAACTTCTCCTGATTCTTGTTGTATCAGCTCAGGGTTGAGTATCTCACTAGTTCGTTTGTCTCTATGTAACTGTTTTGCCCACCCTACAAGGTTGTTCTCATCACCAAAAACAGATGGATCAATTGGTCTCTTGCCTGACAGAAGTTCCAGCAGTATTACACCATAACTGTACACGTCGCCTTTCGTTATACACCTAAAATTCTGGTAATATTCGGGTGGAACGTATCCAGAACTGCCATCAAGGGTGCTTACACTAAGATGAGTGTCGAGGGCATTCATGAGTCTTGCCATACTGAAATCCAACACACGTGCCTCTAAATTCTTATGTCTTGCCATTTTTCTTCAATTTTCAAATTCACTGGCCGTAAGAGAAACTGGAACTTTTCAGGCATGGAGACGTGGCAAGGAGGTGATGTCGTAGAACTAATGGATCTAATACTGGGTATTTTGTGCCCTAAAGAAGATGTGTCCAGATGTATACATGCAGGTCATTTATGTATGCAAGAAAGTGCAATGGATAGGCCAACCATGTCAGAGGTTGTTTCTATGCTTTCTCATGAAACTATGCAATTACGGGCACCTAAACAACCTGTATTTAATTTGTTGAGATGCAAAGGACAAGCAGATTTATCCAATTACAAGGCAAAAAATTGCACAAGAAATGAGCTAACCATTTAAGCAATGGAAGGGCGATAGTTGGTATGGCTCCCCAGGACAACCTTTTGGCTCTCTGTATTGTATGCATGAACTATGGATGGAATATCTCAAACAACATTAATTTTTTCACTATTTGTGGAGCAAGGCATATCCTTCTCCTAGTCCATTTTGAGCTATAATTCTTGCCATTGTTCATTAATATATCACTGCCCGACTCTTTGGCTATTTATAAAAAAAAAACCTCAATTTTACTTTCTTTCATATGGTTCACATATAGAAGTTGTGGTTAGCTTTAAATAGGAGAACGTCTTAAGTACTTTATTATTTGTACAAATCTTATTCTTTTTACAGGTGATAAGGAAGAGAGGCATCATTGTAAGTGTGGACAATGAAACCCATAAATAGTGATAAATTCAGTAAAACTGGAATGGCGAGATGGTACAGAGATTAGTTTCTTACCTTGAATCTCGATCTCGGATGGTAGTAGTTATGGGTAGCACTGGTATCAACCATCACCGAAGTGCTCTGCCCATTAATAAGGAGAACCACGTACATGAGTCCTTTCTTAGGCTTAGTCTCTGGCAACTGAGTGGTCACGGCGTTGAGCAAGTAAAGAGAACCCATATGAGTTTTACCGCTATCATTTCCCTGAGTGGTGTCATTGGCCTGGTCTCCATGCGACACCATTAAGGCATTCAGGGCCGTCTTCTGAGGACACTAATAAGCTTTGCGATTCCCTCCATAAAGAAAACACTTCAAGTTTCATGGACGCCCTTGAAACCTGGACGAGGAGGAAGCGCCACCATTGTTACGTGGCCTGTGGTACTCTCTCCCAAAATTGGAACTCGAGGTACCGCACGTACTTTCTCCCCCACTTCTGCTCTGGCCATGACCTTGGCCTTGACCTTGGTCTCCCCCACTTCTAGCTTGGTATCCCCCATTCTTGCTCTTATTGCAATTATAGGAGGATCCCGTTATTTACTGCGACTGGGAACTAGACTGAGATTGAGCTGGTCGACGCTCACCCTGCATAGGAGTGTAGTTGTTAATACTCTCAGCTGAGGCCATCGCGGATGCCAAATCTTAAACTCGTTGCCTTTGTAGTTCATTCTGAAACTAGGGTTTCAAACCTTCCAAGAAACATAATAGCTTATCCTTTTCAGACATGTCGCGGATATCCAACATTAGGGCTGAGAATTGCTTTACATACTCACGGATGTTGTCTGTCTGCTTCAGTTGCCTTAAAATCCTCTGAGCAATGAACTCTACATTCTCGGGAAGGAACTGATTCTTCAGCTCTTTCTTCAAGTCATCTCACGTGCCAATAGTACAGTGACCGCTCTGGATCTCAACATACTTGGTGCGCCACCATAGTTTAGCGTCACCGGCGAGGTACATGGTTGCCATCGACACCTTTACACCTTCGCTATCAGGCCTGACTACATTGAAGTAAGCCTCCATATCAAAGAGGAAGTTATCCACTTCCTTTGCGTCTCTCGCCCCCTCGTACGCCTTGGGTTCGGGGACCTTGATTTTGGGTTGTTCTATACCGCCGCCCAAAGGTACTGGTTTACCATTCCCAACAGCCTTAACCAGGAGATTCACCTTCGAAGATAGTTTAGCCACCAGATCCATAAGAGTAGCCGTATTCCCTTCAACAATTCCATCAAGTGCAACGAGACTTTCGCCCATATGGGCCTGATCGTCTGCGAACCAGTCCAATCTTTCCTCCAAAGTCGTTACTTGATTGATAATCCCACTTAAAGCTTGCATCTTATCCTCTAATTGGTCCAACCGCGTTCGGGTATTCACTGGCCTGGGATTAACGGGTGGTCCTGCCACATACGGGGCAAGGACCTGGGCGGGGTCGGTAGCATTCAGACCCTCCGCCATAACAACTAGATTGCTTTCTACTCAAACGTTAGCTCTGATACCAACTGATACAGACCAACTTAACTCAAGTTTGGTACGTGCGGCACTCAAGGCACCTGCCTCAAGTAAGGCTAATTATTCGTCTTTTTTCAATCGTCTTAAAAACCCAATATCACATAAGCTCGCATTAAATTAAGGCAACACAATATCACATAAGCTCGCATTAAATTAAGGCAACACAAACACTGTACAAAGGGTATTTGAAAGCATCATTTCATTCATTTATCAATAACAAATTACAAAGCTTATTTTCCTTCTCGGATGTATCGGAGTCAAGTCCTCTACATATATAGCTACTAAGGAAATAACTAAGAACAAAAAGGAAACATTAAAGTTGGAGACGAAGCGTACTCCCCCTTTTGCCTAACCTAAGCATTACAAAAATAAACTAAAATTTATACATGGCTTTATTACATCCTAAAGCTACTCTGTACAAAATATGGGCTTGATCGGCTGAGGCGTCACAACGTGGGTCAGAGCGAACTACGTTCCGAATTTGATAACGAGGCGTGCATAAAATTTTTAAACAACCAAATGATGTTTTGTGATGTGCACAGGCAAAAATAAGAGTTTGGAGAGATGGGTTTCAAAGATTAAGATGAACTTGTTAGCTTGAGGAGATCAAGGAGGAGATTGGGGGAGATGTGGAGAAGAAGAGTGTGAGATAAAATTGAATTTGGTTTTGGTAATTTTTATTTTTTGTGAGGGTAATTTGGGGAGAAAATATAGAGTCATACACAGACCTCCCACTCAACTGGCTTATTGGATCTGAGTCTGAATTTTAAGATGTTTTATCTAAGTATGAGTCTAAATGGGTGAAAAAACAACGTTCCGAATTTAATAACGGGGCGTGCATGGAATTTTTAAGCAACCAAATGATGTGTTTTGTAATAGGCAAATGCAAAAACAAAAGATGTCCTCCCATCCGTTCAGTCCTCTTCGCAAACTAAACTTATATGGTTTTCTTCGTCGTCTTTCCTTCATTTTGGGTCGTTTGCAGCACCATCCCATGGTTATTTTGGTGGAAAAATAGTTTTTCCCTGTAAAGCAATAACACAAAATAATGAAAAATGAGAAGAAGCGCGAGAGAGTGAGTCTTAACTCGTAAGATCGATCTTCGACTGATTGCTGATTCTTCATTCTCTAATCTTAATGGAGTACAGGAAGATCAAAGATCAGGTACCAATGGTTTCTCTCTCTCTCTCTCTCTTTTTTGATCACTAAATTTCCCTTTTTATCAGTCTTCAAAGTTGTAATTGATAAGTTTAGGAATTGGGTGATAAGATTTAGTTGGGTTTTGAGGGATTTGAGAGCAACCCATTGTTCTTATTAGCTCAAAACGAAATGGGGTTCCTTTAATTTTAAGCAAATAATGTAATGTAAGGAGAGAAATTGGATTGTTTTCTATGAACTGACATTAGTCCAAGTTTCCATACCTTAGTGAAGTCATTTTGTTAATTCTGTATTTTCTTGAAGCTGATTAAGTTTGGTTACTCACATTTAGGATAAAGATCCTGATGTAGTTGAAGATGATATAGAGGGTACACATGGGAAGCCTATTTCATCTGGTATGTTATTGTAAAAGCTCTCCTTTTAAACTTCAAACACAACATTTAATAGTTAATATTCTTTCCTTCTATTAAGATCTTTGTCAATTTTGCAGTCTCGTTAATTAACGTTGATCGGTCGAAGTGGAAGGTCAAGTAAGTATTCTTGCACAAAATCTCATAGCATTTCATTTGAATCTAAAACTAAGCAGCATTTTATCTTTACTTCACAGGTCAATTGTTACAACAGCATTAACTATTCTTACGAGTTCACAAGCTATACTAATTGTTTGGTCCAAAAGAGCTGGAAAGTACGATTATAGTGTAACTACTGCAAATTTCTCGGTGAGAAATATTATTTTGCATTCTTCAAGATATATTCAATATAAACCTTATGATCTGACCCGAGAATTCTTGGAAGAATGAGAAGCTTAGTATAACCATTTGGTGGTGAATCATGCAGAAATTCTGATCTCCCTTTACCCTTTTGGAGTTAGGTGGAGGCATTGAAGTGTGCCCTATCACTAGCAGCCTTGGCTAGGAGCTGGAGTGAAGAAGGTGTCAATGACAATAACAAGTAAGCCATTTCGCTCCATTTTTATTTATTTTTTACCACAACTAGCTTGACATGTGATTATTTGGCTGTTTATTTGCCCAATATTCTTCTCAACCTTGCATACTCTACAGCCAATTTTGCTGCTTTTAATTGTTGTTGGTGTCAAATAGGTCAACTGCTAATTTACATGGAGTTACCATCACAAACTTGACTTTTGATCTTTTTCATTGTAACTTATGTATGACCATTTTATTTATGCCCTACTATAAAGACGCATGCAAGTACTTTTTATGTATTAGCAATCTCTTAAAATTGGGCAATCGATGTACTGGACTTAACCTGAAATCCGATAAATAAATAATCTTGGATGAACGTTTCATCAATCCTAACTGGATTCTATGGTCTAGAAAACAGTAAGAATAAATACTAATTTTCTCATTGGGTTATCCTGATTTTTTCAAGGTTGAGCACAACATGGGATGAAGTTATGGTTTATCCTATACCTGCAGCACTTTACCTTGTTAAGAACTTACTTCAGGTATGCCATGCCGCCCATTTATTGATAATAACATTTGTTTTTGAATATATGACTAACTTTCATATAATTTGCCTTGACAGTATTACATCTTTGCGTATGTGGATGCTCCTGGATACCAAATACTGAAGAACTTGAATATTATCAGCACCGGTGTTTTGTACCGTATTATTTTGAAGAAGAAGTAATCTCTTTGCACCTTTCGTATTCTATTTTCTGTTTTGTTTCATGCACCAAAGTAATGCTTAATGAGAAACTCATCACTATCCTCACAACTTATCCCGTCATAACAGTATCATTTCTCTAAAAGGCTCTAACAAGAAAGAAAGAAAGACACTAATGACATCTATATTGTTTTTGTCCCAGTACAAATTTTATTTTCATTTTAATGGAAATATCATTTTTTCATATATTAGATGATGGCACAAGAGGAGGAAGTATTTACTAGATTAGATCATCTCCATCATTTTGTGAATGATAAAGGACTTCGACATTCAAATGTCATGAAAAGTCTTAATATGCTCCAGCAGTGAAAGCAAATAGAGGAAATTAATTTGACGCTCACCTATGCGACTGGTGCAAATGCCATTCAAAATGATGCTATCTGTGTCATATCAGATCTACGAGAACTCTTTATGTCAGTTAATATCAGTAGGGCCTTGGAGCCATGTAAAGCATCATTAGAATTGGCGTGCCCCAATCGCCTAGACGTGCAAAAAGTGACATGCGGATTTCAAAAAGACCCTCTAGGAAGAAAGTTTTTTTTACTTTGAGCGGGGGGAAGGGGATTTCACATTCTCCTCAGTGTTGGAGAGGTTTTTGACCAAAAAAGGACTGACATTTTCCTCCCTAACAGTTAAGTTTCTGTGAGCACCCTTTCAGATAGGGACAGATAGGGATCCATATTATCTTATATTAATAAAATTGTAGTATGTATTTTAGCTTGAAGGTAATAAATTAATGAAATATGACTCATATTATCCTCTAACTATTTCTTCAGGTTAAGCAAAATTCAGTGGGCAGCTTTTATTTTGTTATGTGCAGGGTGCACCACAGCACAGCTTGATACACGGTAATTGTAATCCACTTTTCAAAAATCTTAATCTGCGGCTGTATGCAACATATTATCGTGAAATGATTAATTAAAAAAATTATTGCTGATGGCTATTTTAGTTTTCCTCATGAGCCATTTTCTCTCCAAAGTCCCCATTTCTTTTTATTTTAACTTGATTAACTGCGCTTTATTTACGAAAGAGTTTCTTAAAATATTGGATATCATTATCTTAAGATTTTCTTCTCTCGTTTTGCAGTTCCGACCATGTTCTTCAAACCCCCTTTCAAGGTTGGATGATGGCCATGTGAGTCCTCAATACTTTTGGGCTTGTGTATTCAAGTAGCTGAAGATAAAGATTTGTTTTTTCCTTTCTGTGTGACACTTGTAATCATTACTCTCGTTCAATTGTTATTGCAGGTAATGGCACTTCTAAGTGGCTTTGCAGGAGTGTATACTGAGGTATCAGCTGAAATAGGGTTTCTAGATTTGTTGCTCCTATCATGTTATGTGAAGTTGCAGTTTCTTTTTCCATTCGTTACTCACTCTTTTTTCGAACGTGATCAAATCATGAAGCGAAGTATCGTGATGTCAAAAATAAAAATAAAATCATAAGCCTGCTTTTATGATATATCATTATATTGCATGATTCTAGTCCAATCGAAGATAGTTGTGTAAAAATGAAATCAGGCACAAATAACATAGTGGAAACTGATGGTGATGGATTTTGTTAATTGAGAATGAAATTGGATAAACGCGGGAACTGAGGGAAGCTGGAAAAAATGGTAAAAGGAGGAGGGAGGGGAGGGGGATTTATTTGAGATAGATGCAGATGATTTGGGATGAAACTTATGAGGTGCTGGGGAATTTGCAAGATTTTGTTATCTATTGCCACTTTTAATATATTAGTTATAACGATAGTTGATACTAGTAGCAATATATCATATAGTTACCCTGAAATTAGAATGAATTTTTGTCAATATTTTCATCCATGGATCAAGCCCAAAATTTTCTATACTATATTCGAGAGCAAAGATTGTTCTAGTGTAAATAAATTAAGAAACTCTGAAAAGTTGTAGGGGAAAATTGTTATGGGAAGTTTAGCAGTGGAATCTACGGATGACTTGTAATTCCCTGTTGATTTAATCCCTTATATTGTGGGAATGATTCCATTGTGATCAGTTTTTGTATAAAATACCTAAACGAGTCTTGACTTTGTCTTAATATCACTTTTTTCTATTTCGGTTGTTGGCATCTTCTCTTCATTTCTTTGTCATGTTTCCAACCTATATGGCTATATTACTGGAAAACAACCGTAGATCAATTTCCTTTTGTTTATAAATACGTTTTCCTCAGTCTAGATTCACGACCTCTGCTAATCACTTAAGTTTCATATTTGCAGGCTATAATAAAAAAACGTCCTTCAAGAAATATCAATGTTCAGAATTTCTGGTTATATGTCTTTGGGATGGCGTTCAATGCAATTGCAATATTCATTCAAGATTTTGATGCTGTTGCAAACAAGTAAGTTCCCGCTATCTGCATGCATTTTTATAATTTGCAAAATTAATACAGACACGCATGTGTCGCTGCTAGAAAATATCATGCATTTTTTGTCGTACCATCAAATACAAGCCAAATGAGTACGGTTTGTGCTCTATTTCTGCCGATCCAAACAACACATCGACTTTGTTGGCGATCAAGAAATCGTTTCGAGACGTAGATAATGTGTTGTATGACTGGGCTGGTTTGGGTTCTGACTGCTGTTCCCGGAGAGGTGTTATTTGGGACAATGCTACCTTCGATGTCATTGCTCTTACTCCATCTGGATTAAATCTCGGTGGGGAAATCTCGCCTTCTATTGAAGATTTGAAAAACCTACTCTCTATCGACCTTCGTGTAAACCATCTTTGAAAAGCCTGGACTTATCTTTCAATAAAATATATGGTGGGAGTTTTCAGTTTCTAATTTTAAACAGTTAGAATCACTCAATTTGAAAAATAACCAAGTATCAACTGATTGAACCTATTCCCTCGACCTTGTCCCAGATTCCAAATAGGAAAATATTGCACAAAATAATCTGAGTGGGGAGATATCTAGGCTTATTTACGGGAATGAAGGTCTACAATACCTAGGACTGCAAGGGAACAGCTTGATAGGGACGATTTTTCCTTATATATACCAGCTAACTCAATTGTGGTATTTTGACGTGAGAAACAGCAGCCTAACTGGCAACATTCCTCAAAATATGGGAAACTGTACCGACTTCCAAGTCTTGGACTTGTTTTACAACTTGCTTGCTGGAGAGATACCTTTTAACATCGGATTTCTTCAAGTAGCTACACTATCTCTGGAGGAAAGCCGACTCACTGTGAAAGTCCCAGCTGTGATTGGACTGATGCAGGCACTTGCTGTGCTAAATCTCATCTGCAACCTCTTAAGTGGAGCCATTCCTGCCATTTTATGCGGATGTTTTCAATCTGAACTTAGGAAACAGACCGACTTATTTGATCTGAATGCTGCTAACAACAACCTTGAAGGACCGATTCCACACAATCCTAGCTCATACACAAATCTATGTGCGGCAACAAGTTGAATGAAACTATCCCACCTGCCTTCTAGAAGCTTAAGCGTACGACATACTTGAATCTTTCATCAAACAATCTTAAAAGGTCCAATCCCTATTTAGCTGTCACACACCAATGTCTGACTATATTCCTTTTTATTTTGGTGACTTGAAGAATCTCCTGAAACTAAACCTTAGCTCGAACCTGTTGTCTGGATATATTCCTGCAGAGTTCGGGAATCTAAAGAGTGGTATGGATATGGACCTTTCACATAACCACATCTCAGGCCCAATCCCTGAAGAACTTGGTCAGCTACAGAACTTATTCTTATTCAATGTATCTTACAACAATTTAATAGGAGATATTCATGAGGGAAAGATCTTCTCAAGATTTCCACCTGATAGCTTCATTGGAAATATTTGTCTTTATCAATCCTCTCCTTGCCGCTCATCACGTCCATAAGAGCAGATTTCAATATCTAGAGCAGCTATTTTGGGAATTGTTTTGGGTTCTCTAGTAATCCTTTGTATGATCTTGGTGGCAGCTTCCCGGCCAAACAAACCAACGTCTTTTCCAGAAGAATCTCCAAACAAACAAGTGAACTATAGCTCGCCGAAGCTGGTGATCCGCCACATGAACATGGCTCTTCATGTGTATGAGGACGTAATGTGAATAACGGAAAATCTAAACGAAAAGTATATAATTGGGTATGGTGCTTCAAGCACTGTGTACAAGTGTGTATCGAAGAACTGCAAGCCAATGGTTGTCAAGAGGTTATACTCTTACTACCCACAATGCTTAAAAGAATTTGAAACAGAGCTCGATGTTGTTGGACGTATCAGGCATCTCAATCTTGTCAGGGTTACTCCTTATCTCCTTCAGGAAATCTTTTGTTCTATGACTATATGGAGAATGGTTAATCCACAATACGATTGAGAAGCTTGTGTTAGTAGAGAAATACGAAGAACACCAATCGGTTTGGAAAAATAGAGAATTCGATTACTCAAAACGAAGTAATTACAAGAAGAAAAACTCTCAAACCCTAGGTCTCTCTCAAAACTCTTTCAGATCTAACCTAACCTAGAAAATAACCTAAGTTCCCTTTATATATTAGGGAACTCGAAAATCATAAAAGAACGGATCTCGAGGCAAAATAACGCCTGAGATTCCAAAACACCGCCAGAGTCGTTCGAACGACTTTTAGGCCTAATTGGTCTAAACCCTAGAAAAGTAGACCAACTCGTTCGAACGAAACCAAACTCATTCGAACGAAAATGTGGCTCTGGGCCATATTCCAGATGACATGACAACTCGTTCGAACGACGCTGAAAGTCGTTCGAATGAAATATGACAAATCTTTAAAAAACATTAGATCCTCCTGGATCATGGCTCCCCCCTTTAGGAGCCTTGAGCTCCTGCTCAAGCTAGAACTGGAGATGTGGGAATGCGGCGATGCCCAATTCCCTGCTGTACCACTTCGACTTACTTGGTAGCTGACCCTTCTTCCCAACTCGGAACGAATCAATAGCACCCCGTCTTGTAGTATGAACCTTCTGCTCTAGAATACCATCCTCCGGCAGCGGATCTTCTCTTTCCATCCATAAGTTATCAACTGACGGTATGTGAGTATCGATTGCAGAGTCTTCATCTAAGAGAGACGGCTCAAGCAGCTTCAAATGCTCGACATTAATACATCTTCATGAAAGGTGGCAAATCCAACTGGAATGCATTGTCACCAATCTTCTTGAGAATCAAAAACGGACCATAACGGATAGGTTTGAGCTTCTTACCTTCCCCCTTAAGTTATTCCTTACCCAAATGTAACCAAACGAAGTCGCCCTCAAGAAAAGTACACTCAACCCTATGCTTGTCGTGGCGAGCCTTATACTTCGCTTGAGTCTTCCTCAACTGAGCTTTAACCACCTCATGAACCTTGCTGATCTTCTCAATGAAATGCTAAGCTTTAACCTGCTCCTCTTCCTCCTTCCCTGATATCGTCTCGTCGCCAAGACTAAACGCCAAATCAAAAGGGCTTTGCGGCAAGTACCCCAAACAAATTTCAAAAGGAGACTTCAACGTGGAACCATGAATCGCCCGGTTGAACGCAAACTGAAGAAACGGTAAACTCTCATCCCAAGTCTTAAGATGCTTAGAATGGAATCCCCGTAATAAATGTACCAAAGTGCGGTTAACGACCTCTGTTTGCCCGTCTGTCTGCGGATGAAAAGCGGTACTTCTCTTCAACTTAGTGTCCATCATCCCCCATAACGATCTCCAGAAATGCCTCAAAAAGCGGCTATCCCTATAAAAAATAATAGAAGAAGGGAGCCCGAAATACCTCCAGACGTCTCTGAAAAATAATCGCGCTGCTCCTTCCCCTGTGACCGTCTTCTGGCATGGAATAAGAACAATCATCTTACTGAATCGATCCACCACCACAAACAAATAGTCATTCTTACACCTGGTCATGGGCAAACCACCTATAAAATCTATCAAAATACTCTCCCAAGGTCGATTAGGAACTGGCAATGGTAAGTATAGTCATATCTTCCTATTGGAAGGTTTCGATGTGTTGCATAGCACGTAACCACGAACCCCACGAGCAATATCCACATGCATCTTCGACCAATAGACATAACTCCGCAAATTAAGAAGAGTCTTCTCAACCCCGAAATGACCTGCCACCCGAGAATAATGTGCCTCTCGAATCTACTGCAAATGGTCTCCACCCTCAGGAATACATAGTAGACTGCCCCTGTAAATCAAACCATTCTTCAGAGCATACTCGCACGTCTTGCCCTGCAACAACTTCTCGTGAATAGCACTGAGCTCCTTGTCGTCGTCATACCCTGAAACGTATGTTTCAGAATGAACAATCGACTGGATCTGCATAACTACCAACAAAGCGGAAATAGTTGGTAATGGGGGTCGAGATAACATGTCAGCCAACTTGTTGTCCACTTCTTTCTTATACTTGATCAATAAGGTAAACTGCTAAAGGTACGACATCCACTTCATATGGCGAGCTTGCTGAAGCTTGGACTGCGTAGATAAGAACTGTAATGGTTTGTGATCGAAATGTACCACAACCTCCTTCCCCAATAAGTAACTCCGCCAATGCTTCACTGATTGATATAACGCGTAGAACTCCTTATCGTAGGTAGGATAGTTGCGTACTGCTCCTGTAAACATCTCAGAATGGTAAGCAACCGGCTTCCCATCCTGTAAAAGGATTGCCCCCAATGCATAGTCTGAAGCATCTGTCTCAACCTCAAAAGGCCACTGCAAATTAGGTAATGCTAACACTGGTGCATCCGTAATCTTCCGCTTGAGTAATAGAAAAGTCTTCTCATGGTGCTCTTCCCACACATATTGTACCCCGGTCTTCGTTAAAGAATGCAACGGTGCAGCTATTTATGAAAAATGTCGAATAAATTTCCGTAAGTACTGACAAAAACCCATAAAACTCCTCACCTCCGTCACTGTGCAGGGTCTAGGCCAATTAGTAATGATCGAGACCTTTTCTGGATCGACCTTAAGCTTACAGCCACTAACAATAAAATCCAAATAGACTAGCTCCTATTTCCCAAACTCGCACTTCTTCCTGTTCAGAAAAAGCTGTTGTGATCGCAACACTCCCAACACTTTGCGTAAAAGCTCAAAATGCTCTTCCCATGCACGACTCTATATATCAAGATATCATCCAAATATACAATCACAAAATCATCAATAAATGCACGAAGTACCTTATTCATTAGCCGCATAAACGTCGCCGGAGCATTGCATAACCCAAAAGGCTGATCTAACCACTCAAATAAGCCCTATTTGGGTTTGAACGCTGTCTTCCAAGTATCCTCCTCCCGGATTCAAACTTGATGGTAACCTGACTTAAGATCCAACTTGGTGAAAAATCGAGCCGTATGCAACTCATCTAAAAGCTCGTCAATCCGTGGAAGCGGATAACGATTCTTCACCGTGATCTTGTTCAACGCCCGATAATCCACACACATCCTCCAAGACCCATCCTTCGGCACCAGTAACATCGGCGAACCACAAGACGAGCAACTCGGATTAATAACTCCTTGCTCCAGGAGTTCATGTACCTGTTTCTTGATGAGTACCTATTTCTTGATCTCATCAGGCTCAGTAACAGAAGTCCGATTTAACCCAATGTTGGGTAGTGGCTCACCATTCACCAAGGTGATATTATGCTCCACATCCCTCTTACACGGCATCCCTTATATGCCCTGAAACAAGTCTTCATACTCTTGCAACTTCCCTATGTCAGTTTGTTGCTTAGGAGACATTGCCAAAGCAGACAATGCTGTAGCTGACGGACCCTCTTGAACCTGTCGCACCAACAACAAAACAAATTTGCCGCTCATATTAACCAACTTTTTCGCCTGAATCGCCGTTACCAAATTATTGGTAGTGGTATGTTCCTTGCACGCATTAATATGAAACTCAGTCACATCCTTCACCAAACGATACTTGCGAGCACGACGGTAAAGGATTGCATCTCGGTCCCAAAGATAAGGGCTACCGAAGATGACTTAACATACGTCCAACGGAACCACCTCACATGTCACTTCGTCAATAAACTTCTCAGTAATCACAAACTTGAACGTACACTGTTTAGTGATCTTCAACTCCGCGTCTTTGTGAATCCAACCCAAACCATACAGCTTCGGATGAGCCACAGTAGCCAAACCCATCTTCTTCACCACCGCCTCATAAATTAAATTTTTTTGGCTACCCGGATCAATAATGGCCTCGACTAAGCTCTGCTTCACATGAATGCTGACAAAGAACAGCTCTTCTCGACTCGCCTCGTCGATAGCTAGAGGTTGCTTGAACATTAGAGCAAGCTTAGGATTTGGCTTATCTAAATCTGGAAGATCCACAATCGCTGCGGCTAGTGCACGTTTCACTTTCTTGCCCTTCTCCTCCTTCGACCGAAGCTCCGGGTGAAGTTTGCAACATCTATCGGAATTGTGCCCATTAGCCTTGCAATGACTACTGATAGTTCCCTTGAATGAAGACCCCTCTCCTTTAGACTCCCCTTTCTGCTCAAATTTCCAATTAGCCTTGTACCCCGACTTGTTCTTGTCGTCTTTCTTGTCACTCTTCAAGTATTTGCCCTCAATGGCAATTGCTTTAACGGTAGCGTCCTCGATATTTGCCACATTGAAGAACTTTAATTCTCTTCGAATGGACTCCGACAAACCCCCTGTATACTTCATGAACACATCGTACTCCTCCACGTCAATATCCAAAATGTTTGGTTATGAAACTCCGTAGTGAATTGTTGCACGGATTGTCTAAACTTTTGGCGCAAGTTGTGTCATTTGTACCATCGCTCCTGTTCATACCCAATTGGATAAAATTGTTTTCTCACCAAAACCTTGAATTCCTTTGAACTCAGACTTTCGACATCATGTCGTTTTCGATAGGATCTCCACTACGTGAGTGAGTGACTTGTGAATTTCAAAGTTGAGAAGCAGATCTTCTGAGCGTTGGAATATTCATCAATTGAAAAATAGGTCTCCAACCTATCTGACCAATTATCTAATTTCTCGGCGTCGACGAAACCATCAAAAACCGAAATCTCAATCTTAAAACCAAGACGAAGATTACGCATAGGATTCGTTGACTTACCAAAACCTGGGCTCTCCTTGACAAAATCGGCATCACTAGAATCATCGAATACCGGAACGTCCTCGTCCCCATCCACCTCCATAGCCCCTTTCTTCTTTAAACGGCCTCGCCAATCCACCGAAGTGGAAGCCTTAGCGAGGTTCGTGAGACGCAACTGCTCCACTAACTCCCCTACAGTAGAAGTTAGGGCGGAAACTGTCGTTTCCAAAATCGTGAGTCTGTCGTTAGGATCGCCCATCTCCAAATCGTTCTTCTTCGAATTAGGTTTGCGATGAATCTTCAACGGACTCACTAGCTTCTCCTTCGTTTGCTTGAGACGGTCACGTGTTGAGACCATAAACCACAATCAACCCCCGAAGATCGTAACTGGAAAACTGATACCACTTAATCCACAATACGATTGAGAAGCTTGTATTAGTAGAGAAATACGAAGAACACCAATCGGTTTGGAAAAATAGAGAATTCGATTACTCAAAACGATGTAATTACAAGAATAAAAAATCTCAAACCCTAGGTCTCTCTCAGAACTCTTTCAGATCTAACCTAACCTAGAAAATAACCTAAGTTCCCTTTATATACTAGGGAACTCGAAAATCATAAAAGAACGAATCTCGAGGCAAAACAACGCCTGAAATTCCAAAACACCGCCAGAGTCGTTCGAACGACTTTTACGCCTAATTGGTCTAAACCCTAGAAAAGTAGACCAACTCGTTCGAACGAAACCAAACTCGTTCAAAAGAAAATATGGCTTTGGGCCAAATTCCTGAGGACATGACAACTCGTTCGAAGGACTCGAACGACACTGAAAGTCGTTCGAACGAAATATGACAAATCTTTAAAAAGACACTAGATCCTCCTCGATCAATGGTAGCCTCTGGGATATTCTACACGGACCATTGAGGAAGATGTTTGACTGGAATACCAGGCTTATAATTGCACTGGGAACAACTCAGGGACTGACACATCTCCATCAGGACTGTAACCCTTGTATCGCTCATTGAGATGTGAAATCATTAAACATACTCTTGGATGCAGAATTCGAGGCTCATCTCACAAACTTTGGTATTGCCAAGAATTTGTGCATTTCGAACTTCCATACTTCAATGTTCGTTATGGGAACAATTGGGTGCATAGATCCTGGGTATGCGCGCACGTCCTACCTCACAGAGAAGTCTGATGTGTACAGTTACGGATTTTTCTTGCTTGAGCTTCTAACTGGAAGAAAATCAGTTAATAATGACTGCAATCTCCATCAATTGATTAAGTCAAAGACTGCTAATATTGCTGTCACCGTTGATCCTGAAATGTCCGCCACATGTAAAAATCTTGGAGCAGTAAAGAAGTTGTTCCAGATTGCCTTGCTCTGCACCTAAAAACAGCCGTGTGATCGACCAACGATGCATGAGGTAACACGCGTCCTTAGATTTGTTGCTCTGCCCACGGACACTAAGCAACCACAAGCCCCTAGCGCTGCACCATCTCTTATATCGACCAAGGTGCCAAGCTACATGGGAAGATACTCTAAGATGACGAACCCAGACATGGTAAATTGTACATCCTTGAGTACATCAGATGCCTAAGTCTTCTTAAAATTTGGAGAGGCAATATCACAAAACTCCGCCTAGGGAGAAAATTGAGTTTTTATTCACTAGTGGTATATTTGTAAAAAAAAATTGCAGTCCATTAGCATTAGAGAAAAGTTGATTAATTATAGTAAAAAGCAACAACTTATCATTGCTTATTTGCGGCAAACAGTACTTAAAGAAAATCATGGATAGAAACACCACCATTTGGGAAAGGTGGGCTTTGGGGGCAATAACTTGGATATGTAGTTTGATCTTTTAAAAATGCTCTTACAAAAGCCACTGTGTAAGTTGGTCGGTTTTGATTTCTAAGGCGTCTTCAACAGTTTGGGGAGTTGGAGCTAGCAACCCAAAGGACGATGGGATGTCCTTTTTGATCCAGGGATTTTAGAAGCTTCCTCCCTAGAACACGAGTGCAATCTGTGGGAACAAAAATTAGGCAAAAAGGACGAAACAACCCAAGATAGAATCCAACACAGTTGGGCGATGAGGTCTTGCCGTGTTCCGATCTGTAGCGCACAGATCACAAATTTGTCCCTAGAGCGGAAACCTATGTAACACGGACACTCCATATTCCAAAAAAAATCCGTGTCCAAACGTGTCGGACACTCGGACACACCGACACTCGTGTCGACACTCCAACGGACACTTTTTGCTTAGATCATAACCTTTTTGACATAGCTTTTAGAAAGTTTTCAATTCTTATACATGTTATTCAACCATACTAACTAGTATCATTGTTTTTTGTTTGTTATTAGTCGTAAATTAACCCATTAGTTAATATAACCCATAAGTGTTGGGACTTGTTTGTTATTAGTCGTAAAAATGTCGTAAATTAACCCATAAGTGTGTTAGATAGGTTAAGTAACCAACATAAGCATAGTAGAAAATAAGAAATAAAATTTTTACAACCGTGTCCCTGTTTTTACATATTTTTGGGTCGCCGTGTCCGACACCGACACCCATATCCGTGTCGTTACCTAGGCGGAAACTAGTATCAGCTCCCCATTGTTGGAGAAGTTTTCTGGCTGAGGAGCGAGCTTTAGCACCAGAGATGGTCTTAGAATAAGTACGAGCTGCACCCTCATCCCAAGCAGTTTCCATTATTTTAAGGTGTATTCAAGCAAATTGAAATTGATTGTAGGCAAAATGTAATACAGTTTTTTGTTATTCTAGATAACTGAAGTTTTTTTTTTCTTCTGTTAAATGCTCATTGTCTGCAATTTACTTCAAGTAAAATCTGCATCAGTTAATCAAGGTTATCTCCGTAATTCATTTTTTGAATCTCATCACAATATTTACTGACATTTTTTAGATTTATTCTTTCTTTCTTTTTGTAATCAGAGGGTTTTTTCATGGTTACTCTCTAGTCACAACATGTATGATTCTCAACCATGCACTCAGGTATTTCACATCAGTACCTGCTTCCCTTGGATTGATGATTTTATATATATTTGTTTGGTATAGAACTCTATATTTATGAAATGGTTATATGTGCAGTGGAATTGCTGTATCCATGGTAATGAAGTACGCGGATAACATCGTAAAGGTAATACATGAACAAGTGTCTTACATGCATAAAATGTCTGACACATCTTTGGCACTTTGAATAACCCGAATGCCAATACATATATGTGTTATTATGTGATAACAAATAGTTATAGTCTACTTTATTTCCTCAAAACAAAAGTATGAGAAGACGTATATAGAAGTATATGAAAACTTAAGTTCATATTTCATGAAAATCACACCACTGTTCTTTACAACAAATTTGTGTCACACATGTCATGACGAAATATCTCACATAGCACATTCATCCGAATACTGATGTATCCTTGTCGCATAGGCATCAATTAACTGCATACCAATAAGTCGAAAATCGACCCTTAATTGTTTTTCTTGAATATAAGTGATTAGTGGCTTGAGATAGGTATATTTCCAAACTACCTTGGGCATAACTTAGTGGTAACAGTCGACTTAAATGTTGCAAATGTGCAGGTTTATTCTACTTCAGTTGCAATGCTTCTCACTGCGGTTGTTTCTGTGTTTCTTTTCGGCTTTCATCTCTCGCTTGCCTTCTTCCTCGGTTCAACGTGAGTACCTCTAGTTCCACCTCAGCTATTTTGGCTTCTCACGTATAACGGTTCTACATATTTCTTTGTTGCTTCGAATCGAAGTTGACTTTAATTTATATTTATGATTTCAGGGTCGTCTCTGTCTCAGTATATCTTCACTCCATTGGCAAGCTTCAGAAGTAATGACATTTTTTGCTTACTATTTTTCCTCAGACAAAGTTAACGGATGTTCGAAAAAGTTTTTCTTCTTCTTCTGCTTCATATTGTTATAAGTTGATATTGTTGACACAAACACGTTAGGCATCATGTACTTTTATGTAGTTTCGAACATTTTATTTGTATACCAAAGCAGATAATATCTTCACTTCTAATTCCATTGAATCGGATCATATTGTAGGACCTTTACTTAATATGTCTACTGCTCTAGACAAGTTGCATTCTTTTCCCGGGGCTCTGCAATCATTTTCTACATCTCCCATAGAATTTTCTTGTTTGTTCTTTGTTTCCTCGGTATTTAAAGGGAATGGTAATTCGCAAGATAGCATTGATGAAACTAAAAAGAAAGTTAGGCTCTATTGGTTTGGACTTGAAAATGTAAGATCTTAGTGCCTTTTGGGCGGTTTGCTCAAATATAACTTGGAAAGATTGTTTGAAGCCCTTGACGAATTTGCTTGTAAAAGGTACCATTGATGACTACTAAACAAATGTACTTTAACCAATGGGTTCTGGTTACATTTCATAATCCAGTGCTGTTTGAACTGGGCTTGAGGTGAGATTTAGAACATTTTTTGTGAAATAATTTGAGTCCAGATTTTGTTCCGCAATCTTTTTTGTTTGGTTTGTCACAGTTATTATCTTTTCATGCACTTTGCATTGGGGGTGCACCAGCAATCCAGCATGTTTGGCGTGAGATCCAGCTATGCATTGCTATCAGAACTATATAAATTGGACACTAGAAATAGAAATGGGTAAAATTCCTTATACTAGATGGCAGTCTGGATTAATATTTGCATCTAAGTGCAGATGTTTTATCAAATGAGGTTGATATCTACTTCTGAGTACTAGCAGACATTGGAGTAAGCCAAAGTAAAATGTAGACTTTCAATGTGACTGCTGCTAGAAATAGGATGTTTGGATGTTTAGGCACAATTGTACAACGAACTCATGGTAATATCCAATGCTCTTACCTCAATCAAAACATAGCAGAAAGCTGTCATATCAGCACTAAATTAATATTTGCATTCATAGCTTAATTTATGTCTACATTGTTAATCTCAATAAGATCAAAGAAGCAAGTCATCATGTCAATACTTCACGCTTTGAGGGTGCCTATCTCTTCAATGTAGCCATAATCCTGTGCTTAGCACTGCCAGCTTTAAAATCAGAAAGAATAAAACGCTCAAGCCTAAGAACCGTCCTAAGCATCTTTTTAAGAGAATGAGTAAATTTTGGGGGAGATTGTTTTCTTATTTTCTGGTATAGCACTTTTTAACTCAAAACGCGATCTAATGAATATTTGCATTTACATCATCAATATTTACATCCACTTTCATAACATTAGTAAGAGCACATTATAAAGTTCTCATACCAACACCAAATGAATGTGTTTATATCATTATTATTAACATCAGCATTGTTAACCTCAATAAGATTAACAGGCAATTCATCATATCAACAGCCTTCATAAGCTATCATGGGATCAACCATACGGTCTGCTTCCTCTGACTTTTTTTTAAAGTTTGATGGCACTGTTGTAACTGTGCACGAAAGGAGTACATATTTCACCAAATAAATACGATTGGTAGAAAAGATTCTAGCATTTCCATTCCGGCTTCAACATAGAGAATTAACTAAGGATCCTGCTTCTCTTCCTTGAATAATGATAATGGACTTTTAATAATAATAAAAAATTGTATTTTCTTAGTGACTGCTTTTTCATTTGCTCCAAATTGGATTGCTAGGTTGTTTCCTTTAGCAACATTTACGCAGAACTGTCTCTGTACCTCATTAAAACATTTTGGGATCAACAACGGCCTGAAATCTTTTCATATTGTAATATTTTGTCTAATGCCGAGGCTTATTACTATCAGTATGGATTATTGTCTTCATTGTAAGACGCTCATAAACTCTAGCATCACACTATATATGGTGGCTAGTGCCCTCAACATATAAGAAAGAAGATGAGGAAATTGCCCAAGTACTCTGCCTTTAGTATGCCAAAGAACTTGTAAAGTGAAAGTAAGACAAATCTGGATACTAATCTCGTTTCTTGGAAATAAGATCAATGGTTTGCTGATCACGGTTGTCAATTTTTGCTAAGTTCGGTACTAATTCCAGAAATTTTACCACCTTCCTTCTTATGCCTGTGGCAGTAAGGTTCAGATCAAACATAAATGATAAGCATATACAACAAAGAGAACTAATATTATCAAAAAAACTAAAAATAAATAAAATATAATACAAAACGACAATAAACTTATTACAAATGATATAAAAAAACAAAACCCCAAACACTTCAGTATTAGCCATTTTAGCCATTTGAGGCCAACTACCCCTTCACGTCCTTATATGCCCTTAGGCTCTTAGTATCAACTTTCACTAAAAGAACTCTTCCTAATTGGAAAAGTGAACACCACAACATTAGCCATTTTAGCTTGTTGGGGCCTCCCAGGGGCAGAACGCAGAACTACATGTAGGTTGACTAGCTTGGGGTAAATTTTTGAAAAAATATTTTTTTCTAGGTTTCTTTCGAATATAGTTACAAATGTCCTTATTTGGGAAAATAAGATCGTCAAATCTTTATCTCCCTTTTCTCTCTAAGGGTTTCTAATTAACTTTAATTATCTATAAGTTTATAACCCTATCTCTTCCCACCATTAATTTTTTTCTCTTTTTAATCTAGACAAGCAATGAACTTATGGATTTATAACTATGGCTTAGTTTCACCAAATCCATCTACCATCCCCAAATAATTCTTTGCCTAAACATGGCAAACTTCTGGTGAAATTTTACGAGCTAGAAAGCTTGGTTAGCTATCAAAAGTCCCCGGCTCAAAATCAAAGAAAATTCTAGCTATGATCTAAGAAAACCTGCATAATGGGAATTATGATTGTCAAATTGTTAATGGCTGAAAGTAAAGGAGACATTTCCAATTTCACAAACTTTCCGCATATAATTAGGTAAGTTATCTTCAAATAAGAAAGAAAAATGTTAATCTACTCTAGAAATCCTTTGTTTTGGAGAAGCATCGTCTCACATAAGAAAGAAGCAAAGCAAAAGACAATGCACCTACTCAAAGAAATCCACCTAAACCTTTGTGAAGTGTGAACAATAAAAGTGTGTACCCTAGTCAGAAGATAGAAAGGTTAAGAGTAAATTGAGTAAACCATGACGTAATCATTTGTTCTGAATCTACATATAATGGGTCGATTTCTTAGATTTTAAGTAAGAAAATAATAAGGGAATAACAGAAGCAAAATATGAGAGGAAACCATTATATACAAATAAAGTTCTAAAGCTATGTTTTTAAATTGGCTATGTTGACCAATAATAAATGGTCTTTTTTCCATTTTTAGTTAAGCCAAAACAATGTGGAAACGTACCTCATGTTTCTACATTCGTAATGGATAACTCTCTTTGAGCTTAAGAACATGAACCACACATATGATCATCTCTCTACTGAAAATTAAGGATTAAGAGTTCAGAATTCTGCAATCTGCCATATATGTGCATCTTTGAATTAAGAAAAGACTTTAAATTGCACGACAACGAAGGTAACCAAATCATGTCAAACTAATGAGGAAAAACCCTTGAAAAAGTATTGAAAAATTATGTTTCAATCTTCAGGGAAAAAGAAAACTTGCATGGCACATCATTTTGAGTGAATACCCATGAAATTTTGTCAAAAGAGCCTTAAGGAGAAAGAGTTTAATCTCCAATGAACAGGTTATACTAATTGAGAAAATATGAATCATGAATGATTTGGGAAATTAAGATGAGTTGCATGTCAAAGCCCATAGAACATTAGAAAAAAAAAAAAGGCTTTATTGTATCACATTTTGGACTATAGGATCTTGGTGGGTTTGAAACACCATCTCTTGAAATGAAGACATACAAAATCATATTTTCAAGCGCATTTTCATTTAAGCTAAATATGCAATATGAATAAGCAATTACTAGGAGCTCTTTGTCTCTCTCCCTCAATACCAGAAACAGTCAACTCGAGGAGGTTATTGGTAGCCTAATAACACACTTTGCTTTGTTTTTGGTTCTTATTTTTATAATCTAGTTTCATCATAATTTGTTTATCGAAACTCTTATCTTTTTATTAGTTTCGATAAAAAAAATCCTCATTGTATTACTCAATCTTTTGGCCCAACGCACAATACCTACTACAACAATCTTATCGTCTCATTTCCTCTTGATATCCCGCGAAAAGGTCTTGCTTTCAAAATGTAAATTGGACAGTAGTCCCACAACCTAATGGAAATTAACTATTCACCGATTAATACGAAAGTGGAAAAAAAAGAAGGGAAAACTAATACTCCGGTGCACGCCAATTAATATCAATTATATAATTACACTACTCTAATTTATTATTTCTGCAAGAAAACACCAATGACCAAGAATTGCCACTCTAAACACCAATGACCAAGAATTGCCACTCTAAACATCATGACAAAGATTCAAATTAGTAGCAATTCATACCAAACATAGCCAACTGATACAACTATTTCAGATGGTCCGCCATCTAATATCAACTCGTCCTTGATGATCCAGTATGTAGCCTCCTTTGGATGAGATCACTGTCATCTAAAACCTGGAAAATATCAAAATTCATAAGATGATGAAAGCTTAACATTGTCAAATAGGTTATCTTTATCATAATGACATACATACCAAATGAACTCTAATTTATAAGGGAAAAAAATCAATATTAATGAAATTAAAGATGATTTGGGTTTAATAAAATATATATTCAATTCATATTTTACTTTCTTTTATGGTTCTTGGTTGTGCAGTGTTACATTCATAAACACAGTAAAATCAAAAAAGAAACTCATGTCTTACTATATTATCATTAAAGTAAATAGAGGAAAGAACTGCTTACATGGGATACTCAGCGGGAACCATGTTGCAAATCGGCATAGAACTAAGTTCACAACACATACTTTAATAATATTTTTCTTGTCTATTTGCTGCTAAACCTTTCGAAACACACTATCCTTCTCAAAAGTAACAAAATCTATCCAACACTCCCTAATGGTGTATTTTCTATAGGGACATGGTTTTGTAATCTCAATGATGAAGAGAGGTGTGAATTTTAAACACCTCTTTGCTATATGCTAAAGGTATCACATTTGAACAAAAGAAAAAGTTGATAAGGGCGAGAAAATGGTGGATGGAAATAGTGAAGAGTAATTTTGAATTTTTGTGACAACAAAAAGAATGCCCTAAAAAACATTAAGATCAAATAGACATATTTAAGGGAATATGATATCCAGAATATCGGCATTTTTAAATCATTTTCTTAAAACATGAATAATCTGATATATGAAGAAAACGTTCAAACTTAAGTGATTTAATATTAGACGGCCTCTACTTACAGGATTTCTGCCATGAAAGTATCTTATAGAAGGCTAACTAAGAGACGTGCAATTCTAGATACCTAAGAAGAAAAAACCACATGATAAACTCTACAAAAATTATATCTTACACCTCCCGATATTCTTAACACCGTCATAGGATAACTGGTTTGCTTCTTCTCATAAAACCAACTCCTCTACCCATAATACATATTTATCTTAATTTTTTGGTCCTCATAAATTGGCTAGCTAAAGTCTAGTAAATGGTAGGTTTCATGCCGACATATATATTCAGAGAATTAAGAAACCATGAAAGCCAGGGTTGGCATGATGAGCGAGAAAATAACATTTTTTTGCAGAGTTGATGCTTCGAGTTAAGTTCAATCCCAGTAGGTATATATGCAAGTTATAAACTTTGATGTGTTTCAATAGTAGCTATACATATAAAAAATGCCTTATAGGGAGTGCAATGTAGGAATATTGCAGTAATTTCAAAATTATTGTAATTTGAGAGAGAAAGAGATACATGCTCTTCTTGTCGTGAGATTGGCATATTTTGCCTCATTTTCTTTGCCAATTTCGTCTTGATGATAAAGGGTCTTGTGTGACGGCAGCGTTTGACATTGACATTAGAGATAAAACATTAACAACCGATAAGATCAAAAGAACATAGAGTTGTAGAGATAGATAAAGAGAGAGAGATTTGGCATTATTATTCTTGAGTTTGAATGCTCTGCAGAGAGAGAGAAATGGGAACAATGAATTAAGATTAAACAGAGGGGGGAAATCATGGGAAGAGTTTCGCAAAGTTGCGACTTGGACCAAATTCTTTATGGGTAAAAAAGTACATGCGTGGCATGACAAGAATGATTAAAAATGATGACATGGCAAAATAGAAATCACTTCTAGGCTCAAGAGTTTTAGCTACCTATTCTGCATAGTTCTCATGTGTCTGTTTTTGTTAATGGAGGCCCTTGTGGCAACCCACATTTTTAGTTCGGGCTCATGATGCCCTTAATGTGTATAATCTCTGTTTACTTATGTTGCACCATGTCTTATGGAATCCCTACCTTTTAAGTTTTTTGTTTTCACTGTCATCCCTCTCATCTCATTCTTTTTCTCCAACTAAAAGCCTTAATTTCCTCAACGATTATGGCCTTGAAATTTTTTTCTTTTCTCCTAGAAATCAGTCACTAAGACTCCTACTTACCTTGGAAATCTGAGCCACCAAACAACCTGTTAATTCTAATCGGTTAAACCCTACGTAGAAACCAAAGAATTCTAGCAAAAGCTCTCAACCACAGTCCTGAAATTCTGCCATAATTTACTTATCCCAATCCAATTATATTATAAAGAGAGTGTTTTGGAGAAGATAATTCAACATGATCTACATTGAATATTGAATCACCGTCAACAAGCAATCTTCCCTCAATCGATTATACATGAGGCAAGTACTCTTATCCTTTCTCATATGCCACGATTAGAGAATGAATTCACACCTGCATAAATTATTCTTTTGGTTTACTTGATTCCATGTTCATATAATCTATCTTGTTTAGTTATTGATGCTCCAGTTCGTATTGTGACTGATGTTCTTGTCACCAATTAATAAATTCATGTTAAGTATATTTTAGCACATATGCTTGGGGATTATATCTTGAACCATGAAGCTCAATGTGTGATTTTAGATCTAAACCTTTGCCTTGTTAGTTTGGAATTGGAGACTTGGAAATAGTGGTTTCCTATACTATTTATGAGGTTGTTCTAATATGATGGTTGTATCAGTGTGGTTTAATAATCATCGCAAGATATTGTGTTGGCGATAAGAACTTTGTACTAAATGGAAATTTGAGTGAGTCTTTTATTCTAGAGCAACTTAGATAATTCCTTGGTATGTCTTCCATGATAGTTAAACGTAACTATGGATTTTCCACGAGTTGGTAGTACGCAACTTAGATTTGCTTTCGTGTTTACTCCCTTCGATATAGTCGTACTTGCTAGGCGACAGATAGATCATTGGATGTTGGAGCTTTACTTCATTTGATAGAGTCCCCACTTGTTATTAAAGTGAGGGTAGATAGATCATCTGATTATAAAAGCGGTAGGTCTTTTGATATAGTTCCAGATATTGATTAGACAAGGGCAAACATATCATTTGATTCTTCTAGGACTCAAACCTCTTCATTTCCATTCCGCTAGACGACTTCGAGTTAATGTACACAGTAGGGCTATACTATTACGGTCATTGGCGTTCGATTCCCTAAACAAAAGATTCGGTTACTGTTAGTCAGTGTCCCAGGGTTGCAAGCCCCTACATTATACTTCAGTTACCTATCGGCCTTGATATTCTTTGTGAATACTTCTTGTGGGCATAGACCCCTAAAAGTGAAAAGTTACCTATCGGCCTTGTCATTCTTTGTGAATACTCCCGTGGGCAGATCAGGCTTTAGACCTGTAGGTTGAAATTCCTTGAGCACCCTGATCAGGTGTGTTACCCACTAATTCCTGGCTCAATAAAAAGAAATCCGCCAATCCCTGGCTCGACAATAAGGGATACGCTTTTGTTAGATATAGAAATGTGCGAGAGTGTGGTCCCACTGAATTAAAAGTGACCATATTTACTTGACTTGCTAATTCTCTTTCCACATCTACGGTACCTCTTAGATCGTAGTAGTTAGATCTAAGTTTAGGCTATCGTTGCTATCGTATTGGAATTTCTAGTTTTACTTGAACTGTCTTCCTTAGGACTCCTAGCTTGGTTAATATTCCCCTATACTTCCCTTGGGTTCTTCATGTCTCTTAACTGAGATTATCTTAGTCTGTTATGTCTTATGACCTTAGATATTTGTACTTGTTGGGCGTTGCTTGCTTACGCCTTGTGCATATATTTTTTGAATCGTTGCAGTAGCGATAATAGTGAGTTGGAGTAAGCTAACTTGCCAGTTGTGAAGTTCTAGTTACCTGTTGGTAATCATTTCTATCTTTTTTAGATTTTTCTTCCGTTGCGTAGTTTATTATTGTAGTAGACGTATTTGCGATTTATATTTAGATTGTAGTACGTCTTTTAGGGTTCATCTTCGAGATGCCCGACGTTACACCTCCGAATTCGTGTTCTCAATAGATTATTAAGAAGCGAATTTTGGGGGCGTGACATTAGGCAAGGGGATCTTCTCTCCCCCTTGCTCTTTGCTTTAGCTGAGGATGGGCTAAGTAGAGGTTTACATTTTTTGAGATGTGGTCTTGTTAAGCCTATGGTTTTTCTTAAGGGTTGTCATGGTCCTGGTTATCTTCTTTTTGTAGATGGCATTATTGTTTTTGCTAAAGGGAGATAGAAGGGACTCAAAGTTGTTTTAACGTTGTTTAAGAGATACCAACTTGTTGTTGGTCAAGTCATTAGCAAATATAAAAGCAGAATTTTATAGGTCTGTCACTTCCCTTAGAAAGCAAGAGATTCATAATCTTTTTTATTTTAAAGAAAGTGCTTTGCCTGGAAAGTACTTGGGCGTCCCTCTTTTCATGGCAAAGTTGTTAGACGAATGGTGTGTCCCTTGGTGGAGAAGGTGAGAGCTAGAACTAACAGTTAGGTTGGCAAATTGCCTTCTTTTCAAGGGAGAGCTACCCTTGTTAAGCCTGTTTTGAGTACCATCCCTGTATACAATATGAGTGTACAAGTTGTCTTCTAGTGTTATCAAGGAAGGGAAGAAAGTCCTTAGGAATTTTTTCTGGTCAGGTAACCCCTATGTGAGAAAGATGCACTTTATTGCTTGGAAGAAAGTGTGTAGACCTTTTGATGAGAGGGGGGGGGGGGGGGGGGGGGGGGGCTCTTCTATGTTGTCTGTTATTCTAAGGTTACTCAGCCTGGTTGGGTTATAGGTGATGGTTCAAGTATTGAGCTTTGGCAAGATAGATGGGGGTCTGTTTTGTCCATTAAGAAAGCTCTGCCTGATCTGAAAGACTGGAAGGTCACTTCTAACTGCTTGAGTGAGCTGATTGTTAATGGCGGAGCTTTGACAGCTCGATGGCCCATGTTTTATCTGATGTTAACATTAATGTTGTCAACATTCCTTTAGTAAGTAACTTTCAGGATAAGTTGGTGTGCAAAACCTGATTTGAGAGGTCAGTTTTTTGTTAAGTTTGCTTTTAATACTGTGAGAAGGAAACCTATTGTTTGTTGGTGGTGCAAGTATGTTTGGAGGAGCTTTGTCCATCCTAGAACTTCTGCTTTTGGGTGGAAGGTTTGTCATGGTTCACTGGCTATTGATGATGTACTCTTCAAAAAGGGTGTTGTTTCCTACTCTTGGTGCTGTTTCTGTCATGCTGCAGCTGAAACTATGGCACATCTCCTTTGGGACTGTCCTAAAGTGACCATCTTCTGGTCTTGGATTGCAGGGTTGTTCTTAACTTCTCTTCCTGTTTTTAATATGAGAAATCTTCTTTGGAGGTCTTGCCAAGTTCTATGGTTTACCAGAAATGCTATAGTGTTTCATGGGACTGTTTGGAGTGAAAACAAGATTAAAAATAGCATGTTACAAACCATTTAGGATTTTGCTTCTCTGTCTAAAGGCCATATGAGGAACTGTGTTGTGGAGCTCAGTGTTACTAAAGCATTGAGGGTTCCTTCAAGGTTCAAAAGGGCTCAGAGAATTAGAAGTGTGAAGAGGTTGTTCCCCAATGTTGGTGAAGTTAAACTTAACTCTGATTGATGGAGCTGCTTTAGGTAATCCTGGCAAAGGAGGTACTGGGGTGTTATTAGAGATCACCCTGGTAATGTCCTTGGAGCTGTGTCTGTTGGTTTGGGCATAGTCCCTAGTTTCTTTGCTGTTCTTAACGGACTAGAGTTTTGTTCTTCTTTTGGGTGGAAAGTGGCATGGGCTGAATTGGATTATGCAGCTACTATTGCTTTTCAAAGTGAAGAGATACCTTGGTTGCTCATTTCAAGGTGGAAGTTTGTGAAGGTATAGTATATTACTATCAGATTCTCTTCTATTTGGAGGGAAGCTAACTTTGGAGCTGATGAAATGTCTAAAAGAGGTTGTTTGCTTTGTGAAAGTATTAAAGAGACTTTTATAGGGAGACCCTAATTTCTTAAAGTGGAGAACCTTTTTAGATAGTATTTTAGATTTGACTGATAGGGGTTCGGGGTCTGTCATCTTAGCCCTGTTTGTGTGGTATATGTTGTTCCCTTTTCTTGGTTCTTTTTATAGATACAGTTTATTTTGCAGCAAAAAAAAGAAGGAAAAAGTTTTAGATACCTAGGCCCTCTGAGGTGCAAATCATTTGCAAGAAAAATCACTTCCAGGTACTTAGTGTGTATCATGTTTTGCTACAAATTAGACTCCTACAAACTGTTGATCTATTCGCCTTATAATAAACATAAACCTTGTGCAGGTCAATTTGCCTACAAATTAATTGCAAAGCACAGATGACCTTAACTTGGGGCTATAAAGTTGTCTGCTTTTGCCCACATTTTGAACCGACGTGCATCTTACCAAATTCTGTGTATCTATGATATATGGAGGTACACATAGATTTTCAATGAAATACATTGGACCATATTACGCATTTCCGGCAAACCATATAATTATTAAAAAAATTAGTCCAAAATTAATCATAAAAAATACCATTCCCTAACTTGAATCACTTGTCAAATTTTAAAATAATAAATACCAAAATATTTTAAGCTCAATCCACTACTAAAAGAACCATATATCCCTCAATCAACTACTAAAAGAACCATAAATTGTGATTCCAAGTACAAAATAATTGCTATGAGATATCATAAGCTATGTACATTAGACAAAAACTCAACTCGTATACACTTATCAAATGTTTCATTATCAAATCCATTTAATAGCTCGAGGGCAAAACCCAATTTTTCTATAACTTATGTTATGTTAGAAGTGGGTAATGTATATGTACACTCAACGGAATTTTATGATTCAAGCATTAGTTGATTTGAAGGACTATTCAATGAAGACGACATCAGATTGGCTTAGATACAAGTTAATTGAAATGTATCTTCCACCCCCAAGTGAGGAACAAAAAAAGAATGCTATAGTTTTTATAATATGCACAAAAGAAAATAAAGAGTCTGAGATTGGAAAATTTTCGAGAATGAATATAGCAAGGTCTTTTCTTAATACTCCTAGAAACTTTATGGAATTGGGATCCAGATGAAAAATAGTTAGGCAGTTTTTGGAAGGAAAATTGCAATAGTGAGAAATTGAGAAATTTTTTGGAAGCTTTATACAATTTCTATTTGATTTAAGTGAGATATATATTTTTTTATTAATACAGTGAAGTAATCCCCAAAAGAATATTGCACGGAGATATGACGTTCTTGGATGCACAAAAAATGCTAAAGGATACAATTCTTGCTACCAATGTGTACGAGAGAAGCAGCGGGCGTCATAAAAAGGTGAGATAACGAGGACATGTCTCCGTGTAATATCACCTCTTTTATGATACCCGTTGCTTCTCTCGTATACATTGACAACATGAATTGCATCCCTAAATATTTCTTGTGCATCCAACAACGTCATATCTCTGTGCACTATTCATTTGAGGATTCATTCACTGCATTAATAGAAAATATATATATATATATGACTTAAATCAAATAGAAATTGCATAAAACTTCCAAAAAAAATATAATTTTTCACTATTGAAATTTTCCTTCCAAAAATAGTCTAACTGTTTTTCCTCCGCATCCCAATTCCATAAAGCTTTTAAGAGTATTAAAGAAAAGACCCTACTATATTCATACTCGAGAGTTTTCCAATCTCAAACTCTATATTATTTTTTTGCGTATATTATAAAAGTTATACCTTTCCTTTCTTGTTCCTCACTTAGGGGTGCAAGGTACATTTAATCAACTTGCATTTAAGCCAATCTGATGTCGTATTCATCAAAATTTTATTCAAATCAACTAAAGCTTGAATCAAAAAAACCCGTTAAGTATACGTATACATTACCTACTCCTAACATAACACAAATTACAGAAGAATTGGGTTTTTGTCTCGAGTTATTAAATGAGTTTGATTATGAAACATTTGATAAATTTATACAAATTGGGTTTTTGCCTAATATACATAGCTTATGACATCTCCTAGCAGTTAGTTATTTGGTTCTCAGAATCACAATTTATAGTTCTTTTAGTAGTTGATTAAGGGATTTATGGTTCTTTTAGTAGTGGATTGAGCTTGAAACATCTTAGTATTTATTATTTTAAAATTTGACAAGTTAATAATTCTCATTTGTAAAATCTTCAAGTCAGGGATTGATATATTTATGTGCAATTTTGAATTTTTTTTTTTTTTTTATAATTATAAGATGTGCAGTTTTGCCCGAAATGTGTAATTTGGGCTCTTTGTTTTTTGGGTGTTATTATCAGAACACCTGTATTATTTTTAAGCAACCCATTTATTCTTTTTTTTGTTTGTTAACTTTGGATGCTTATCTCGAGAAAATAAATATTACAAAAAATTCCTCATACAGTATATTGTTATTCCAAAGACCCCAATAGTCCCTACTCCCTACCCAATCTCTCCTAAATCAAAACTGTAAGAAGAGCACCATTAAAGCTCGTGAAGGAAATTCCAATGGCTGCCCATATCACGAATGAAGCTTGTGAGGGAATTGTAACTAAATGATTCCTCTTTCGCGGGAGTTTTTTTTAATGATCTCCAATTCCCTCCTTTGATTCATCAATCTCAAGAGTAGAAGAAACAAAAAAAGCCAACACCGTCGATTACAATTCAATTGTAATTGGACTCATTCCTTATAGATTTAAAACTCTTCGAAAGTTCCAGCTTTACAGTGATTTTTCTTTATACTTACTAGCTATAGTAAACTTTATTTCAAAATCACCCAAAAAATTGATCAATTTAATTATGAGTTTGCACCACAATCTCCGGTTTTGATGTGAAGACAAACCTTTTGAGAAAAAAATATAACGCGGTGGAGATCGAATAACAGTGGAAAAGAGAAAGGAAGAAAATGACTAATCGAAGAATTTAGAGTTTTCCGAGAGAAAGGTCGAAAGAATTTGGGGTTGCCTGAGATTAATAATCTTATAAATTTTTTTTATTATTTCGAGGATATATTTTGAGTTGCCTGGAAAAATATGGGGTTGTTGAATAATGGGTGACTTGAGAATAGTTTCGGTGCTGCCAAAAATAGCTCCCTTGTTTTTTCGATTATTGTGTTAAATTTGAAACAACTCATAGTTATTGAACCATTTAATTTTACACTGAATAAGTAATTTAAAAGACTTGCAAGTATTGGACTAATGCCCAATATGATCTGCTGAACGGATATCACATGAAGACAGTCACTAGTAGCACCATTTTATCCTTGTAGTCTGCTTCATCAAATTTCCTCTCAATACTTGGGACTTATTTCTCCAATTCTTACTTGGATCGATACAGGTGATTGGGTTAGGATCTATCTGCAGTTTCATTGCAAGTCTTTTATAACTTAAATGTTCCATTTTAGTTCTTTCTACTTGGATCTTTAATTCTTAGTATATAAATGTTTGCTTACATCTACCGATCTGCATAGAAAAACTCTGCAATATCATTGCTTGTCAAATTTCTGCAGAACTTCTGCTAACTAGGCTTTTAATACATGGGGCGACTTTACTACGATTAACAACAATGGTTCCACAAACAAGGCCTTCCCTTTGTAGCTCAGCTCATAAGCTGTGCACGGCGACCCCCACCCAGCTGGCTATTTTATTAACTGCTTTTTGACTCGTGTCAATTGGAGCTGGGTGTATTAGACCATGTTCTATAGTCTTTGGCGCTGACCAATTGGTAAAACAAGATGAAAGTATCTTAGGCAGTTACTTCAACTGGTACAACGCTTCAATTGGAGTTTCATCTATTCTTGCTCTGCTCTGAGTTTGATTGTATACATTCAAGATAACTTGGGATGGCAAGTGGGTTTTGGGGTTCATCTAATGAAGTCACATCGCATTAGAATGGCACATGCTCTCCTTGCAGATTATAGATTTGCTTCAAAATATGCAGGTCCTAAAGCCCTTTCCTGCCAGAGATAGGGATCTATGTCGATTTCACGCTGAGGACTATGTGATATTCCTAAGGAGCATCGTGCCAGAAACACAACAGGATTAACTGAGGCAACTTAAGAGATTTAACGTGGGTGAAGATTGTCCTGTATTTGATGGACTATGCAATTTTTGCCAGACTTATGCTGGTGGTGATGTCGAGTTAAATCATAGGCTTTGTGATATTGCAATCAATTAGGCTGGTGGTCTCCATCATGCTAAAAGTGAGGCATCTGGATTTTGTTACGTGAATGATCGTGCTCGCAATTTTGGAACTTCTCAAACAACATGAGAGAGTTCGATACGTCGACATTGATATCCACCACGGAGATGGTGCAGAGGAGGCTTTCTACACAACTGACAGAGTCATGACCGTTTCATTCCACAAATTTGGCGATTGCTTTCCTGGTACAAGAGATATATGTGATATTGGGCATGGTAAAGGGAAATATTACTCACTTAATATTTCTCCTGATGATGGAATTGACGATGATAGCTACCAGTAGTTGTTCAAACAAATCAAGAAGAAGGTGATGGAAGTTTTTAGACCTGGTGCTGTACTACTCTAGTGTGGAGCTGATTCCTTATCTAGAGATAGGTTAGGTTGCTTTAATCTTTCCATCAAAGCCCATGCAGAATGTGTCAGATATATGAGATTGTTTAATGTAATGCTATTGCTGCTGGGTGGTGGCGCTTATACCATCCGAAATGTTGCTCGTTGTTGGTGTTATGAGACAGGTGTTACTTGGCATAGAAGTTGATGACAAGATGCCACAACATGAATATTACGAATATTTTGGTCCAGACTATTATACCCTTCACGTAGCTCCTAGTTACATGGAAAATAAGAATTCATGTCCGTTATTGGATGATATAAGAGCAAAGCTTCTTGATTATCTTTCAAAGCTCCAGCATGCACTTAGCATCCAGTTTCAGAAAAAGCCGCCTGATACAAGCTTCACGAGGCTAATGAAGATGAAGTAGACGCAAATGAGAGATGGGATGATCATGATTCTGACATGGAAGTAAAGGAGGGCAACCTACGCTAAGCAACTTGCATAATCCAAGAGTCAAGTGAGAAATTGTTGAACCTGAGCTCAAAGACGAGGATCAAAGTGTCGTTGCAGAAAAACACACTAGGCATAGACACAGTCCCAGATGAAATATTTTGTGCAAAGGCTTCAACAGAGATGGGTTCGATGTCAATTGAGGAACCGATAAACGTGAAAGTTGAACCTGAAAACTGGAACAAGTCGTCTGATCCAACTGGTCAAGGTCTATCCAAAAGTTTTGAGGACAGTTGTGTAATACCAACTACAACTAAGCCAACTCTACTCTGACTTGTATATTCCTTTTTCTGTGGAGGGCTGATGGGAGCAAAAGTTCCTAATGGGAAATAAATTTTTGTAGCAAGACATATATTGTCAAAATTGCACTAAAATTGTGAAACATTAGTAGATATTGAGTATTTGGATTGGTATTTCATTGGGGGAAAAGGATAGTGATAAAAAAGTCACTAGAGACCCTGAGAAAGAACTAAACCCTGATGGATCAGCTTCGAATTCGTGGGAACTATGCAACGTTGATCAAGTAGAAGAACTCAAATCATAATATACCTGACATCCAGCCAATCAATCACAGTATTCCAAGCAAACACTATGAATACACATGTAACCTATAATGGCTCATGAGAAAAATTAAAATAGCCATCACCTATAATTTTTCAATTTAAATCAGACATAAATTATCATTTCACGACAATATGTTGCATAAATCCACAGATTAAGGTTTTTGAAAAGTGGTTTACACTTACTGTGTATCAAGCTGTGTTGTGGTGCACCCTGCACATAACAAAATAAAAGCTGCCCACTGAATTCTGCTTAACCTGAAAGAAATAGTTAGAGAATAATACGAGACATATTTCATTAATTTATTATCTTCAAGCTAAAATACATGCTACTATTTCATTAGTATGAGATAATCTGGATTCTTATCTGAAGGTGTTGCTTACAAAAACCTCCAACTGTTCGGGAGGGAAATGTTAATCCTTTTTTGGTCGAAAACCTCTCCCACACTTGAGGAGAATGTGAAATCCCCATTCCCTCGCTCAAAGTAAAAAACTTTCTTCCTAGAGGGTATTTTTGAAATATGCATCACTCTTTGCACGTCTATGCGATTGGGGTACGCCAATCCTAATGATGCCTTACATGGCTCCAAGGCCTTACTGATATTAACTGACATAAAGGGTGTTTGTAGAATTTGATATGACAATTGATTGCATCATTTTGAATGGCATTTGCACCAGTCGCATAGGGCCATCAAATTAATTTCCTATATTTGCTTTCATTGCTGGAGCATATTAAGATGTTTCATTACATTTGAAAGTCAAAAGTCCTTTTTACTCCACAAAATAATGGAGATGTTCTTATCTAGTAAATACCTCCTCCTCTTGTGCCATCTTCTAATATATGAAAAAATGATATTTCTATTAAAATGGAAGAAATAAATAAATAAACTGGGGCAAAGACAAAGACAAAGACAATATAGATGTCATTTGTATTTTTCTTTCGTGTTAGAGCCTTTTAGAGAAATGATATTGTATGACGGGCTAAGTTACGACGATGGTGATGAGTTTCCCATTAAGCATTACTTTGGTGCATGAAACAAGACAGAAAATAGGATACGAAAGATGCAAAGAGATTACTTCTTCAAAATAATACGGTACAAAACACCGGAATTTGGTATCCGGGAGCATCCACATGCGGAAAGATGTAATACTGCCAAGGCAAATTATATGAAAGTTAGCCATATATTCAAAAACAGCTGTTATTATTAATAAATGGGCGGCATGGCTTACCTGAAGTAAGTTCTTAACAAGGTAAAGTGCTGCAGGTATAGGATATATCATAACTTCATCCCATGTTGTGCTCAACCTGGAAAAATCAGGATAAGCCAATGAGAAAATTAGTATTTATTCTTACTGTTTTTTAGACCATAGAATCCAGTTAGGATCGATGAAATACTCATCCAAGATTTTTTTTTATCGAATTTCAGATTAAGCCCAATCCATCAATAGCCCTATTTTAAGAGATTGCTAATATACAAAAGAACTTGCATGCGTCTTCATAGTAGGGCATTTATAAAATGGTCATACATAAGTAAAAATGAAAAAGATGATAGGTCAGATTTGTCATGGCAACTCCATGTAAATTAGCAATTGACCTATTTGACACCAAGAAGGCAACAACAAATAAAAGCAGCAAAATTGGCCGTAGAGTCTACAAGATTGAGAAGAATATTGGGCATATAAACAACCAAATAATCACATGTTAAGCTAGTTGTGGGGGGGGAATAGAGTTAAATGCCTTACTTGTTATTGTCATTAACACCTTCTTCACTCCAGCTCCTAGCCAAGGCTACTAGTGATAGGGCACATTTCAACGCCTCCACCAAACTCCAAAAGGGTACAGGGAGATCAGAATTTCTGCATAATTCACCACCAAATGTTTATACTAAGCTTCTCATTCTTCCAAGAATTCTCGGAGCAGATCATTAGATTTATGTTGAATATATCTTCAAGAATGCAAACTATTGTTCCTCACTGAGAAATTTGCAGTAGTTTCCAGCTCTTTTGGACCAAACAATCAGTATCGCTTGTGAACTCGTAAGAATAGTTAATGTTGTTGTAACAATTGACCTGTGAAGTAGAGATAAAATGCAGCTTAGTTTTGGATTCAAATGAAAATAACTCAAAACATTCTATCCAAATATCAATAATTTCATTATATTCTTCAAAGTCTTCAATGTCGCCAGAATAAGATTTGAACACTAGCAATAAACCCCTCGCGTAATAATGTCGTCTTTCAATCCCTATATGAAGAGGAATACAAAATAGTTTCATTGTTGGTTTGTCGCCCCTAAGGTTGTAATCCCACAGTTTATCCGTGTTTCAAGACGATGACAAACAGCATTGTGACATATTCAGCTTCTTAAGAGCATACACAAAACGATAATGCTTTACAAGGACAAAGATCAAATTAAATTTAATCTGCACATACAATATTCATTTGATTAAATCGTGAAATTGACTAAGAAACAAGAAATTAAATAGCAGATTCAGGTTCAAGTGTAAGCATTTCCAAATGCACCACTTTTAACTCCATTAAACATACACAAGTAAACAAAACAAGCACTCAAAATTTAAAATCACTCGGAATGCCAATCAATTCAGTATCAGACTTCAATTTACAAGTCACCTTCTGAGTCAAGAGTATTCCGAGCCTTCAAAGTCCGAGTCGTCACAGGATTCCGAGTTTTTGCCCTAATCAAAAGAAGAAATTCGTTTTGTCGTCATATTTTGTACCTTCACATCCTGCTCAGAAGCCATTAATCTTCTCCGACCCTCGTAAGTGTAGTCACCTGCACAATATCTGAGAATTAGATGACCATCAAAATTTATTGAAATAATAAAAATGTACCAAGAATACGTACACTTCGAATAGACTCTCTTAAGTTTTCTAATGTTTTGCGCAAGTGATAAATCCTCCTCCTTTGTAACATCAATCTTGTCAAGAAATTCAAATAATATCTCCCTTGCTTCCTTGTTAAAGTCTCCTTGTTCAGATCGATTTACAAAATCTTTGAGATCCACTTCACCAACCAGGTCTTCATTAACACCCAGGGCTCCAAATACAAAACTAGAGTACACGCTACACTCGTGGCAAAGTGCATGAGTTACAAAGTTCATTAATCCAAGATAAGCTTTACTTTTGAGTAGGTGGAATGTAATGGAAGGGCATTGGGCGTAAAACTCTGTCTCGCTTAGAATCTCCTCCGCCGCCTCCTCCTCCTCCTCCTCCACCTTATCATCATCATCGTCGTCATCATCATCATCATCATCGTCTTTGCTCATTGAACACTGAAAAAAATCATCATCATCCTCTATCACATTGTCTTTATAAGAAATTCCGTGGTAATAATTTTCATCATCGCTCCAACCTCTACAAAACCAGTCTTGCAAATCTGGGTTACCCTGGATTAACCTTGCTTCCAATTGTCTATACAATTTGTCCATTTCAATAATGGCTTCATTATTTCCCTGGTGTCTTTTGCGAAGATCCTTGCAGCACTTAGCATCCCATATGTTAGCACAAAAACCCCGCGGAATAGTAGTGCCATCGGTAAGTGCTACCATTTTCTCGAGTTGTGTATTCATCTCCACGGAAGATTTTACACAAGTACGAGAATCGTACTCAGTCGCTATTTTGAAAAACTGAACAAAGAGTTCTTTCAGATTTTTCTCTAGTTCAACATCCTAAAAAGGAAGATTGGGCATATCAATATATAATAAGAAATGACAATTAATATTGTTGGAAATGTAAATCTTAATAACTGAATCCATGAAATTAAATTTGATCACTGGTATTAGAATTACGTACAGAGTTCACATCTTCCATTATAAAAATCAATCAATATTGTAAGGGTTGGAAGAAGAAAGCAAAACCCTAAAAGTAGATACAGAAGTTGTTGTAATAGTATATGTCTTACCTCCTCCTCATCCATCTTACTGATGTGGGTATCGTCTTCAGAAGTCCCACACGAACGATTATCAGATTGTAGAACCTCCATCACTAGCACGATTCAGATGAAGCTGTGGAGGCACGATTCAGTACTCCTCTTCTTTATAATCAATTTTACGATAAAGCAAAAACCAAATCGTTTGGCAAGGTAAGTTAGAAGCCAACTTATTAGGCAACATAGACTATACCAAAGGGCATGCTTAGAAGCAAAAAAACGGTGTTTTGGATAGGGATGTTGTAGGGACATGTCCCTCGAGCTGGGGTAACAACGAACTAGTACACAACAACGAACTGGGGTAACAACGAACACCGTATATACCACTAAAGATGGAGTTTCGAGCAAGAAAATCAGTTTCCATGGAAAAAATAGAGTTCCCTCTAAAACCTCGCAGAGAGTAACAAGTACCTGAAGTACAAATTGACCTTTTACAACCCCATCAATAAAAAGTGCATGGTCACCGAAGGTTTCAACCTTCACCCATTCGGCAAGGTCTCGGTCTAGTCTAAATAACTCAAAACATTCTGTCCAAATATCAATAATTTCATTATATTCTTCAAAGTCTTCAATGTCGCCAGAATAAGATTTGAACATTAGCAATAAACCCCTCGCCTAATAATGTCGTCTTTCAATCCCTATATGAAGAGGAATACAAAATAGTTTCATTGTTGGTTTGTCGCCCCTAAGGTTGTAATCCCACAGTTTATCCGTGTTTCAAGACGATGACAAACAGCATTGTGACATATTCAGCTTCTTAAGAGCATACACAAAACGATAATGTTTTACAAGGACAAAGATCACATTAAATTTCATCTGCACATACAATATTCATTAGATTAAATCGTGAAATTGACTAAGAAACAAGAAATTAAATAGCAGATTCAGGTTCAAGTGTAAGCATTTCCAAATGTACCACTTTTAACTCCATTAAACATACACAAGTAAACAAAACAAGCACTCAAAATTTATAATCACTCGGAATGCCAATCAATTCAGTTTCAGCATTCAATTTACAAGTCACCTTCTGAGTCAAGAGTATTCTGAGCCTTCAAAGTCCGAGTCGTTACAGGATTCCGAGTTTTTTCCCTAATCAAAAGAAGAAATTCGTTTTGTTTTCATATTGTGTACCTTCACATCTAGCTCAGAAGCCATTAATCTTCTCCGACCCTCGTAAGTGTAGTCACCTGAACAATATCTGAGAATTAGAGGACCATCAAAATTTACTGAAATAATAAAAACGAAAAACCAAGAATACGTACACTTGAAGTGCTCTGAGTGTGCTTTGTATGCTGGCGAATTATTTTTCTAGTTCGATTCGTTGTTCGATTTCTGCATGCACAGTAGTTCGCAAATCTGTCACTCCTTTAGCAGCGTCAGGCAGGACGTTGGGTAATTTTTCTTGATTTGCCATCCTTAAAAAAATGAATATGAAAACTAGATCGGAGAATGCTGAGTGTATGCTTCAGTTCTCACAGACGACGCCAAATATAATAGCCTATTTTCGTATTGGACGAAGATAGTGCCTTACACCCTTGAAATGTAGAATGTTAGTTAAGAACTGAAAGTCCCTTGAATGGGTTAAAACCACAACCTCTCCTGAGAATTTTTGGAAATAATGTTGTTTATATAGATGCTAGATATTACAAAGAGAAAGATATTGAATATCTGAGTTTTGGTAGGGATAACTTTCTCTAAGAGTAGTTTTGTAGATGATCTAGCCGTTCTGGATTATCATCTCCAGGTCTCTTTTTATAGGTCTTATAATATGACCGTTATTGCTTTAATGAGGAACGTTACAAATATCAGGTTTGATGAGTCTTTTATGAGGTCTCTTGTAACATTTTGTTATCTGATACTTGTTGATCTTGTAACGAATTTCTTGATGACCTTAGTTGTAACTTCGGACTGCTGGTGAAGATGCGATCTCTAGCGATGTTCGTATGTATACGAACTGTTGATGGTTATCTGAGTATCTTCTGCAGTGCGATGTTACTGGTTGCTTCAATATCCCCGAACTGTAGATGAGAAAATCTATATTGTAATCTGTTTACCCTCAATCCTTGATTGGTTATCAGTGTGTATATTCGAACTATGTGAGCTCGAATATCGGACTCAGTAAGAGGATTAGAAATAAGCCCTTACAAGTAGATGTGTCATTTTCAATGCCCGAAGCCAAATGACTCAACTTGAAATTGTAAAAATGGGTAAGGGGATTTTATTGACGGGATATGGATCCAGAAAGAGAACTATAAATGTAATATCATCGTGAAAATGTTTTCGCACCCCTCATTCAATCTTTTTCAAGTCTGAGTATCACATCTCTCTTTTCTTTGCCGCTTCCCGCACTGTAGCTTTAACTAGTTTCCTTGCTATTCCCTGTTGAAATATTAAATATTAAATACCGACTAGACACATGAAAAAAAAATCTTGTAATTGACACATATATCCGATATGTTGTTTTACAGTATACAAGTGGAAGCGAGTCAAATTGCGTGTGAAATGCAGCATTTGCAAGTAACCAGTATTTGTAATGTAGTTTCTCGTAAGGAGAAAAAGGCTACATTCTTCAAATAAATTTCCAATCAAAAGGTGTTTTCAGAAAATGTATTTCAAATTTCAGTCTTAAGTTCTTTTCGACAAGAATTTGGTAGATAGTTTTTTTAATGATATAAATAAATAGGTATTTTTGATGATATTTTTTTCTATTTGTTTGCCTTCCAGTATTCTAATTATAAGCCGTTACAATAAACATTTCCCCGCAGTTTTGATTTTGATTTTGATTTTTATTTTTATTTGCAATTTAGTCCCTTGCATCCTTAAGTTTGGTGAAAAGTATAATATACCATAACACTTGAAGTCGGCTTGCAGAAGAATCAAACTTGACACCTGAAGTTTATGTAGTTTATACTAATTGAACTTTTGGATAATAACTATTCTTTGCTAGATTAGTATCCAGTCCGAGTTAGGGCAGGAAGTCTTATACTAATATAGATAGTATTAGAATATTAGTTTGCATTCCATGTATAAATTTTAGGGTTACTAAAAGTGCCAAAACCTCGCGAAAAAAGATAAGAAGCTTACATTTCGTGGATAATGGTGGACAATGTCGACCGCCTCCTGATTGCTTAGAAATTGATCTTGAGGATAGATCTTATGCACTAATATTGATGGATTTGCACTTGGATTGACTTGCAAAAAGTTTCAGGCAGTCTAAATATCGCCAGTAGAGGCTCTTCGTTAAATTCTGTTTTTTTCAAATAAACATCACAATTGGATCTTGAAATCTACAAGAAAAGATACGCATAAGTCTGACTCATAATCAATGATTGTTCTTCAATCTGGTAATTTCCAAATGCGCGGGTAATTCGAATATAGTTTTGTAAACCCTAATTAAGGCGTATGGCAACAAAAAAATTATTATCATAATCTATGTCAAGTCAGGAACAAAATATTTATAAATAATAAAAAACATATTACATTTTTTTTTTCCTTCTAAATATTCAGGGGCGTTGAATATGGAGGGTCCGATCAGCCTTGTATAACTATCTTCTTAGCAGATTCGCTAACAACAGACTATTATGTGATACTCTTGATTTATAACAATGTGACAACTTTACTATAATTCCGAGAACTTTGTAAGAGTGCAGTAAATCCTACTGCCATAATGATACATTGGCAAATATGTTTACTGGGTCTCAATACAACAATTAATCGACGCAAAAAACTATTATGGGTTTTCTTCACTTATTATGGTTTTTGCTCAATAATTATCTTGGTTCTACTAAAGTTGAATAAAGAGCTCTATACTAAAGCACCGAAAACAAAACAAGATATAAAGACCAATTTCAAAGTGTAAATAAAATCACCTGTATTATACCCTTCACATGCCAAACTTTGTGTTTTAAAACCACAATTTGTGAATCATTAGGGTGCAAAGCATATATCTCATCTCTACAGACTCAATACTTGCATTGTGCTCTGTAGACAACTGAATAGCCTTCACTTCCCGTACTGCCTTTTCAGATCTGCCTAACACCACCCAAGAATCTCCAGTATTTGCAACATATAAAAGTCCATCACATATGATAGCCACCAAACAACATGACCCCAGTGATGCAAGTTGTGGCTTGTTATGCCATTGTTTCCTTACTACAGAGAGAGAAAAAGCTTTGCGGATAACAAGTGCTGACATTTCTTGATGCTCCGTTGTTTGTTGAACATTTAGCAATTTATCAAGCAAATAAACCTCTACAACAAAAATGAAGAACAAAGATTTTGACAAAAGAAACAAAATTTCATAGTGCAACTTCCATATGAATATTGGTATTTTGTGGCTTTTTGAACAAACCAAAGTGTAATTTAGCTTTTATGCTCAAACAACTTGCAACATTTGGTGAAGAGGGTAAATTGAGTGTTTTTCTGAACAATTTCCCTTAATTACAACCAAGAAAAGAAAAAAGGGTGCATTTTCTTCTTAAAGTGGGCAGGCCAAGTTAATACTACTTAGCAATATTTTTAAATTGGAGATGTTTATCTGAGAATAGAGATGAACAAGTACATTAAATTGAATTACATGGTAATAGAAATGTTCCATTCAAATAGAGCAAGTTTCAAAAACAATGTACTATTGAGATTCTTGAGCATATGGTCATTTATGTAACGCAAAGTTTCAGGCCCTCTATGTCCATCTCGTCCCTCGAGGACCCAATTCGTGTGAGCTCAAAGGCCCTGATTCAAGTTGACTCATATCCTCCAACAAGGCATTTGCTTGAATTACAGCCATCGAGAATTCTCCATTAACATGATGTCCTATATCTTTGTACCATATCAACCCGTCATTCCTTCCGCTTCCTTCTCTGCTTCTACGATCACCGTCCACCGATGAAGGCTTCCAGCATGGTGTTAGTGTAACCATTTTCATTATTCCAGATGATACCATTTTACTTCCTCTCACTCAAAAATCAAACTCAAACTCAAACTCAAATCAAAATTTAATACCACTACTGCTTCTGTTTACATTCTAACCATATCAACAACACTTTTGTATGAAAATTTAATCCCAAAAGCATTGTTATTCCAATAAAAATATGAAAAACAAAATGGGTATCGGCAGAAACTGAAGTATATACACAAATTCAGACAATAAAGCAAAGATCTTTAATATAGTTCAGAAAATTTACAAGGGATGTTGGTCTCTTCTCTCATACATACCTTGAATCTGAATACCTCTGTCGGCTTTTCGATATCCCTCCATGTTTATAAGATGATGGAACAAATCCCATTGAAGATCTCTTGTAGACAGTCTCTGATCATAAGAGCAAAAAATAGATCAGAAAGTCAGTCAGAGAAATATTTCTTTCTTTCCCAGATTGATTGAATGAATGAATTCTTGTCAGAAAAAAAGGGTGTTCTTCTTACATGTATATTTCTTCTCTAACATAACAGAGATTACATGAGTAGTAAGATTATGAATGATATCCAGATACAACAAATGTCGGAAATGCAAGAGAACTAAAAGAAGTTAATTGAGGTGGTTTTACCATGATCAACCATAGAACTTAAGAAGCAGTATACATGAAATAAGTCTCTATTGCAAAACTCTTTTGGTTCTTGTTCCATCTATCAACAATGTAGGTGCAATGCAAATGCAGCAGTCCCAACTGTTATTCAATCTGCATGAAGAAGCAACACATCTTAAGGAGATGATCAAAGTCTAGTGTATACACACTATCTCTATAATCACTCAGAATGCCAATCAATTCAGTATCAGCATTCAATTTACAAGTCACCTCCCGAGTCAAGAGTATTTCGAGCCTTCAAAGTCCGTGTCGTCGCAGGATTGCGAGTTTTTGCCCTAATCAAAAGACGAAATTCGTTTTATGTCTTTCATTGAATGAATTTTAGGGTATTCATTCTTACAATGTTAAATAATACCAAGTCAAAATATTTTATACCTTCACATCTAGCTCAGAAGCCATTAATCTTCTCCGACCTTCGTAAGTGTAGTCACCTGCACAATATCTGAGAATTAGAGGACCATCAAAATTTACTGAAATAATAAAAACGAGAAACCAAGAATACGTACACTTGGAATAGACTTGCTTCAGTTTTCTAATGTTTTACACAAGTTTTTCGCGCATTGATAAATCCTCCTCCTTTGTAACATCAATCTTGTCAAGAAATTCAAATAATATCTCCCTTGCTTCCTTGTTGAAGTCTCCTTGTTCCGATCGATTTACAAAATCTTTGAGATCCACTTCACCAACCAGGTCTTCATTAACACCCAGGGCTCCAAATACAAAACTAGAGTACACGCTACACTCGTGGCAAAGTGCATGAGTTACAAAGTTCATTAATCCAAGATAAGCTTTACTTTTGAGTAGGTGGAATGTAATGGAAGGGCATTGGGCGTAAAACTCTGTCTCGCTTAGAATCTCCTCCGCCGCCTCCTCCTCCTCCTCCTCCACCTTATCATCATCATCGTCGTCATCATCATCATCATCATCGTCTTTGCTCATTGAACACTGAAAAAAATCATCATCATCCTCTATCACATTGTCTTTATAAGAAATTCCGTGGTAATAATTTTCATCATCGCTCCAACCTCTACAAAACCAGTCTTGCAAATCTGGGTTACCCTGGATTAACCTTGCTTCCAATTGTCTATACAATTTGTCCATTTCAATAATGGCTTCATTATTTCCCTGGTGTCTTTTGCGAAGATCCTTGCAGCACTTAGCATCCCATATGTTAGCACAAAAACCCCGCGGAATAGTAGTGCCATCGGTAAGTGCTACCATTTTCTCGAGTTGTGTATTCATCTCCACGGAAGATTTTACACAAGTACGAGAATCGTACTCAGTCGCTATTTTGAAAAACTGAACAAAGAGTTCTTTCAGATTTTTCTCTAGTTCAACATCCTAAAAAGGAAGATTGGGCATATCAATATATAATAAGAAATGACAATTAATATTGTTGGAAATGTAAATCTTAATAACTGAATCCATGAAATTAAATTTGATCACTGGTATTAGAATTACGTACAGAGTTCACATCTTCCATTATAAAAATCAATCAATATTGTAAGGGTTGGAAGAAGAAAGCAAAACCCTAAAAGTAGATACAGAAGTTGTTGTAATAGTATATGTCTTACCCTCAAAGTACTCCCCTTGCAACACATGAAAGAGCTGCGGTACAAGATTTTGCAGTTAGTGCTAGGATGGAAGAATCTTGTATTAAACAAAAATCTAGGGCCCTCTGGCTTAATCTGGGGGACAGTAATACTGCTTTTTTCCATAAGGCTGTGAGTGAAAGGAGTAGAAACCAAATTAATTTTATTTATGATGATAATGAAACTAAAATTGAGAATCTTAAGGAGATTGGGATTGAGGCTGTTAAATACTTTGAAAACATCTTTGGTACCACCCATGACTTTGAATATGATAAAACTATCTTTGATAATGTTTCTATGAATTGCACTCTGGATGAAACTGATTGTTATGAACTTGAGAAGGATGTTAGTACGGCTGAGATCATCACTGCATTAAATGTTATTGGGGATGAGAAAGCTCCCGGACCAGATGGTTTCTCCTCACATTTCTTTAAAACTACTTGGGCCATAACAGGTAATGATTTCCTTAAAGCTATCTTAAATTTCTTTAGAACTTGTAATATGCTTGGGGTTATTAATGCTACTTCTATGACTTTGGTTCCAAAAATTCCTAATCCATCATATTTTGGAGATTTTAGACCTATTGCATGCATGAATGTTATCTATAAAGTGATTTCCAAAGTTATCACCAATAGGATGAAGTTCTGTCTTTGTAAACTTGTTAGTCTTAACCAATCAGCTTTTATCCCTGGGAGAAGTATACATGATAATGTTATTATATCTCATGAGTTGGTTAGGAACTATCATAGGAACATTGGACCGGCTAGGTGTGCTGTCAAGGTGGATCTTAGGAAGGCTTATGACCTTGTTAGATGGGAGGCTGTTTTTGATACTCTAATGAAATTTAAATTCCCTGAAAAGTTCATCAACTGGATAAGAGTTTGTGTCTACTGCCAAATTCTCTATTTCAGTGAATGGAGTTCTTCATGGTTATTTTAGTGGAGTTAGAGGAATTAGGCAAGGGGACCCCATGTCCCCCTACATTTTTGAGCTTATCATGGAAGTCTTTAATCAAATGCTTCTTGCTAAGGTTGAGGCTGGTTTGTACACACTGCACCCCAAATGCACCAACCCTGTTATTTCTCATCTTTGTTTTGCAGATGACCTCCTTGCTTACATGGGAGGAGACATACAATCTGCAAACTCTCTTGGTTTAGTGCTCCAGGAGTTCAAAGCTTTTGCTGGGCTGGAGGTAAATTGCAACAAGAGTCTCATCTTTTGCTCAGGTATGGATGATACCAGTGTTACTAGTTTCAAAAATACTTTAGCTTTTAATGTTGGGACTCTTCCTGTGAAATACCTTGACCTGCCACTCATATCCACTAGGCTTACTTATGTTGATTGTCTGCCCCTCATTGAAAATTTTCACTCCAGAATTTTAAATTGGAAATGTAGATTCCTTTCTTATGCTGGCAGATTGCAACTCCTAAAAGCAGTCCCATGTGCTATGAATGTTTATTAGATTACTAGCTTCATACTCCCTGAAAGGGCTATAGCTGAGATTAATGGCACCTGTAGAAAATTTCTTTGGTCTGGCACTGACCATCTTGCTTCTACTCCTGCTGTTAGTTGGGCTAAAATTTGTCATCCATATGATGAAGGAGGCTTAGGGGTTAGAGATCTTGAAACAGTCAATGTTGCCTCAGTCATGAGGCACATTTGGGCTGTTGTCTCTAATAACAACACCATTTGGGTTGACTGGGTTAAAAAGAATTTATCTGAAGAAAACGAATTTCTGGCAGATTACTACACCTAGAGTGGCATCTTGGTGTTGGAGGAAATTTTTGGAGCAAAGAACTAAAGCTAGTATGATTGTAACACATCTTATTGGCAATGGTGAAAATACTAACCTATGGGGTGACCCTTGGCACCCTCTTGGTATACTTATGGAAAAATTCCCTCAACAGCTGCTCTACAACTCATATTTACATAAAAACTCTAAAGTTTCTACTCTTATTGCTAATCATAAATGGGATTTTTCTGAGTTTACTCAAAGAGCTATGGGGGACATTGCCATTTTGACTAGAAATGTTAAAATCTACTCTGGATGTGAGGATAGAATTGTCTGGACAGCTTCTAATAAAGGGGATTACTGTTTAAAAAGTACTTACGACCTGCTTAGACATAAAAATAGCATTGTTGACTGGAAAAACCTTGTGTGGTTTAGTGGCTGCATACCTCGACACTGTTTTATTACCTGGATGGCTCTTAGAAAAGTTCTTAAGACCCAAGATAAATTGCTTCAATGGGGCACTGTTCAAGTGTCTAAGTGTGTGCTATGTTGGAATGCTGCAGAAAATGAAGAACAATCTGTGTTTATATGGAATGCTCTTACTACTAAGCTTGGTTTTAACAGGGCTCCAACCAACTGGGATAATGAACTGTTATGGATAAATCAGCACTTCCAAGGTAAGGATAAAGTTGCTATATTGAGAAAACTAAAAAATAAAAAACCCCAGCTCAATTTTCAAAAAAAAAAAAAAAAAAAAATCAGGGATGATAATAAGATGAGTTTTAAGCATCATAATACCTCTTCAGACTCACTACTAGTATTTGAGAGTGAAGAAAGAGCAACATCTTCCATCATTGGTACCTACGTAAAAACAACAAACAAATCAATCAATATTATAATAAGGGTTGGAACCTTAAAATTAGATAGAGGGGAAATAATAATAACAGATTTGTAGTAGTATATGTCTTACCTTCTCATCATCATCCATCTTACTGATGTGGGTATCGTCTACAGAAGTCCCAGACGAAGGATTAACGGATTGCAGAATCTCCATCTCTAGTATTTGTGCAAAACGAGCAGATGTCAATATTGTTGGATAGAAAAAAAAACTAAAACACACACAAGAGAGATAGATGAAAAACAAAGAAAGTTACCATACCTGTCTATGCTCTCGGGAGAAAGAAAGAAAGAAAGATGAAGCTGTGTCTCAGTAATCCTTTTATTTATAGTCAATTTTTGGATAAAACGAAAGCCATATCATTTGGCATGGTAACAATGTTCTATGTATTACAGTTATTAAAAAGGGGAAAATGCATGCCTTTTGGTTGGCGCCAACATCAAAAGCAACAACTTCGGTAACGCATACAGCTCATGCCCAACTTGTATGTACATAGAGAGAAACATTGAACCTATCTCTTCACTGAGCCACCCAATGCTGTGGAGGACAGGATACTTGCTTTGCTTTTTGCAAAGAGTAGCCTACAGAAGAATTTGATTTTGCGATAGGGCGCCGGAGGCGAGAAGGAATCAACGGAGGAGATTTTGCGCTAGGAGCCGAGCTAAAAGGGCGCCGGAGGCGGAATCGCTTATGGAGTGGAGTTACTGACTTTGAGTTTCATAGTGGGTTTGGAGAGGCATCGAGCAATTTGCTCAAGATTTGGTAGTAGTAATGTCCAAAGACCCACAACTAGAGTGGAGACAATAAGGATCTACACTTCGGGAGTCGGCGCGCCAGGATTATGTCACGCCCCAAAATCCGTATTCTAAGACTTGTCAGAAATATACGTCTCAAGGCCGTGAACCGGTCAGGCATCCCCGACGGATGTACCCAAACAATGTAGAAAATAACAAAGTTAAATATCTACATCTACACAATATTACGCAGCGAAAATATCAATCTTAGCAAAAAGTCTAAAGCCAACTCCAAATCAAATATGTCATTTACAAGACTACAATCAAAGAATTTGATAATGTCTCACATGAACGGAAAGAAAAGAAAACAACTAGAGGGTCGTCTCAACGGCACGCTCCCAGCTACTACTCGTGATCCTGAACGACCGCTAATGACCCGGTCCTGAAAAGTTATCGCGCAAGGCGTCAGCAAGCCATAACCAAAATGACCCGGTCCTAAAAAGTTATCCCGCAAGGCGTCAGCAAGCCATAGCCAAGCAAGTACAGTAACTCTCTATGCGTTGCAATATGTTACAAGTAAAAATATAAGAACAAACTAGATAAAATGCAACCTATCAATCAATAAATGTCATATATTTAATAATTACTAACTATAAGACATTAAGAGCTATAGGAGTTCAATACGCAAGAAGATATGATGTAAGAGTATGTGATGTAGGCGCTAATTACATTGAAGAATATTCTAAAAGTGTTGTGTACACATAGAGTTTCTTGGTAATTGTACTATTTCGTCCTCTGTACGAAATAATAATCCAATAACTCTTTGGATTGCCTCTTTTAGGGTTTAATGCCTACGGAGATGCCTAAGGTTGAACTCTTCGACCTGACCAATATCTTTTAGGGATTAACACCCATGAAAATGCCATAGAATCTATCAATTCTTGTGACCTGACCAATATCTTTTAAGGATTCATACCCATGAAAATGCCGATGGTTCACTACTAGACCTGACCGATTATGAAACCCCTAACACGTACAATCACTTCTAGTCTTCGCTTACGTGGGTAATATCAATTATTACATCTCTTTATTTAGACCGTATGATTTATTTTATAAATCACAACGTACACAAACACTAACTCTAGTATGCAACTAATTTATGAAAAAGACAAGCGGACGAGTCGCTCTACTCGACCCTAGGTTCCCAAGTTAAGCTCTTAGCCGTGTAATATCCAACATAACTAATAGTCTGAACTTCCAAGTAATTATCGTTCACATAGTTGATCATAACTCATTTATTTCTATAATCACATGTGAGTTATTCTTAACAAAACCTGATCACGACCCTAACATAGTCAATACAAAGTAAAATATTCAGAACATCTAGTGACAATATTAGATCAACTTAAATGATGAAATCACCTCTCAACACTATGCTACAGTAACCATGAAGTTGTATTTAATGTGGGCCCTATCTTATGTGGTTTTATTTTGTTTTATCGCCACAACAGTTGTGTTCATACTACCAACATTAGCTTCCAATTCTTTAATTAAAGATGAAATGATTCCTACTATATTCAAGTATAATCCAATTCTTTAAATAAAAGGTAATGATTACCTACTACTATACTCATCTAATTCTTCAATTTAAAAAGGTAATGATTACCAATATGCATGCATCCAACGATTCTACTACACTCTGTGGTAACAATATTATATATGATTACCTTTTTGCATGCATCCAACGATTCTACTACACTCTGTGGTAACAATATTATATATGCATCTGTAGTAAAATCAATTCTTTAATCAGTGGTAACAATATTATATATATTTACTCATAAGCTAAACAAGAAGGGAAGGTGTACTTGCCTCAAAAAGCTCTCCAATCTCTCCCTCTTCTTCACATGAAGGATATATCTCTTCTCTTCTGTACTTCTTATTATATAAGGTGGAGGCTAGGGTTTTGCTTCCTAACACTCACGTGAGAACCCTTTATCTCCTAACCCCACAAAGTGTAAATACAACTCTTGAGGTGTGATCCCATACACTAGGGCTATTTTGCTAATATAACTACTCAAATAATTTATGATATGATAACTCACAATATAAAGTAAACAAAAATTCGGCAATGACCAAAATAATTCTGGGCATTACAGATTACTTTCAAGGTGGGAATGCTCGGCGACTCAATATCCATGTCCCAACAGCTTGGATGAGCCTCTCCACCTATCTACTAACCGCTATCAAGAGCTTCTCTTACCTCTTCACCAAGCATCCTCTCTTTCTCTGGTTTTTCAGGGCCGGCCTCCAGGTAGGCGCTATCTTCACTCTATTTACCTCAGTGACTGACTCCCTCTTTGGAATCATTCTACGCTTGTTACTTGTATTTAGCTTTTCTTTCGTGTGAAAGCACGTGAATTCGTCCTAGAGTATCGTCTTCTTCGTCTTCTTATGAACCTCTTTTGTCTGGTCTTTGTATGGTTTTGCACACCTTCGCACTACGCGCTCTTCGGCCTCTTCCGGCCACCTGTCGGACTTCCACTTCCCACTTTCAGCTCTAGCTCCCTCGCCGTTGGCCATTGCTCCCTCCGGTCTCCTCGTTTCATGACTCATTTCACTCTTAAGTCGCCCGCTCTTTTCCGCCCCCTATTTCCTTTGACCACTCCTGTAGCTAGGTCACCACTCTTATGCCTATTTGACCACTGACGCGGGGTAACCCGGGTGAGCACAAACTCAACTTAGTCGATCGCGTAACGTCTTGTTACCAAGCACCGCCCCAGAGATGCATGAGGAGTTTAAAGTAGGCCGGTAGCCCAGTAGCCTACGGTAGCAAGTGGGGTAGAGTAGAGTGCAGGTGCCTAGTCGTAATAGATGAAGCGTAATCATCACCGAGCCATACCCAATCCAGTTCAGAGTTGCAGTATCCTGAAGGGGGAGAGTCACGAATAGATATGTTAAGACAATCATACTCGTCAACAACTGAGATGCGCCGTCTACTACCTCTTCTTGTCTTGCATTCATCGGTCTCATTCATTGCTATTGTGCCTTTTGAATCACTATAGACAGCAAAAACTCCCCGGTTGTTCCATCCGCGCATGCGCTAAAGTAGGGCCCGCAATAGCAATGAGGGAGAATTGAGACATTCATAGGCCGTTGCAGACTATATGCACTAGGCTAACGACACTATAGACATGACCGCTACTGAACATTGCTCCAGCAAAAAGAAAGAATTGGACCTATCTCCGGCGACCTAGCACGAAAGAATCCTGATTTCTTACTGGATTTCGCGCGGTGCTGGGAGTGGTTTCCTTCTTCTTTCTAGCACGTGCACGTCATCCCTTTGCTTAGGTCTACCCTAGCTATATGCCACTTCTAGCATGTGCACGTCATCTCTTTCCTTATGTGAAGGTACGATCATAGAAAACGAGCGAAGGACTGAACCAGATAGGAGCCCATAGCCTATAGGAAAGATTATTGAACTCCGTATCCCGTTTCAGACAGAGCCGGGTGCAATTGCTTCAATCAAAAAGGATAGGCGGAGTGAGTGAGGTGTGCAAGCCACATGGGAGCGAAGCTAGAAAGGAATGAAGTGAAGTGCACAAGCTGCTGCCAACCTGCCGAACAAAGGGTCATAGAATACCCAGACAGATCCCATTCTAATGGATAGACATCCTTACTAGACCAATAAGCATGTCTCAGGAAATATTCTTCATTAATAAGCATTAATAAGCCGATTTTGGGATTTAAGCCTCTTGTATCTTCATGTAATTGGTAAGGCGTACACAAATCTTCATGTAATTGGTAAGGCATACAAAAATCTTTTACTCAGTAAGGCGGTTTGGAGGCGTAATTGAGTTATTTAACCCCATGCATGCAGTGCCCAGTACCAAATATTTAAGAGAAAGACAACGAAAGAATAAGTGATTTAAGCTTTCCACCGTACACTTACATATGATGCACTTTGAGGCCATACAAACTTGCTTCTTATTACTTTTTTTATCTGTAATAGGAGCTTCGTGGAAGATTTTCCATGCTAGATTACAGTGCCTACGTGATGAATTAGCTAGCAAAAATAGCTTGCTCCACTAGCATAGTTGGAAGATGACCCTCAAATGATTTTAAGGTGATTTGACATAGAATATTCTTTGCATATCAGGCATATGAAAAACACTTATCCTCAAATTCAATATTATTAACAAATTAGTAAAATCCAATCCTACATTTTCAAGGAGCCTTATAGTAGTAAAGTTAGGGTTCCATCTTCCATCACTGAACATGTCACTTGTTTTGTTGTGAAGATTACCTAGGAGTTTACCTCTAAAATATGATCAGCAAGAGGAGCTTAATGCGCCCTGTTGTCTTTCCACATATTAATTTTGCTCCCACTAACAATCCACTTAGAGTTAGTCTTCATCTCCTGTATTAACATATTTTCATAAGAGATTTCATTAGTACCTTAACATGTCCTCATTTTAGAGAAATATTTAAAAATCATATATTATGCTAATAACCCTCTTTTTTAAACAATTTGTTAGGCCAACTTCATCAACATTGAGTGTTCATCTCTTTGAGTTTCCTAATGCCCAGCCTGCTCTCTTTCAAGGGTTTGCAACATTTCCCCCATGAAACGATGTCCTTCCTCTTGGACAATCCACACATTCTAAAGACAGCTTCAGCTTCAACATCATTAATAATAGTACTAAGCCACTTATAAACACCCATGCTATGTGGGGATGTTGAGAAAAGATTTAACAAGCACTAGTCTGATAAGCAACAAAAATGATTACCATCATTAATATATAAAATAAAATATGCACAATAGCACAAATATACAAAAACCAACTTATAACCAACAATTGCAACAAATTTTTGGCTCCATCTCTGATCTTTGTACATGAATAACGCCTAGGGAACTGGTAAGTGTCCCATTAAATGCAAAGGAAGAAAATAGATCCCATTTATATTTTGAGTGCGCATGTAGTCAAACTATATTTGGACATGCATCTTTAATTCTGTTGGTGCAGTGCGATCAGCAGGTGGGTGGGGAAAAGAATCTGGTTTTTTACAAGATGTACACCTTGATTCTGCATTGATGGAGATCTTAAATGTAACTTTTAATACTTCAATATATCTGATATGGGAATAGAGGAATATCAGACAAATTAAAGTCTAAAAGAAATAGTGCTTAAAAAAATCAAGGGTGCAGTATCTCAAAAACTGCAGATTTCCAAGTTTAAATGCTGGGAGTAATAGTAAACAAGCAATGGCTCATGAACTGGGGCTAGAAATAAATCAACCAAAACAGTCTGTTAAATGCTGTTATTGGAGGACACTCAATTATAATGGATACTGCCTGTATTACAAGAGAAGGATCTTGTGGGTGTATTTTTAGATTATCAAATGATATACTCATAATGGCCTTTAGGAAAGTAGATCAAGATACTTATGATGAAAGCTGCCTTATACTCCTGGCAATTCTAGAGGGCTGTGTTTGCATCAAGTTTTTGGTGGGAAGATATAGCTTTATTCACTGTACATAAAGCTGTTATACAAGCTTTAAACTCTGACCGGTCCTCAGGGTGGAGAAATATAAAGATATATAGAATGATAGATAAGAAGAGATGGCAGTTTGATAAAATCTCGTGCACTTATAGAAACAATTTTTTCTAATACAATAGCTAGGACATTATTATTACATTGTACAGAATCTATTTGTTTTCCTTGTAATTTTCCTTTTGAATTAATTTGTGTATGTACTGTTGAATCTTAAGGGATTTTCTTGTAGCTTTTTTCGAATGAAATTCTGGTGAGGTCTGGCCTAACCCAGCTTCCTAGATCAAAAAAAAAAAAAAAAAAAATGTAAAACGTGTCCTATTAATATTGTGGACTTCAGATTTTGGTTTTAATTTTTAGATTTAGTATTTTCTTTCATTAATATTGTTATTCTAATTGATGCCATTTGAGACTTCTTTTAATTTATATTTTTGAATTTCAGAGCTGAAAAGGATATGAATAGAGCTAAAAAAAGAAAAAAACCCGTCGGAGGTAAAATTTATCATTTATCATATTTTATATGTAATTTACCAGTTCGTATGTCGCTTTTGTCGTAAATATTGAATGTGAAATGCCTAGTAGCCGTCTGAAGATTATTTCTTTTCAATTTTACCCCTATTCCATGTTACAGAATAAGACTGTAATAGTCACCCTTTGGGATTATTGTGCCCCCATCTCATATATCATCTTGAAAGTATTTTGTAGGCAAATAGTTAGAGAAATTGTAGAGGTTAAAGGTTATATTTGAAATAGTAAACAATCAATGGCTTAAATTGTTTTCAGGTGAGAATGGTGATTATTTTATAATGTGTCGGGATCTAACTAATTATGACATGAGGTATGGATTGAGGCTCAATACTTGTGAAGCAACAAAAATCATCACTGGTCTAATGGTGGCACCACGGTCTGAAATTTTGGTACATTTCCCGTTCATCGAAGAAAATGTTTCAGTTTTTATTGTAAAGCACAATGATGGTCTTGAACTTAAATGGAATGTTCATTTGAGTAGTAAGCCTCACTATTTTAACCAAGACCAAGAAGTGTGGGCTCTCTTACGAATAGAGAAGAAAGAAGTGGATGCGGTTCTGGGTCTTGGCGATTGTACATTATACGTTTTGCATAAGCCACACACAGTAATAACAAATACTAGTATTTTATCGTATCTATTTTATTTCTTTATTTGTACTAAAATATAAAATGTTGTTATTTTCAGATGGCAGAGGACTATTCAGGGTATAAATCTAAATGAAACTATTAAGAGGCGTTGAATGTACTTAATTCTCCAGTATTAATATTTTGTACTAAATCGTCATGTACTAATGTTTGTTGGTTGATAATTTGCTTTTAACAATGAAGAATATGTTAATATTTTTGGTTTTGTATGGGCATTTCTGTTGATTGCATTGTGAGAATAAATTGTTTTTATTCTACTGAATTTTTTTTTGGAACCAACGAATTCTTATGAAAATATGGGTTGAGCCCATTTTTCACTCAACCTCTTGAGTTTTGACAGTTTTTTTCCTTCCAAGACTAGTATCTTTGTGTTCCTCTTCTCAGTGTCGGACTAATACCCAATACCGTTAATTGGATTGCTCAGGCTCAATATTGAACTGCAACTTGTGCAAGTCTAACCAGCACTTCTAAAGCAATAACTTGAAAACCTTTTCAGGCTAGAGCATCTCCAACAGTGCCTGACTGACTTGGATGCTCGACTTGGATTTTAAACTAATTCAAATAGGCGCATAACACTTGGGTAAGCTTCTATTTTAAATAGGCGCATAACACTTAGGCGCCTGTTTAAATTTATAAAAAAAATCAGGCGCCTAAGTCTTAGGCGCCTGTTCCACTGAGTCAAAATCAACAAACAGTTGTTTCTCTTTGTCAGTCAGGCACTGCTGGAGATGCTCTTACAACGTCTTACTCAACTTGAAGCTGGGTTTGTTAGTTGATAGGCTTCACAAGTTCTTTTCTTTTTTCTTTCCAACCTTATGTTATTCCGAGAAGATGCATATAATTTGATAAAATCAAAAGAGATTAGCAAGAGATAAATTCAAATATTCTTAAATCAGTGTTAGTTGAACGTATAGGTTGTAAACCCAAACCCGACCCAAAACAATATCTAGTATCCGAACCCGACCCACTATATAATATCCTCTCGTTTGTTCAACTCTCTAGAACTCTTTTGTTACTGAGAAACAAATATGGAGGGAAACTTCAATCAGATATCTCTAAAATCTCTCATAAATTTCATCTTTCTATCATTATTACTGATATCTGCAATATCTCCCTCAAAAACCTCCAAAACCCCATCAAATATCATCACAAGATTTCAACAATATCTCCAAATCAACACAGCTCATCCAAACCCCAACTACACCCAATCCTCAAATTTCATCCTCTCTCAAGCTAAATCCCTAAACCTAGAATCCCAAACCCTAGAATTTGTTAAGGGAAAGCCTGTAATCATCTTGAAATGGAGTGGCAAGAATCAAAACCTTCCTTCAATTATGTTGAACTCACACACTGATGTTGTTCCTGCTGAGTTTCATAAGTGGGTTCACTCTCCATTTGATGCGCATATCGATGGGGGTGGCGATATCTATGCGAGGGGGTCGCAGGATATGAAGTGTGTTGGGTTGCAGTATCTCGAGGCGATTCGGAGGTTGAAGAGTGATGGGTTTGAGCCGGTTCGGACGGTTTACGTGTCGTTTGTTCCCGATGAGGAGATTGGTGGGCATGATGGGGCGGAGAAGTTGGCGGAGTCGGAGGCGTTTAAGAAGATGAATGTTGGGATTGTGCTTGATGAAGGTAACTAACTACATTGCCTTATAGTTACAGTTACTTGTAGAAGAAGTTTACATTTTTATCAAAAAGCGTATACAAATTTATGATTTTTATTAGAATGATTATAAACGTTTGCGTATATTTGCAATAGGTTTGGCATCGCCGAATGAGAATTATAGGATTTTCTATGCGGAAAGGTGTCCTTGGTGGCTTGTGATTAAAGCTACTGGAGCTCCCGGACATGGGTCCAAGCTTTACGACAATAGTGCGATGGAAAATCTGTTGAGGAGCATTGAGAGTGTGAGAAGGTTTCGTGCGTCGCAGTTTGATGTGGTGAAGGCAGGTTTGAAGGCTGAGGGTGAGGTCATTTCAGTGAACATGGTATTCTTGAAAGCGGGAACACCATCACCAACTGTAAGTTACTACCTGAGCATTTGGTTAGTAATTGCTTATTGCATAAGGGTAACATAAGAATCTCTTTCTTAGATAGCGTATCATTTTATTTTTTTTGGCAAAGTAAGCATAATTTTTATTAAAGAATCCACAAAAAATGAACAAAATGCACAGCAACAATTCCCTAAGGACATCTCAACTGGATTGGCACCGTACTCTTAAATGAGGTTACTTAGTGAAATATGAAGTACTCTCTATGGGGTTCCTCTACATTAAGAAAGTGGGGTTTCCCTACACATTTCTCTCTAGATCCATCACTTAACTTACACCCTTTCTTAAACTTGCCATCTGCTCCAAATTTGCCTCTCTCCAGAAGGAAGAGATGCTAAATCTTGTGAAATAAGGTTTCAAATTACCCCGTTTAGCAGCCAGAACCTAAGGAATCTCATCTTCTTGAAAGCTTGAACATCAGCAACAGAATTTGACTCAACCCAAGCTATTTTCTACCCAATTTCAGCACACATAGAAATACCCTCAATGATAGCAGTGCATTCCGCCACAAAATTGGTAACAATACCCAATTCCACAGCAACAGCCCCAACCACAGCACCCAAGTCATTTCTAAGGACCACCCCAGCATCTCCCTCTTACTTGGATCGCTCAAAGCAGCTCCATCAGTATTGACCTTTAACTTCACCATGACTAGGCAGCTTCCAGTACACATTCCTTATTCTCTGACAACAGTGAAATCGGCCATAGACTTGTTCATTTTGGCAGAAGAGAGGAAAGTAGCTTCATGGATACAAGCCATTCTTCAGCTTAATGATTGACCAGGCCTTCCCTTCAAAGATAGCATAATTTTTAGCAAGCCAAATAGATTGACAAATAGCCTATACTGCACTAATCCATAGATCACAGAGATAAGCACTCAACATTAAGAGTATCTTTCAAGTTCTCAACTTTTAGTACAACATTAAACATGCCTACTTACCAATGTCAAATAGCCTGAGCATAAGGACATAACAGCAGCAAATAATCAGCACTCTCCGAGTGTTTTTTCACATAACACACTAAGAGCACAAGGCAATACCCTTCTTTATGAACACATCATCAGCTGTGAAGGCTCCCTGGCAGACTTTCCAACCAAAATAAGCAATTCTGGGATGCATACATTTTCTCCACAATTTTTTTTTGCCACCATCTCTTAGTAGTTTCTCTCTTATTCCATTAAAGGCAGATTTGGCAGAAAAAAGCCTTTTTGATCAGGTTTCCAGACCATTTTATCCGGATCACTAGCAACAATATGAATATAGTCAGTATTAATACCAGCATCACACAAGATTTGAGACATCTCATCATCAAAATCCCATCTCCCATTATTAATGAACTCCGAAAGATAGTTTTTTGTTCTCTTCCAATTCTTTAGGCCAGGCATGATATATTTCATAGAGAAAGTTGATCCCCAATTGTCTCTCCAGTTATCAATACAAGATCAGGAGCCAGCAATAAACTTGGACCACTCTGAATTTCCAGCTAGTAATAACCAAACTTATATAGAGTATCAAAATCAGGTTTTGAACGCTTGTGTAACTTCACGAGACAATGTTTATTGGGTCTGCAAGTGATAACCTTTGAGTGTGTTTCAATGACTCCGAGTTGATGCGCACTCGCGAAACATTGCATTGAAAAGTTACAGTGCTCTTCAAAATTGGAGCTATTGTTATATAATTACATTATAGAGAGACCCTATTTTCGGCCACATAATTTTGGTCTTTAATAGTTTGAAGTCAAAACAAAGCACCAGTTCAAGATCAAGAATACCTGCAATAAAGATGTGACCTGTACAAGATTCCCATTGAACTGATATGTGGTCAAGTGGGCCTTACTATAATGAGGACCTCTTCATTATGATTATTTCGTTTTCTCGTTTAGAGATAAATATGGAAATGAAAAATATTACATCATTTTGACCGTATTCTTATTTGTTGCCATCATAAAAACTAATGTTTTTGCATATTTAAGCTATTAGAAATGGCTTTAACTACATTAGGGATTCATTAACTCAATCCATTAGTTTCTTTGATTAAGAACATAATTTAGTAGATGAAATGTATATGTATCTCTTGTATACTTATTCATTGATGCTCCCAGTATTTGGGTCTAGTGTTAGACGCCGAAAGTGACTGTCGATGAAGCTTCCAACTCTAAAACAGAACCCAATTGGCTTATATATTGTTGAGAGATCCTTTTGAGTTGGCCATGAACGATACCCCGTTGACTAAAATTGGAGAATAATAAGCTTGTATGTCATGCAACTAGTATTGTGTTAACATTATTTTTCTGAAAGGTAATCAAAGAAAATAGTATTTCGTTATTTCCTTAAAAGACCAAGTCTCTATTGCTACATTCTCAGATTGATATTTGGATATCAATGAAGAGGAACTACTGAAACCTTGAAAGGGTTGAGTATATATTTATTTTGTTAATTTGTGGAGCTAGTGACACTTAGTTATGTGCACAATTTTGTAGTGACTACTTTCTTCATACTAAGTACTAACATGGATTGAGGTCTATTCTTCCTTTAGGGGTTTGTCATGAATATGCAACCATCTGAAGCTGAGGCGGGCTTCGATATCCGTATCCCACCAAATGCTGATCAAAAGTCCTTGGAAGAAAGGATTGCTCAAGAATGGGCACCTTCTTCACGAAACATGACATTTGAGGTATGACCATATGGCAATTATAAATCACGTTATAATATGTGTAGGAACTCTTATTGGCCCTAAAGTATCTGCCACAAAACTAATGTAAGAACTCATCATCATCTTAATTATTTTTAAAGCATGGCTGTCAGATCGTTGTGTGTGTGTTGGGGTGGGGGGGTACCATCATTGAAATATCCACCACTAAGGCATCTTTGAATTATTACTATTGTTAACTAGGTTTATATATTTAACAGTGTCTCAAATAGCAGTCCCAACTGAGTTGCGGGAAAAAAAGAAGAAGAAGCAAGATTTGCCATTTTTCTCTGATAGTGTGCTCAAACCCAAGTGGTAAACTGAGTGAAAACGTTTAAAATAAAACAAAATAAGAATTTTTGGGAAGGAGAATTAAAAAGTGGATGAATGGGAGCTCAGGAGTTTTTCCGCTGGACACCATTCATCACGGGACCCCATAAAAACTGAGTGTTGCAACTGAATATCGGGAATGACGTCCCCCTTTAAAAACTGTCTTGCAATTGGGATAGTGCTTAAGCTTCAAATGCTTGGAAACAACCATTTTGTATGTTAATATTGGAGGATCTTTTATAAGTTGGACTTAAAAAAGGGTTTGGGATACTCTCGTGGAAGTGTTGAAGAATCATTGTGATGCACAAAATGATCGAGAAGCCAAGTAATGAGAATGTTAATATGAAATACTTACAAGAGGGGCAACACGTTTAGATAAGATGGAACAAATTTCTCTACATGACTGATACAAGTAGCAACTTTTTTCTCGAGTATTTGATGCTCTTATATATTCCGCCAATTTGTTGCTAACTGTGACTCAGCTTGGACAGTTCAAGCAGAAGGGCTCTGTGCATGACAAATTTGGAAATCCAGCTATCACCGCTGCTGACAATTCCAATCCATGGTGGTCTCTGCTAGTGGGAGCTATAAAGAAAGCAAACGGAAAAGTTGGTAAACCCGAAATCTTTCCAGCCTCTACTGATGCTCGTTATTTTAGGGAACTGGGGTTACCAGCAATTGGCTTCTCTCCCATGGCCAACACTCCTATTTTGCTTCATGACCATAATGAGGTAAATATCTAGCCTCATGTTTCACTTCTGTCCTTTCAAACACTTGTAGAGTTACGGGACTCAGCAGATTCATATGGAACTTAGACTTCTGCACATACTGTTTTATAGTAACTTTACGTTTTTCTGAAAACGATAAAGCTCCATACCTCTTTGACTGTTACAACATGGTCTTAAACCCGTGGATCAGACTACATTTCCCTTATGCTTCTCTTCACCTAAATGCAACAAAACAAATTGATATGGTTTTTGACCCTATGTTACTTTGTCATTTGTATCACAGTTTCTGAACCAAGCTGAGTACTTGAGAGGAATTGAGATATACGAGTCCATCATTGCAGAGTATGCTTCATATGTCGAGCCAAGTCCAACAAGAGATGAAGCTTCCAGAGCAGAGTTGTAAGGGGAAAAGGGCAAAGCTCATTCGAGGAGAACATTGATGAATTCTGTATTAGCATTAGCCTCATTGTCTTATAACGATCACTAGGCATACACGCATGTAATAAAATAACTAGACAAAAGGTGCAATAAAATTCACGATTTCCCTTCGAATATCTGATTTTTTATCTAAAATTAGAAGAGACACATAACAACTATACGCTTCTCCTCGACGCATTTTATTGATAAGGTCCATCCAAAGAGTTTGAGCTCTTCCACCAAACACTATTGAGTATTGAAGCATTTGCTTTGCCTGCTGGAGATGCACTTATATCAAATAATCAGCGAAAATCACTCTCTTTTTCATCTCCAAACACACACTCAACGTTTGTTCCTCTCCAAGAAGAAGAAGAGAGAGAGGTGAAATCAATGTCACCTCCTCTTCATCTTCTTCTCTCAAATTAGGTCAAAAAAACATGTCTCTGAGAATCAAAGCGGTAGTAGATAAGTTCGTGAAGGAGCTCAAAGAAGCATTGGATGCAGATATCCAAGATAGAATCATGAAGGAGAGAGAAATGCAGAGTTACATTGAAGAGAGAGAACGAGAAGTTGCTGAAAGAGAGGCAGCTTGGAAGGCTGAGTTATCGCGTCGTGAGGTAAATTTAATGTCTGGGTTTTCATTTGCATGATATGAGGTTAATTGGGTGTTTTACAGAATCTGGTTTGGTTAAGTTTTAGTAATTTTGAACTAATTGGGTGGATGAATTAGCTTAGTTAGCATTGATTGGATGTTTGGGTATTCATTAAATGAGATTAATTTGGTGTTTTTAGAGAATCTGGGATTTTGTTGTTTATGGAAGTTGGAGTTTATGGTGGATGAATTTGAGTGAATTTAGCTTTATTAGTTTTAGCATTGAGTGTTGTTTTGGGGTGAACTTTAGTAATCAAAGGGGGTGTCTTATTTAGTGGGTTTGCCTTGTACTTGTTAATAGTTGATCAAATTGAGAGTTAAAGAGAATGGATGTTAATATTATTAGTTTTAGCATTGAGTGTTGTTTTGGGGTGAACTTTAGTAATCAAAGGGGGTGTCTTATTTAGTGGGTTTGCCTTGTACTTGTTAATAGTTGATCAAATTGAGAGTTAAAGAGAATGGATGTTAATATTATTAGTTTTAGCATTGAGTGTTGTTTTGGGGTGAACTTTAGTAATCAAAGGGGGTGTCTTATTTAGTGGGTTTGCCTTGTACTTGTTAATAGTTGATCAAATTGAGAGTTAAAGAGAATGGATGTTAATATTATTAGTTTTTTTTTTGGAACGACAAGCTGGGGTTGGATCAGTCCCCCCTGATATATATATATATATATATATATATTAACATCAGAAAGAAGAGAGGGGTTTACCTACAAGTCGGCACCTCTCAAACAAACAACAGAAAGAATGTACAATGAAAAGCCTACACAAGCTAGAACCTAGTGTAGGCATGCTCCAGCAGTTCCCTTTCAACTATGTCTTTCAGATCCTGAGCAAAGGAACTAGGATAAACTCTATCCAAGGCACCCCTAAATGAAGCCCTGCAAGGTTGTCAGCAGCACCATTGATCTCTCTAAAAATGTTGTATATCTCACAAGCGTCTAACTGGTCCATAAGGATATCTTAATTCTTCTCAAAAGATCCTTTGCATCCCAAGTTCGCACATCCCTCCCTATGAGATAGTTCAAAGCAGTTGTAGGGTCAGTGAGAATGCAAATTTTTCTTAAGGTTGTACTTGCATGCTAACACTAAGCCCCATCTCTATTGCCTTAAACTCTTGAATTGCAATATAGAAGTGGAGCTGTAGGAGCCTGAAGCTGCTCTAACTAGTATGCCTCTGTAATCCCTCAAAATTGTTCCCCACTCACCCTTAATGCCCACAACTGATTGATCAGTGTTGAGAGTAGTAAAGGGAGGGAGAGGTGGTCTCCACTGACATTTTATTGGCTGTATAAGGGTAAGGAGCTCCTGAAGATTCCAGTATCTGCGAGAAACTGCCTAGCCTGAGGTGTATCATATAAGTCAATCTCCTTGTAAGCATCTTTCACTCTAATCTCTTGAACTATCTTATACAACACACACTTGTTAGTGCATTCTGCTTTTACAAAAATTCTGGAATTCCTTTCAGTCCAAACATGGTAAAAATAGGAGTTGAATACCAGTTTCTTGATAGTAACCATGCCATGTTTACCATTAAATCTACTAACTACCCACTCTATTTTAATGTGACAGTTCCCAATAGCTATGCTATACCCCCAACAACTTAAGAAGTTCAGTCCAAATGAAGACAGAATAGCGACACTCAAAGAGTAGATGTTGTTCAGTCTCAGGCTGGTGCCAGCATAACACACACTTGTTGGTTTGAATAGTGCCCCATTGCAAAAGTTTCTCTTGAGTTTTCAAAGCCTTGTGTAATAAGGCCATCTAAGTGATAAAGTTGTGTCCTTGATAGCTTGACTATGCTAAACCAGCTTTTCCCATTTCACTCTAGTGATTTGGTTTCTCAATCTCATCGGTTGCTTTTAACTCAATACCCTCTCTAAAACAGACCACACTATCTCATCATGCTGCCAACTGTTAATCTCCACATCATTCACAAGTCTGACCACATCTCCTAAATGTCTAGTAGCACCTTGGGAGATACTCCACCTTCCTTTAGTAATCAAGTTGCTCACTTTAGCAGTTTTGTTAAGAGTAGAAGAATACAATAGTTGGTGAGGGAATCTACTCATAACAATTCTCAAAGGATGCCATGGATCCTCTCCCACTATAGTTGATGTATCACGGTTCTCACGACACAGGCATATACTTAGAGAGATGGCGTCTCTCTCTAAGACGTTTAGTCGACGCCACTCTCTCCACGTTTATTTTTTTCTTCTTTTTAGTACTTGATGTTATATGTTAGAGGGGTAACTGTTGGAGAAGGTTTCCTTAGTTTAAACCTAATGTTAGTAGAATTAGGGTTATAGGCTTCCTACTTCTATAAAAGCCTCTTAGGTTAATTTTCACTCCACTGTTATTTTGTTATTTCAAGTTATTGGGTTATTTGGGTTTGATGTTATTTGATTATTCAATAGGAGAGAGTTTAGAGTTAATGGCGTTTCTTAGATCTTTTTTAGTTACATCATATTGCGACGCCATCTCTCTAAGTATACGCATGTGTCGTGAGAACCGTGATACATCAACAGTCCTCCCACCATTCCCAGTTATATGAAGAGCAATATCTCAAGCCTTCTCTATCAGCTTTAGAACCTTACTCTATCTCTAGGAGCAGTCATTTGGTATGTTCAACTGCTATTTTTTTTTTCTTTTTAATGTGGTTATGCTGCACCCAATTTACCCATATGTTGTCTTAGATAACACTATTAGCCAAATATGTCTCATAATAGAAGCTTGATTGTATATCCCCACCTCCCTGATGTCAAGACCCTCTTCATCAAGAGGATGGCAAATTGTGCTCCAACTCACAGCAGAAATCTTAGCTGCAACATCCACTCCTAACCAAATGAAATTTCTACAGATTCTACTGATTTCTTTGATTACTCTAGCTGGAAGAATGCAACAATATGTCCAATACGTGTGCATTCCCCCTAGGACAGCTTTAAAAGCGAGTGGAGTGATCTCTTGGTTTTCAGCCCTTAGATGATTATTATCTTAAAGCAAAGCATCATAAAGACCAAGGAGACCGCACCCCCCCCCCCCCCCCCCCCCCCCCCACACACACACACACATCAAAAGGTTACCTCGAACTCCAACTTGGTCTCTTACTGAGATACTTCAGTGGACCATCCTTCCCTTGAAGATCCTTTGCATGCTCAACAAAGGCTTGTGACTAAAATATCTGAAAGGACCTGGACTGCAGTTTTGCTACATAACAATATATGTCTATTAGAATTTTTTTGGCACGTACTTGTTTTTACCAGTTACAAAGTGTAAGCTACATGGACTTGAAAAAACAACAGTGTTGGGAATTTGGATACATAGGCTCTGAGCACTTTTGATTGGCATGCTTTCAAAATACCTACAAGATTATGTGTTTTACACAGCATGATGGGGGCGGCAGCCCTCTATCAGAAGTACAGAAAGCTATGATTTTTCTGAAATTTCTTATTAACGACTCGAAAACATGAATTTCTAAGATATTAGCAAGGCGATATGGGATCAAATAACAGTATAACACATACAAACAGAGCCAAATAAACTCCACCTACATGGCCTCTGTATATCAGTTTGTCACCCTGTCATGAGCACGTCTTTTAACTCCTTAAGAACATAATTGAGCTTAATTCCAAGATTTGGTCCTTGACATCCTATATTTCCGCCATGTTGTCAAGCTGCGAGGAACATGCCTATTGAACAATAAATCACCCGTGCTTTCAATTTACAACTTATCTATACGGTCTTTGTAGTTTTGCTTAGAAATATGTAAGTAGTTCATGCAAATGGTAAGAAGATATCATTCTTTTGAAATTTTATCCGTTTTTTGAAACCTCTATAATGATCAAACTAGACTATCCTTTTCACCTTTAACATTTATGTCGTTTAAATGAGGTAATTTTTCATGGATACAGAAGATATTTGAAAGGGGTGGTTTTTCTTGAGGGTCAAACTCAGTAACTTCTTCCTAACTTTATCTATTATTGGCTCTACAAACCCATTATAAGAAAAGAGAAGGATAAGAATATCAAAATCAACACTATGTATATATGTCTGCATTGTCATGGCTTTAAAAAAGAAGAAGTGTGCATTGTCATGTGTACCAACTTACTCTGATGTTTTCGGGACATGTGATAAATTTTCGTGACCAATATAATGAATTTTACTAAGTACAACTGGCTAGTTAGTACACTAGGGACAACTGAAACCAGATTTATTGCATGTCTTATGGCTGACTAAGCAAGAATGGATATCGCTTACAGTTGACGGTTTTGTAATTACGTAGTTATGTGCTTATATGTGTCTGAGTTTGAATCCACAGACGAAAGAAAAATTCACCCTTTATACCCCTATTTGAATACAGTACTTGTGTTCAAACCTATGATATTGTTACTAGGTGCTAAGCAACATGAACAGTGACCAATATAGTGTTTCAGCTTATCTTTCCTCATATATTGATACCATTGATATCTTAGATTCATTTTAACTTCATCCATGTACAGGTTGAGATTGCCCGGCAAGAGGCAAGACTGAAGATGGAGAAGGAAAACCTTGAAAAAGAAAAGAGTGTTTTAATGGGTACTGCATCAAATCAAGATAATCAAGACGGAGCTCTCGAAATCACTGTCAGTGGTGAGAAGTACAGATGTCTGAGGTTCTCCAAAGCAAAGAAATAGGTTCTTTGATTAAACAGATGAACTTCCCAATGTCCTTGAGCCAGTGTTTGGATAAGCCCCTTTTGCAGGCAAAAGAGATAATCGAACGTGGTAATGCATCCATTCACCGATTTTATTCAATGCAAATTAGAAAATCAATACTGATAGGTTATTTTAGTTGGAACTTCTTTTAGATGGTTTACTTCTTATTGAAGATGAATATGTTGTGTATTTCTTTTTGTTCACCGGTAGGGTAGAATCTATAAACTGGTTCTTGTGAAAGAAAGTTTAGCATCTGCATTGCTACTCATTGTTATCCCTATGTATATATCATGAATATAATAGCATTTGATAGTCATATCATATTTCAAAATTTGGGTTGGTTCTGTGCTAATTTCTGCTTGTATAAACTTCGGTGAGACTGAGTTTTCTAGTTAGGGGGCAGTTTAGTGAACAAATGAAGCCTGGACTATTGTTGGCTTGTTGAGGAATGCATTTAAATTATGAACTTTAAGGAGATGAAACACAATACTATTAGTGTATTTTAAGTCTTTTTTCATTTACGCATTACGGATTTGCTAAGGTGCTTGATTAAACTTCTGCTTGTATAAACTTAAGTGAGAATTATGAAATATTGTTGGCTTGTTGCGGAATGCTTGAGAATTATGAACTTTACGGAGATGAAATACAATACTATTAGGGACTTTATGCCTTTTCACCTACTTACTACGGGTTTGCTAAGGTGCTTGTCATCCTCAGTACGAAAAAAAAATAAAAAAAAATTGCTTAGAAGAAAATTCACAATTTAAAGACTAATCACAATGAATTAAAATATGTGCCAAGAATCTAATCATTGCATCGATCAAGTTTCTTGTTTTAACAACAATGATGGTGGTGATGGTGATGGTGATGGTGGTGGGGGTGGTGGGGGTGGTGAGGCTGATGGTGATAGGTCTGGTTACCGTTATTTAGTGGATGTGGGTGCACCAACACATACGTAACATACGGATGCTCAGACAAGTACAACAATCTACCCAGGAACAGCAGATATCGGTTCGTTGACACCAGGCAGAATGTAGTGTTTTATCCCGCTGAGAATTGCCAATCAACAGAATTTAAACATCCCACTGGGCTAAATGGGAACGCTCTAAGGTGCCAAGAATTCTCTCATAAACGCATTTTAGCCTAAGTTACCACTGGCCTTCTTGTACTGTTTTACGTATAATGCGTGTACTTACACGTTGTATGTGTTGTATTATGTATGTGTGTGAGAACACATGCACGAGTTTGTATTGCATTATGTAAACAAGGTCTGGATCTATTGTCTTAACCTCCGCAAAATAACTCGTAAGGAGTTGGTAAGAATGACTAAAACTTCCACGAATCTAAAAAGATGATAAATGACAAAGTCAGTTCTTAATTAACAATGAGTGTAGTTCAAATAAGAAGTGAAAACTATTGTGTGAATTAATGGTAAACAAATGATGACACTGTATTTATTTAGCAGGTACCTCGTTTAATGCCATCTCTTTGGCTCTGTAACCAACTTTGGAAGAAATTTTTTACTTTGTGCACGGTGTGCATATCACCCATAATCTGTCTTATTTGAATTGTGTGGTCATTTCGGACCTTCGACTTGATCAAAGGTGTCTTACAAGTAACAGTTATAAGGAAAATATTAACAATGGGCAAACATAATGAATTACAAATGACTTATTATAACGATAGCATTGGACATAATTTCAAAACACTTCCAAATAGCTTAAGAAGGCAAATCTTCGGTTTTGGGTTCAGACGGAATATCGATGCCTCCAGTTGAAACAAAAAACCGGGAAGGTGTTTGAGTTGCAGATATTAAAAACGGGTCATGTGTATAGGTGTCATTAACTATAACTGGGGATAGAACACTCCTCGTCTTAGAAACTAGCCATATTTTTATAGGGTCACTCGGATGGATTGGAGGAATGAGTGGCTAAGTGCATGTCTATCATCATAGAATAGTCATCGGCGGTTGCAATACAACAGGTGTGACGACCTACTGAACGTCGGCCAGATCCACCCGAGCGTTTTGAGTTCTGTCCGAATGTATTTGTCCTCTGTTTCCTAATATAGCAGCACGCCAAGTTTCGTCACAATCGGATTCAGTTAAGGGGGCGAAAAGGTCTAGTACGCTTCGTCTCATGTTTTAACGTTTCCTTTTGGAAATTGACTATTCACTTAGTAGCTATATATTAAGGAAGAACCTTGGTCCGATCCTCCCCCATGACTAAAAGAGCTTTAATGCTTGGTCATCAAGGACCCCGGCTCATGGACTATCTACAAGGGATAGTTATGAGTTCTCCTAGGCCTAGGGAAGGCTAGGGACATTGCCTTGTAATGCGGGCCGGTTTTCAATAAAGGGCTTCATATGGCGCCGCTATGCCCCGCGGGCTATTCGAGACGCACCGCCCCTTACAGATGGACAATATAAATCGTCCAGGCTCGTCGCCCCTTGAGATATGAGTCCCTTATGTGGAAACCGGCATATTGAGCTACCCTGATCCGTGACAACAGATGTGCAACTATTGACAATGTAAAAAATCTCAGATGGTCAATGGATACCGCTTGATCGATATAAAGTTATTTAGAAATCATCGTACATTGTATGCGATGTCATTTTAGCCATTTATTTTACGGCTTTCAACCAACTTCCTTTGTCTAAAGTAGGAAAGAAACAAACCTTAGATTGAGTGAAAGTATTAAGGTGAAAGTCATTTATCAACCCTTGATCACCTAGAAATCCAACGCTTTGAGTGGATTGTTATTTAGTTGTCAATTATTATTTGTCCAGACCCATTCATTATATAGAGATAGTGTATGCACCCCAATAATCCATCTTCATCTAAGAAAAAAAGAGTAACAATGGGTAGTAGTAAGTGGTCTGAACTTGTGCCGGAACTTGTGCAGGCGATTCGATCACGGGTTCTGAAGAATAGTGTTGTTGATTACATACGTTTTGGTGCTGTCTGTAAGTCATGGGGATCAGTCATTGTAGAGAAACCGAGGTGTCTACCACCTCAAATTCCTCTCATCATGATATTTTCCAAGCCTAACTCGAAAACAATTTCTTCTTGCTTCTATAGTCTCGATAGTAAGAACCATTATCGGTGTGAGCGTGAGGTTACGGTCACAAGGGTATTTGGAGATTATTGTTACCGTGGTCATGGCCATGGTTGGATAGTTACTGCGGATTACGGTTACAATGGTATCTTAAGAGTTTCTTTAGTAAATCCAATTACAGGAGACGAAATCCTTCTTCCCTTGCTCAATGGGTTAGACATTACTTATGCTACGTTATCTTCACATCCCACTTTGACTAGGGACAGTGAAAATCATTGCTTAGTAATGGCCTTGGTCAGGGACGGGCTTTACTTTGAAAGTATAGTGTTTTGCAAACCAGGAGATGATAGTTGGACTGTTATTGAAAACGTGGAGGGGGAGTGTAATGATCTCGCATATTGTAACGGCGTATTATACTGCTTAAATTCTATCAAGGGCGTATTAGTCTGCGATATTGCTACTTCTTCTGTGGTTGAGGAAATTGATCCTCCAAACTCTTTTGAGAAATGTGACAGATGCCATTTGATAGAATCATTTGGGGAGCTTTTGTTACTTAAGGCACATTTTGGTCAGAGCTATGCATTAGGAGATGAGAGAGTTGTGGGGTTTGATGTTTTTCGGCTTGATCAGAGTAGTCGAAAGTGGTCTGAAGTTAAGAGCCTAGGTGACCGGACGATTTTCTCAAGCGAATTAAGTTTGATCTCTGTCTTGGCTTCCAATCATCCCGGAACCAAACCAAATTGCATTTTGTTCCTGCTTGATAAGAAACATTACACGGTCTTCAGTTTGGAAGATAATAGCATTGAGGAGTTTCCTCTTAATGCTAATCTAAACGTTCAACTTTCACGGCCACCCTTATGGTTTACACCTTCGCTGTGGTAGAGAGGTGTGCGGCGAGCGTTTTCATTTTCTACGCTTTATTAAATTTTTGTATTGGGCTTCACTACTTAAATTTATAAAAAAAATTTTATTAAAATACGATTTTACAGACTTATATGATCCTGTTATGTGTGTTTCCTGGTGACGAACCTTTGAGGACAAACTATACTTTTTCTCTTAGTGGAAAATTTTCATCAAAATAAAATGAAGTGTTGTTAGGAAATTAGGGTACCTCAGAAGACAGGAATTATTCTTCAAGTACTTATAAACTAAGAGCTTATAATATTTTTATTTTTTTGCTAGGCAAGCCGGGTTTAGGTAGACCCGTGACCAAATATATAAAAAGACTTGAATGTACATGGTGGTGACAACTCCCCCTGATCTAGGAGGATCTGGGTTATTTTTAGGCTTTTTGGAAAGTCTATTCGAACAGACTTTTACACCCCATTTGTATTCGAATAAACTTCTCTTTCTATTCGAATAAGCAGTTATCTTCTGTTCGAACAGACTTTTAGTTTGTTCGAATACACTTCTTTTCTATTCGAATAGACCTTTATTTTATTCGAATAAACACATGTCTGAGTGTTCTGTTCGAACAAACTTTTAGTCTGTTCGAATACACTTTATCTGTTCGAATAGGAGGTGCGATTCAGCCTATAGTTTTAGGCATTTAATGGCATATTTATCTTATTTTGTAACTAGGAACTTATAACTCTTATAAAGGGCAATGCTAGGCAAGAGAAGATCATGTTAGATCAATCAAAGTTCGGAGAGAGAGACTTAGGGCTTGAGAGAAATTTGATTGTAATCGATTTATTTGAGTAATTGAAACTCTAAAAGTTATTTTTCTCAACCAATTGGTGTGTTCTTCGTACTTTTTTGTTAATTAGGGTTTCTCAATTCGTATTGTGGATTAAAAATTCTCTCATAAAAGCTTCTACACGCCCTGTTGATTTTTGCTTAAGTTACCACTGGTCTTCTTGTATTGTTTTACATATAATGCGTGTATGTGTTGTATTATGTATTTGTGTGAGAATACATGCACGAGTTTGTATTGTGTAAGCAAGGTCTGGATCTATTGTCTTAACCTCCGCAAAATAACTCGTAAGGAGTTGGTAAGAATGACTAAAACTTCCACGAAGCTTAAAAATGATAAATGACAAAGTCATTTTTTAACAATGAGTGTAGTTCAAATAAGAAGTGAAAACTATTGTGCGAACTAATGGTAAACAAATGATGACACTGTATTTATTTAGGTACCTCGTTTAATGCCATCTCTTTGGCTCTGTAACCAACTTTGTAAGAATTTTTTTACTTTGTTCACGGTGTGCATATCATCCATAATCTGTCTTGTTTTAATCGTGTTGTCATTTCGGAGCATCGACTTCATCAAGGCGTCTACCCACTTAGTACTCGCTGGATTGAATGCAATTCAAGGATGTTCAACGCAGTTGCAGGTGTGAGTAAGACAATAACTTCGAATCATAAACTGGGTTGTGCCAATTATCCTTCTAGCATAAACACGCCATGTTCAAAGGTCACCTCTACAACGCAATGTTACTTTGAATTTGCTACTCTCCAAGAGTAGTAGACTGAATCTATTCACAATAGAAAAATACCTTATTTGATACTTCAGTTTCACCCTATCTTGAAATATCTAGAAATATCTCGCCTACCTCAAGCTCTTTATAGAAATCGTGGCTCTCTTCGGTGTATGCCTCATGGTCGAATGATAGGTTCATATTTTTAGCATTTCGGTCTCCATGTCCATGCCCTCTCCATAGTGTAATTCAGCTGAAAAACGAAATGCACGACTTGTTCAGAACAATACATATGACTATCTATGCCGTGACAAACAAACGATAATAGAAAACAACACAAATGACTGGAGACAAAAAATCAACACTTACAAGTAACAGTGATAAGGAAAATACTAACAATGGGCAAACATAATGAATTACAAATGACTGATTATAGCGATAGCATTGGACATAATTTCAAAACACTTACAAATAGCTTAAAAAGGCAAATCTTCGGTTATGGGTTCAGACGGAATATCGATGCCTCTGACTAGTGAAGGTCCATTGACGTCTCTGGGTTCTTGATACTATGTTAAAGAGAACTTCTTAGTCCAAATTTAAATTTACAGTTAAACCACTTACAGACCCTCCAGTTGAAAAAAAAAAACCAGGAAGGTGTTTGAGTTGCGGGTCATGTGTATAGGTGTCACTAACTATAACCGGGGATAGAACACTCCTCGCCTTAGAAACTAGCCATACTTTTCTAGGGTCACTTGGATGAGAGGAATGAGTGGCTAAGTGCATGTCTATCATCGTAGAATAGCCATCGGCTGTTGCAATGCAACAGGTGCACCATTGACAATGTAAAAAATCTCAGATGGTCATTCCAAATCTTCATACTTAAGGATCCAATCACTATTGGTAAAGTTTCATTGTTGATTTTAGAGAATTAAGTGACCGATATCAAGGAAATCTTATGGTAATTAAACGGTATCATTTCAAAATTCAAATGTTCTTGTTTATGGAAGCATATCATCATTTATAGTGTTGCAATAAAAAAAATTAAAATAATAAATCCAATATCTATTTTCATTTAACACATACAACAAATCTAGCTTATTTACTCATTCTTAAAGCATAGTTGGTTTTATTAGTGAAAACAAGCTAAAAATAAGCCAACCTTACTGCATGAATCTATAATTACCAGTAGAAATGATTTTTCATTTAAGTGTAGAAGATTTTTGTTATTAATGGTCATTTAATTAGGTTTTATTTTGAAAAATAAGAGATCTATATAATGGAAGTATTTTTAACAGCAAAGTAAAACATATTCAAAAAAACGCGGGGGCGCGAAAGAAAAAGAGATCAGTGAGAGTGAGAAATATCATCAGGAGAAGAGGTTATAGTGAGCTCGAGGTTATATTAAGAAGGATCACGCAAGGTGATGCTCATTTTTTTTCATTAGTTCATTCTTGTAGCTAGTAGAAACTTAATCATCGACCTCCTATCGATCAGTTTCGCTTATATAGTATAGCTGTATAGACACGAAGTTAATGATTCCTTTTGTTATTAGCCTAGGTCATATCATATCTTTTTTTCTCTCTTCATTTTGTTATTAGCCTAGGTCATATCATATCAATTACATCTTATTTAGATTTAACTTCTTTGTATATGGACCGCTATATATGTCGTTATGGAACTCAATGTTTTCCGACCGTTATGTCGTTATGGAACATCCCAAATGTTTTTTTTCTTCTTTTTATATGGGTTGAGAAATATCATAAATTGAAGAGATGTTTAATACCATAACAAGGTAGAGAAACGAGTATGAGTTCGGAATGTTTGAATTGGAAATGTATATATGACTAGTAATTAAAATGATGTTCTTTATAAGTTTTTGTTGAGTCTAATATATATTATACGTTCTTCGAAATTGGCGTTGATAAACTAAAACCTGACAAACTTCTTTCAATCTTTAATTATGTAGCGTTGGAAAGAGAAGACAACATGGATTGCTACGGTCTATACTGGAATGAGATTGCAGAGTTCTCATCACTTACTTGTGTAGATGAAAGAATCCCCTTTTTATCTCCTGTTATAAACGAGCACACACATAACATAGTGAGCCCTTCAAATGTGATGGACCATGCGGGTGGTGATGGAATTTGCAACCAAGGTACACCGACGTATAATGAATCCATCCCAAACGTGGGATTAAGTGGTTGTTCCTTAGACCTGCCAGTTCCTGAGGTACCTCAGTCCCCTTTTTTGGCTTTAGATTCAAATGATCAATTTTGGGATGGAATATTCGAAGAGATTTTGTCGATTCAAAATACCCCTTTAGAGGAGATAGACCTTTCAAATGCTGCAAGAATGAGCAGCCCAGGCACACCGCCGGATGCTGAATCCACCACAAATGTGGGTTCAAGTGATTCTGTGGATCCGCCAGTCCCTATGACTGGGACATCAACAAAAAGAGGATGTGGACGATCACGTAAGAATAAACAGACGGCAAGGGAAATAAATCTACAAATCACACCCAACCAATGCTAGTAAGGACATGCCACCAGGTAAATCAAATTATATTTCACCCAAAAAATCAAACTTTTTATGTATTCAACCTGATGATCGATGTTTTGATTTTTCTTATGCTAGTGTCGGCAAAAAAAGCCACGGTACGTTGTACTAAAGTAAAGAGTAATAACAAGCGTTGCACAATTAAAATGTGCAAGAGGGATTTGTTGGGTCACTATGGACAAGTAGCCGAGGAAGTCGGAGAGAACTGGATCTGCCACAAGTGCAGTGGCAAGAAATGCAGATGCAGCATTTGCCAGTAAGTACATGCGAATACATGTTTTACTATTTTCATTCCAATTGTGCAACGAACCAATCTGAACTACTACTACTTATATAGGAGGAAGAGAGGGGAGGAACCCATTGGTCTTATAGCGCACAAGGCCAAGGAGTTAGGGTATGCATGCGCTCAGGATATGCTGGATCATGTTGATGTTCCCCCAAAGAACATAAACACAAAAAAGGTTCGATATGTTCTTCACTGCATCTCATTTGAGTTTTATTATTATTATGGTTTATCGCATGATTTTAACTGGCCCTTAAACCTGAACAGAGAAAATGTCCGGAAGCTGGTCCTTCTAATGCACTGGACACAAGGAATCGGACTGGCGTATGCATTCCAGACACAGAGCTACCACAAGCCATCCAGGCTTCTACTTTCAACCCGGTGCTTCCACGAGCAAATATGATGCTTGCATGGATAGGAAATGATCATGTGGGCATCCCACAAACACAACCACGAGTAACCTCAGTACTTACGGGCAACTCGTATCCCCAGAGTCAAATTCCTTGTATCTACAACCATTTCCTGGAGTGGTGCAAAAAATATGACACAACTTTGGAACAGGAGGGGTTTCAGCATTCCTACAGGCACACTACCACAAGCCATCCCGGGACTCCCAGCTCTTACGAACACACCAATATTCCTTTCTAGTAGGACACCACAAGGAGCACATGTTGACGGAAATGAACTTGCCAACTTTTTCTCTTTGTCGCAGATGAACTCGTGTCTTTATGATGTGTTTCCTTTTCCTAAGTTGTAATATGTTTCCTAGTTTAGTTTCAATGGAAGTTATATTTGAGTGAAACTTAAGTTGGTTATTGAGGCTTAAGTGACGGCGCCCCATAACGAAGACAGTACGTATGCACAATAGCATTATGGCATAATACTTGACGTAGAAAACATTCATGGGATAAGCATAATGGTCTTAGCTATTAGACGCAAGAATTTACTGAAAAGATCGCCTGCATCCATATACTAAAAAAATCCACTTATTTACCATGGAATGTTGAAAACGAGTTTCTTATAGATAATAAAGTTTCCAATGTGTGCCAAAACATGCCATTTGAAGTTTGTTTCACCCTACCTGGTAAAATGGACATAAGGTTGATAGATGCCAAGAACCGAGAAGACGGGATACTTAAATAATGGTAATGAAACTCCTAAGCTCTACAAAGTCTTGCAATATGTTTTGCCTGAGAAAGAGTTGTTCGGCCTCAACAAAGCAGCTACAAAAGAATGAAGAGAACCAACTATTGCCAATCAACACTGAGAGCTTGTTCAGTTTGTTTGTTCTCAATGTTATTATGAGGTCTTCTGAACTCCTGCTATCTTCCTATAATATGTCAGCTAATCCTGTAATTTTTGAACTTGTCGGTAGAACTAAGAAAGTTCACTGATGGTGAACCGTATAAATATACCATGTACTAATAGCAATTCTAGCGAGTGGAAAGATAATCGGGAGACCCTAGCCCCTAGGGAAATGAAAACACCATATATATAACCCATTCGGAGTGACTTAGACTTCCCCGCTTGTTCATGAAATGTTTTTCTTGAGACATCAAGTAAAGTACTAGCTAGCCAGATCTCACAGTCCATCTCTATTTTACACTCCTTACGCATCCTCCCCAAGATCTTTTCTCACAACTCTCACATTCATATCAACCCAAGATTCATTATCTGACAGGCATACGAGAATAAGCCTTCTGAGACAGTAATGGTTGTAAACTTGTAATGTGTATCTAATGTCGCTTATAGAGGAAAAAAATCTGTTACAAACTCATACTCAATTCAGTTAATCCACACACCGTCCGAGTAACGCACATGCAACCTAGGAGAAAAGGAGTGCACTGGTTTATGTGTTGGGCTAATCCTTGTTAGAGATGATGATATACACATTATTACTTTTTCTACTTCTTTTTCCAAGAGGAAAGGGGTTGTGGGTTTTTTCCTACCAATTAGGCCCTCCCTTCAACACCCTTATGGGATGGTCTAAGGGGTTCATAACTACTCCTCTTACTACAAGACGCTTACCTAGCCAACGCTTAGATCTGGCTCTACCCAAACTTTTCTGGTTTACCCCAACATTACCCACTTGTCCGACGGTTGCTGAGCAGTTTTTGGATATCAAACGGACCTCCCCAGATTATATGATGATATCTAGACATATGGATCTTTTATAAATCGTATGATGAAATACTACATGAGTGGATACATAGGAATCCAAATATGCCTTCTCCATATTACCATATCTTTAGAGTCAATAATTTTATACGAGGAACTACTAACTCAATCACTGGCAAAACAGCCGAATGAATCAACTTTGTGTTCCCATATAATAATAATTACTCCCCAACTTCCAAAGGTAAAAAAAAAAAAACAAAACACACACACACACACACACAAAGTTACCATTTACTAAGAGCTATTCCTAAAGTGTTTTGAAAAAAAAACCGAATTCAAGTCAGTGAGGCTCTATTTTCTCTAACAGTACTCAACTTGTTTATTTTAAAAGGCTCTTGTTTCATTTTCTTTGAAAAAAAATAAAATTTGTCATCAGGTGGTAGGACTCGTGAGCCTGAGTTTTGGAATCCAAGACTCATATTGTATTCGGAGACTCATCCAAGACTCAATATTGTATTCGGAGACTCAAATCCAAGTGAGGCACTTTAGGAGAGAGAAAAAAAAATCCATATTTTAAGAAATCCGTAAAATGTGACTTAAATACCCCTAGAATGGGGAGGGAACAAACTTGAGCAATAAAACTGCTTCGTAGTGACGTTTGGCGAAAGCACTCAGAGATTTGATAGCGATAGTCTCCAAGCAAGAGTGCTCTCTCTCTCTCTTTATAAACCAAACAGAGAGATAGAGACAGAGCTCACTCTCTCTGATTTTGAAACTTTGGGGGTAACGTTTCTCACTCTCTTCTCTCTCAATTACTCTTTTTTCATGTTTGATTTCTGTAATTGTAGATGAATTGTGTGGGTTTTAGTGAGCTTAGATGTTTACATTTTGATGAATTGTTAGAGTTAGGGTTAGGGTTAGGGTTTTACTTGTATCTGCATACCAAGCTGGGTCATGGTTGTGAAATTCTGTGTTATTTGTAGAAAAGTTCGACATTATGAGTAATTAGGTAGTAGTGTATTGATATTAGAGTTGAGGATCACCTAGGGTTTGGTTTAGGAAAGAGTCACATTGAGTAATATTTTTAATGGTTGTGCTTGGGAATTTGTTAATACCCCCTAAATATGGTTACTAGTGTATGCAATCCATGGGATCTATTGCTGATTTTGTTGTTGTTGTTGTTGTTGAAAACTTATTCGACACGTCTTAGATAGTAACTTAAGTAAACTTAGTTAGTTATAAGCTGAATTAAGAATAGAGGGAGGGTCGAAAAAAAGCTAGATTCGTACAAATTTTATGTGAAGGCGTTGCTCCTTGTTATAGGTTTAACATAAAGAGAAGGATCTTGGAAGCTGATATATATCATGAATTTTTGGAAAGTATTTGATGTTGATGCCTTCAAATAAGAGAATGCAAATAGGTTGCTATATATACTGATGTACGGGTATTGGTTTTAATTCTTCTATATGATGATGCACTTTAATTACGTAGAATATATTTATATTGGTGACTATGTAATTAGGAATTAAGGTTACCCTTCAAAAGTATTCTCACCCAGCAAATCTATCTATCTATCTCTCAATTTTTGCCTCACTGTCTCCTCTTTCTTCGCAGTCTCTATCTCTAGTGTCTTCCCTATTCAAAAGAAATTTAGAAGGATAAGAAAAAATTGTGTTTGATTTTCTACATTTACTTTGAAAAAATCTTTGGAAATCAAATAGGTAAAATGATATAGATCTCGACCACAGGTAGTTTTCCAGCATTACATTAACCACGTAATCCCCCTCCCCCCCCCCCCCCCCCAATTACTACTATCACTACTATTTCGACCCCATAGCCACACAACTCTATATCAGGAAATGTTAAAAGGAAGACTAGAAAATCGAAGTGATTAATTTATGATGAACTCCAACTAACAAAAAATAAAATTAATGAAGATTTGGGGACACCAAAACTAATCTTCTTGAACTTCTTAAGAAGAAATAAGAATTCCGTCTTCTATCAAACTTTCCCTCCTTCCTAAAATGATTTCTTTATCAAGGCAATTTTGCTTGATAAATCACGTCAAACCATTATAAACAAAGACGTCAAATTCACTTACCATGGCCATGACCTCCCGACCTCTGCGACCCATGAATGTTCTCATGATTTCGATATTTTTTCTTGACATTTTAATCGGGCCGATCCTTCATTTGAGGTTACTTTAGTGAAATAGAAATCGTCAATAACTCCATGAAATCAAAGAGGATTTTCGCAAGAGATCTCATCTCTTGCCTTTCGTCATTAATGAGACCAAATTAATGTTTCATCACAAAACTCAAACTATGATTATGCTTCAAATGGAAACTGGTTAAGAGATAAACTGGAAAGAGATTTTAGTAGAAGAGAATCCATGATTCCTACTAATCAATCCTTCTACTTCCTGAAAGGTCATGCCCTTGAAATCTACGAATGACTTCAAAATCCATTGGAGTCGAGAGAGATAGAGATAGAGGAGTAAGCATCTTTGTAGAAAGAGATTTGAAGGGATGGTTAAAAAGAAGATAGAGCTGTGTAAGAAGAGGTGGAACTGGAAAGAAAAATGTTGTATTTTAATAATACCTTCATCTCAATAATGTATTAATCTCAGAACGTTTTACCTTGCAAATATTTGTCGATGAGAAGGTTTTTTTTGGAGCCATTAATGCTTCAGTCAGACCACATTTCGGTTCCTAGTGGAAATAAACCCCCCTCCATTATCTTGGTTTGATTAGTACTTTTAAATTTGTAGCAAAATACCAGAATATTTATTGTAGTAATCGTATTCCTTCAGTATAGCCTTTTCGTTATCTCTTACATCTAAACATGCTTACGACCGCTTTGATTTCCCTTTTTATTTGTGATTAAAGAGATGATAAGGTTTTTTGGTGATCGAAGTTGGACCACTTCTATAAAATAAAACAATAAACAATGAACGTCACCTCCCAAAAGCAACACAAGAAAACACCAAAATTCAAGAACTTGCTCACGCTGTCACAAAGTTGGAAAGTTAAGGAAGAATTTTTTGTGGAAAATACGGAGGTGTTTTGATTTCCCAAGATTTTGGAAAGTTAAGGTAGACTTTTGGAGAAACAATACTCTTTGGAAGGATGAGAATACGGAGGTGTTTTGATTTCCCAAGATTTTTTATTATTATTTAAGGTACTTTGTTGGAATTTTGCTAAAATAGAGGAAAATCAATCAAAGTTCACAGTTTATTTGTTAAACAAACACATTCCATAATTTGGGCGATCAATCGCAATAAGATTATGGAAGCTGACATATCGCCTGGTTTTAATGATTTTTGCTAGAATTCGTTAACTTCTGTGACTTGGCCAATACTAACCAAGTTGTGGAGTGTTCAGAGTAGCTAATTCTTTTAATGGTCCGCTTTTTAATATGGATTTAGCTCTAATGACTCGAGCTTCTATATTTTCCTTGTACCTAATATTTTCCCTTTTATGGCTTTCTTATGGCTGCAATCTTCTACTATAAATTCTAATGCGAATCTATATGTTCAAATCAATAGAAAGGTGATCGAGTTTTTGTCTAGAACGCTTTCCTTAAGACAGATATGCCCCTGCAGCAGTGCTTTACAGACTAATATGCTTCTATTTTTCAAGATACAACGATCAGTCACAGATTGAAGGAAGCTCTCTACTCAATCCGCCAAACGAACCTAGATTACGACTTTGTTTTCTAGATTAAGTTGACTCAAAGAAATTGTAAAACAGATAATTTTGAAAACCACAGTAGAAGGATTAAAATAGAGCATTTGTGACTCCTCATGCACCCTTTTCGAAAGGTCACAACTCAAAAGTTATGTAGGTGCAACTTAAGACACACCAAACACACCTAGATTGCAACTTTGTTCTCTAGATAATTGTGCATGTAGTTGCAACTCAAGACACCTATAGTGTCTCTTGAAGTACTAAACTAACTCACAACCCATAAACCCGAAATGAATAGACTAAGTGTTTATAGGAATACCTACCTGCCCAAGACATTGACTTCTAACCATAAGGGGATTTCCTACATCGGGCTGAACTTGCAAGCCCATGTACTAAGCAAACTAGCTCATGTTGTTCGTCGCACACGTGCGTGTGTAACCCAACAACTCCAACATACTACAATGATGTAATATACATAGTTACTTCTATGTTAGATTCTTACATTACTCACACCCAATGTGGGACTAAGCACTCCATTATTCAAAACTAGAAAACAACCTACATGGTTTTTTCCAACATTTTTTTTGTCCTTAAGATGTTTTAAGTGATGTAGGATGATATTAGGTGATTCTTTCATGGAGCTTTATAAGCAAGTGTAACTTTTGTTGGAAGGAACATACATAGTTATTTCTATGTTAGAGCATAACATTACTCACCCAATGTGGGACTAAACACTCCATTATTCAAAACTAGAAAACCTGCATGGTTTTTTCCAAAAAATTCTTTTTCCTTAAGATATTTTAAGTGATGTAGGATGGTATTAGGTGATTCATTTATGAAGCTTTATATAAGCAAGTGTAACTTTTGTTGGAAGGCAGCGATAATTGAAACTTATCTTTCTAGTCTTAAATTTTTAGAGCCTGAAAGCACGAGGGCCCGACCAACCAATGAAATTACAAAAAGGAAATTTGAAGTAAGTCCACTAATGAATCCACAAAAATGAATTTGTTACCAAATAAAGGAAGGATGAGACGCACCAAACAAAACTGAAATTGTCTCTTATCAATGAAAGTAAATCTCACTTTCTCTAATAAAAATTCGTATCTCTCTCTTAGAACTTAATTGGGTTCTTCAAAAAAAAAAAATCTCTCAAACTCTACGAGATCTATCACAAACATATTCAATTTTTGTAGATGATTTTTGTTCCAATTTGGAACCCTTAAAAATGAGAAAAGGAACTTAATTCAAACTTTTAACAACTTCATCTTTAGATCAAATTATCTTCAAGGCGGGATTAATCATGTAATTTACATCTAATTACATTATTTAAATATTTTAATGATGTAAACATGGTATAAAAATTATGGTAATAATTAGTGTGATTCGTGAACTCTTACAGCATAACGATTTAAACCAACTAATTCAATTTTAATAATACATATCTCATTCAAATTTTCATCGATGGTATTGTCATTAACGGTGGGAAGATTTGAAGTCTATAATATTATCTCCCTCAATGCCATGAAATTGAAGTTTACAACGCTTTTCTCCTCAACGATACAAAGATTTAGGTCAAGTAATATATTTTTCTTCTTCTTTTGATGGAGTTTTAACTAGGTTTAATGGAGTTTCAATGATGTTTTTACAAAGGGAGCAGTAGAAAAAAGATAAAAGAAAGTAGGAAAGAATCTAATATGTCGGGACTTAGAAACGTTACCTACGAAGTCACATTTTAGGTGGCCACCCTAAAGCCTTAGCAGTTTTGGTTTTTTTTTCTCTCTCAATGAAAATGATTACTTGAAAGCTTGATGTTTGATTTACACTCAATGAAAATGGAGAACTTCAACTTTATTAATTAAATCTCAAACTAAAACATAACCTTTGAGCAAAGCACCTAAACTATAATTATAAGATTTCTAAAATCATTAAAAATCTTAAAATAAGTTTAAATAGAATTTTCTAGAGATAGGGCGGAGAGAGAAAAAAACAATAGCCGCTAATGCTTAGGGGGGCCCGCCCAAGACGTGACTTCGTAGGTATCGTCCCTAGGTTTCCCATATCAAATTCTTTTCTATTTTCTTCTCTCTTTCTTCTACCACTCTCCTCCTTTGTTAAAACGTCATTGAATCTCCATTAGACCTGGCTAAAACTCTATCAGAAGAAGAAAAATGGTATTACCGGACCTAAATCTTCCTCCCATTGAGGAGGGAACCATTCTAGACTTCAATTTTCACGCCATTGGGGGTGATAATATTCTAGATCTAAATCTTCTTACTATTATTGAAGATTTTGTCGATGAAAATCTGAATAAGGTATGCATCTTAAAAATTGAATTGGTTGGTTTAATTGTTATACTGTAAGAGTTCTCGAATCACACTATTCAGTATCATGGTTTTTATACTCGAATTTCATGTTTTCATTATTAAATTATTTAAATAAGGTGACTAGATGTAATTACATGATTAATTGCGCCTTGAAGATGATTCCATCTAGAGATGAAATTTGAATTCAGTTTCTTTTTACATGTATAAGGGTTTTGGTTTGGGAGAAAATTAGTATAAAAACAAATGAGTGTGTTTGTGTGAGATCTGGTGGAGTGGTAAGTCCAGAGAAAGAGATTTATAGGAACCCAATTAATTTGTAAGAGAAAGAGGTACATATGTTTTGTAGAGTGAGATTTAATTTCATAGACAAAAGACAGTTTCTGTTTTGTTTGGCTTCCATATGGCTAACTTATTGATTTATGTAATAACTTAATGATAATGATACATATGGTGATGATTTAGGATATATATTTTTTTTCTATCTACTATGCTAAGTTCATAATAAGACTCATTCTCACATGGGTTTGACTATATTTAACTATTAGTTTAGTAGTGTCATATATGTGTAGTAGAAACACCAATAGTGTTTATAGCAGATAGGATTGAGTCTCTCTTACATATGTCCCAGCTGCACTGAGATATCCACTATTTGCTGATGTTTACTTATAATAGACTTTCACGAAATTGCTTAAATTTTGAAGTATTTGTTGTTTAGCATTTTGTATCCCTCTTTCCCCTGTAGAATTGGGAAACTTATCTTCATAACACTATTGGTTAGACATTTTTTTTGCTTCCTGCGAGAGCTTAAAGTTAGTACTATTGCTGATGTTTACTTATAAATAGGTATTTTGCTAAAACTTTGGATTACTTTTCTTTGTGGATGTTTATCTAGATAAGTTTTTCTTACGAGGCTCATTAAATTGGCATTAGTCCTCCAAAAATTCAGACTTCTTTATTATTTGTAGTTCTTAAACATGAGTTAAATTCGTTTCTTTCTTGAAATAGGTAGCATTGGAAGTAGACATCAACATGGATGTACCAGTGATTACCAGCCCTCATGAACAGGTAGTTGTGAAGAACACTAAGAGATTTTTGATACACTTCATTTTCTGTAACTATGTAGGCTCAGACGTGATGTTGAATATCCCGAGGTAATCAGTCTCGCAACGAATAGCAAAATAACATGCCTTAGTACATTCTATTTACGATGATGTGGGATATATCATAAATATTTCTATTTACGATGCTCTAATTCTCTTATGGATTTGACTAAAGTATCTTACTTTTAGTGTTAGTAGTATCATATATGTGTAGTAGAAACACCAGTAGTTTTAATAGCAGATAGGATTGAGTCCGTCTAACATATGTGTCAACTGCACTGAGATGCGCACTTTTTTGCTGATGTTAACTTGTGATATATTTAAAATTCATAAGCATGCTTAAATATTAGGTTTAGTGGTTTAGCATGAAGTACCCCCTCCCTCTCCTAGAATTGGGAAATTCAGCTTCATTAACGATATTGATTAGAAATTTCCATTTTGCTTCCTAAGAGGACTTATGGTTATTTTTAGTTTTAAATAGGCGTTTTTACTAAAACTAAAAATTACTTTTTCTTTATGGATATTTTATCTAGCTTAGATTTTTTTTATGAGGCTCATCAAACTAACTTTAGTCCTCCACAAATACTTACTTCATAGTTACGTATGGCTCTTAAACATGAGTTAAATTTGCTTCTTTCTTGAAATAGGTAGCATTGGAAGGAGACGTCAACATGAAACTACCAGTGACTTGCAATCCTCATAAGCAGGTCGTTTTGAACGACCAGAGTTTTTTGATTGACTTCATTTTCTCTAATTATGTGGGCCCAGATGTAATGCTGGATACCCCAAGGCGACCAGCCTCACAAAGAATAGCGGAAAACCGGCCTCCGTACAATCTGAACGATTTAGGGCCTGGATTTTTAAATCTTGCTCAGTTGGAAAACCTATATTACTACATCGTAAGAAAAGCACATCAAAGTTTAGTCTTGAAACTACGCCCTCTGCACAATTATCTTCAAGGGAAATTACCAAAGCCCGAGTCGGGACTAAAAGAAGATTTTCAACAGTTTATAAGTTATTTCCCGTTGAACCTTCATGAGCAAACCAGGGATGGAGAACATCGCAAGATTTTCAAGGGGATGGTTTTCATCGACGATCCGGATACCAAATACATCAAATCTGATGATATCGAGAGATTTAAGATCTTAACAAGCCTGGATGAAATTAAGATAAACAAAGATTTGGCCCTAGTATATAGCCATGGATATCGGACCCGGGTTGGGAATGAGGAAAAGCCAAGCAATGCCAGACGCAAACGTTCAAGAGCATCCATAGAGGTTTCACCAAATGAAATTGCTTTGGATTTTAATAGTCTGAACTTGAAACAAGGAGCGCTCGCTGTTAAACCTTTAAGAATGCGTCCGCCAGCGGATGTGGTTGATCCTTCGGAACTAATGGAAAATGATGCGAGAAATGAGGTGAATGGTCAAGACCAGCTCGTCAGCCCATCAGGAGATCCGTCTATATTGATGCTTACTTCCCCCCCAATGGTTGGATCAAGTTCAGACACATCTGTTATCTTGACTGGAGCAGCCACAGAAGTTAGAGCTGGACCACCTATGGGTGTTGTGGACATTGGCGCCAGTGAGAAGGCCTACATTTTCCGTGTTTTGCTGCCGGGAGTCAAGAAGGAAAAGAGTAAGTGCATCGTCTCTTACTTCTTAAACTTTTTTTTTTTTTTTTTTTGCGTGTACGAGTATTCAAATAATATTCATGCGTACATATTTTGGTAAATAGACTGATATAGGAAAACTCTTTCTTTATGTTACTTTCATAGAATTGAAACAATTTTGTCCTCAATAATTCGGGAGTAATGTGTATTTATTCATGTAAAGGTAAAAACTTGTGCTGTTCACATCTTTAGAAGTACTCGAATTTGTTTTATCATAGAAAAAGCACAAACATTATAGGAAAAAATGTTGGATAGATATCTTCCGTCCCGCGATCTGGTCGATCCTGGACAATCGTAAGTCAGAGTCTCTTGAGTGAGCCATACGTACAAATTCATACATGCCAATATCATAAACCTCCACCGTGCATAACTACAGTCTACAGACACATATCTACAATTTAGCATTATTGAGTTATTTCAAGAGAAATATGATAAGAGAATATTAGTCCATAGCAGTTTAAAAACTCCAATATAATCGTACTTGTTAATTAGCCAAACCCAGGTCTGCAGTAACATATCACAGTCTTTACTCCAATTGACGTCTATATAGGCAAGCACAAACACCTCCGCTAAAACCATTTCATCTTTTGTCAGTTTTACAATTTTTCTATATGTGACTAGCAGTATCTTATTGAAAATGTAGTCCCTTGATGTAGCACAGTCAAAGTTTTATGATCCCACTTTTGGTTTTTAATTTTTGTCGTTGAGGACATGTATATCTGGTATTTGGTTTTAGTTTATTGAGTTGCCTTGTAGATATAGGGACTAGTTGGCTTGTAGATGTTAGCAGTTCTTATCTACTTTAAGTCAATTCATCTAGTAAACCGTCTATCTTGGCACTGCACGTCACCACCACCAAAACCCTTCTACCAATTTTTATTTTAGAGGTCATGATATGTCTACGTCCATAACCACCGCCATATATTTTAGTGATGTATATGTTGTAGAATAGATTATGAAATTTAATAATAAACATGATGTGGATCTTCACATTATTTTTTTCTCTTGCAAAATTATTACTTGTGGCAGGCATTGAAAATGGATTTTATACTAGTACTGATCTCTCTTTTAGTTTCCTCCATAGAGACTATGTTTACGACTAGTGTGGATAGAGCCCTAGGATAGAGACTAAAAGCTCCGTTTGTCCGGTTAGAGCTCAAAAACAATGTCCACGTGCTGCTTAACCCCAATTCACATGGCAAAGAGGAACTGATTCATGCGTAATTAATCATGAGCATAATCAATCCATTTACACACCCATTAGTCTAATGTTGTTAATGAACCAAATTAGTCTAATGTTGCATCGCTTTTGTTATCTTTCTAGTTCTAAATTTACATTTTGTCACTCTAGGTCGTCAATTCAGCTGTGTCATTGAAGTTGATGGAAAAGTCCATATACGCGGGGAGTCTGGGATGAGTGAAGATATTGTGATAAGACAAGGTCAAGTATTTGAAATGAAGAGTCGAAACTTCTGCCCACCAGGGCCATTTGAAATTAAATTTAATTTGCCGGGGCCTGTGGATCCAAGATTGTTTGAATGCGAGTTTCATAAAGATGGAATTTTTGAAGGCATGGTGATGAAATTTAAAAAGCAGCCTGATAATCAGGCGGGTGCTGCTTAATTCGTATCATGTAGAGTAGTTGTGATAGTCAGCTTTGCCTTTTATGGAATAACAGTGCAGATTGCCGGGACTTGCGAACCTGAGATTTTCCTGAATCTGAGTTACGTAAAGATGGAGTACTGTAGCTGTTGTGATGAAACTAGAAGGCCTGCTAATCAGATAGTTGTTGTTTAGTGTTTAGTTTAGACAGTGTAGAACAAGTGTGCCTCGACTTTCAGACAAAGTAACATTTCTTTTGGAAGGCAGAGACTTGTTGTTCTCCCTTATGAGATACTTCTTCTCGCTTTTGTTGTTTCTTTATATTTCTGAATTTTGAGTTAGTTTGTCGAGTCATGTGACGATTATTATCTATTGGTGGATTATCCGATGATTAATTACTGTTTTTATTAGCGTTTACCTTCTTCCCGTGCATATACTTGGTATTGATGTTGTTAATGTACAATCTGCAGGAATACCGTCATTTTTTCAGGTCTAAAGATCTTCTGGACATTCTCTCTATCAGAAAGATTGCCCAACCATTGATTTGGGTTTGTCTGACTGATATGGTCTGATTATAATTTTCTTTAACTATGTACAACACCGTTATTGCCTCTTGTTGTTAAGGCTCTAATATACTACCAAGGTGTGGTATAACAGTAGGTTCGCTTGGTATTGGAGTGTCTAAATACCACCTGTGCTTGGGTCATGCTGAGTTAAATTGTACAGTTTCAAGGTTTGGAATTTTTAACCTTGGTCTCTGATTAATATGAAAGCTCAGACTCAGCGAGATGCAGATTCTTTCGGGCATTGTGGATGTTTAGAACCAATGTCATTGCTCTGTATAATATGCTAAACAAAACTTTGACCTAATGAATGTCTTATCCATGTTTGAAGTTTACCAAATTATTCCTAAGTGAGTGCAAATTTTTGTTCTCTCAATAATGTCTTCTTATGCATACATAAACTCTACCATATATACAATGAATGGACCCTCATGGCTGGCCCTTGGGAAGTGCGAGGTGTACGACCGCACAGGGCCAAGGGAAAAAAGGCCCAAAAAAATAAAATTGCGCACGACCTAAAAAAAAATTACATAAATTAATTTATAGCATATCTAATGTAGACTTGGCTTACTGGACTAATGTTTTATCAATTGCCCTATTTGTATTTTCGCACAGGCTAGCAGCAAAATCTAGACGCCTATCTAACAACATGGAATCAGACAGACGCCAATGTAACATGCGTGGTGGGGAGTCTCTGAGTCAAGACTTTTGGTCAAAAGAGGTCAACTAAAGAAGCGGAGGAGTCTTTTATTTGTCGTGGGTTGAAATAAATATAAATTGCCCCTTAAATTAACGGTTCAAAAAAAAACTAATAATGTTAGTGGGCTAAGGAAGGAGTTACGGCAGTTAAGGAACACCAATAGTCCTCCTCTCAACCCACATTTTATATCTCTTCTTTCAAACTCACAACAGAGAAAGATTAACAGAGAAGAAAAAAATGAGAGATGAGAAGGTGATGAAACTCGCGTTATTCGCAACTTTGTACTTAGTATTTTTCTTGTGTTTTGATGGTATTGTTGTAGTCGTAAACTCGCGGGGAATACATGTCGTTCGAGGCGGAGGATCATTCATAGTTAACTCTGTAGGTGTAGAGAACATAACCACCCAACATCCCAAGCACAGCGCTGGCTCGGGCACGGCTACATTTGATGTTAAGAGCTTCGGTGCCCTTGGTGACGGAAAACACGACGATAGCAAGGTTTGTTTTCGCACATTTTTATATATTTGTACTTGTATGTAAGTTAATGAGAATAATATGTTGTCACAGGCGTTCGTGTCGGCTTGGAATGAAGCCTGTATGACGACGACCATAGGTTCAGAAGCTACAGTTTTGATACCAAAAGGAACTTACTTGATCGGTCCGACTAAATTCTTAGGTCCCTGCAAAGGCCTAAAGTCAATAACCGTAAAAATGCAGGTAATCTAATCAACGTTTACCGTTTCTTGAAGCTGGTTTGGTTTTAAACCATGTAATCTTTGCAGGGTTACTTGAAGGCAACAACAGATTTGAGTACATACGGACCTTCGGCTGATTGGGTAGAATTTGGATCGGTCGATGGCTTGATTTTGACGGGTGGTGGAACATTTGATGGTCAAGGAGCTAAATCGTGGCCGTTTAATAAGTGCCCCATGAGCAAAGATTGCAATGTTCTCCCCACAGTAAGAACCACATTAGTCATATAAGAGCTCGAAATCAAACGGGAAATATTTGGCACTAACGTCTTTGTTTAAGCGACTTGAAATTTATTGTATGATTTGCAGAATATTAAGTTTGTTTCCACTACAAATACGATCGTAAGAGGCATAACGTCATTAAACAGCAAGTTCTTCCACATTGGTCTAGTAGATTGCAAGGACTTCAGTGGAAGCGGGATGAAGATATCCGCTCCGGAAAACAGTCCTAATACAGATGGCATTCACATCGAGCGTAGCTCAAGGGTGTCGATCTCTGAGTCCGTTATTGGAACAGGAGATGACTGTGTCTCAATTGGACAAGGGAACTCGCAAATCTCAGTTACTGGGGTCACCTGCGGCCCTGGACACGGTATAAGGTACAATACGTTCATAAGGTCTTCCCCCGGCCAAAACTATATAGAGCTAAACGATATTATCTTTCTTTTATGGTCGTTGTAGTGTGGGAAGCTTAGGGAGATATGCGAATGAAGGGGACGTAAAGGGACTACTTGTGAAGGATTGCAAGCTTTCAGGGACTAAGAACGGCATTCGGATCAAAACATGGGCTAACTCACCCAATGCGAGTTTTGCTTCTAACATAACATTTCAAAATATTGTTATGAACAAAGTTGCAAATCCGATTATAATCGACCAGAAGTATTGTCCGTACTCCTCTTGTTCTTCCTTGGTAAGCTCTTACGTACGGTACTATTACTCCGTTCTTATTACGATCATATCAAGTTATACAATGTGAAACTAAGCATTTTATTTGGTTGAGCAGACGCCTTCTCGGGTGAAGCTTAGTGATATTTACTTCAAGAACATTAGAGGCACATCGTCATCTCCCGTGGCGGTAACACTAGAATGTAGCAAAGGCGTACCGTGTCAAAACGTCAACCTACAAGATGTTCACTTGGACTTGTCCGACGGTGGTGGGACTGTCACAACGGCAACATGTAAAAATGTGATAGTTAAGTATAGCGGCACTCAAATTCCTCCACCGTGTGGATGATAGAGAGATATGCATATAGGTAGATAGTCCCGACCTGCAACGGTCAAGCGGTTCTAGCTCGTTCAGGCCTTCCACTTATAATCACTGGTTTCTTGTACATTGTAGATAGTATCGTATTTTGCATTAATTTCATGTTCATGTTCATGTTTTGGATATTAACAATCCAAGGATTTTATGTCTATTTGGGTGATTTTGTATAAAGTGTTTCTCATGTAAATACAAGATTATGTCTCAAGTGTTTCTCATGATGCTAATTAGAACTCGAGTTCGATTATTTTAGGTACCTTGGCAATAGTATGCCCGCGTCACTATAACGGTTGGATCCTTAGGCGTTAAAATGTGTCTAAAGATCAGGCTTACTGGCGTCGAAATGATTGTCATGTGTATGAAGAGCTATGTTACTTGAAAGTGAAGCAAATACAGGAAACGGTTTCTCCTATGCTTGGGAAACAAGTGAAACGCTTACTTAGACTCGGAAACAAGTTTCCGTGCGTGCAACAGATATCGAGATGTGCGTCAAGTGCAACTTAGACCTGATCGCTCGATTAGAAAACAAACAGACGCTCGCCCCATCGCGACGTAAAAAAATAATGTTACACCTTGGAAAACAAGGCTCAGCAAGGCTCAACCTTACTTTTTGAGGAGAAAAACCAAATAAGTAAGGTACTATTGGATTGGAGGATGAAAATCCTATGCCTCAAAGACCAAGTTAGTGGAGGTACATCTCCTCACTCACTTGTTGAAAAAAAGCAAAAACCAAGTGAGTGAGGTTCAATTTCATCCAACAGTACATCACTTGTTTTTTTTAACAGACGCGCCTGACTGTTGGGCGTGTGTTTGTTTTTTGTTTTTTTTTCCATCAAGCTCCTAACTGTTAGGCACCTTATTTGATTTATTTTAACAATTGGGTGACCAAGTGAGTGGGGTCCAATTTCATCCAACACTACCTCACTTGTTTGTTTTTTTTATATATATATATATATTTATTTTTCCATCAGGCTCTTAACTGTTAGGCACCTGGTTTGATATATATTTTTTATTTTATAACAATTGGGTGCCTAAGTCTTAAGCGCCCCAATTTGAATATTTTGTGGAAAAAAAAAACAAAAAACTATTTGGCGGCCGATTAGAAAATAAACAGACGCCCAATACCCAATCGCGCGTAAGAAAGCAAGGTAGGAAGGCTCAACCTTGTTTTCTGACTTGAAAAACAAGTGAGTGAGGTGCTATTGGAGCTCGAAAATCTTACATAACACCAACACCTTGAAAAGCAAGTGAGTGAGTGAGGTACTTAGAACATCTCCTAAAGTGCCTCACTACCTTGGAATCCAATGTGCCACCTGTGATTTTCGTCATCCAACACTGTCTCACTGATTTGGATTTCACCTTCTAAAAGTAAGGTTGAGTCTTGGATTCCAAGACTCAAGCTCGGTTTTTAAAGTCGCGATTGAGCGCCCAAGTGTTGGGCGCCCTGTTATGTTTTTAAACAGACTCCTATGGTTTTGGCACCCAATTTTTTTTTTTAACAAAAATTCAAATCGGCTCCCAAGTATTGAGCGCCTGTTAAAAAATCCAAGTCATGACTTGGATTTAGCTTTTTCTTAACAAAGTCAGTGAGGCAGTTTAGGAGATGCTCTTCTAGTGGCATTGGTTTGTTGTGTAGTTCGGTAGGTACATGAACTCAAAACAGAAAGGGTAGGCACCAGCGTTCGTTATTATTTCTCCCATTTCGCGGTTTCTCATTCTCTCTCTCTCTCTCGCATCAGTCATCATTATCATCACACCATTTAAACAACACGAAACCCTAACTCTAGAGAGAGATCAATCACAATCACAATCACAATCACAATCACAATCATGGAGAGCTCTTGCGAAATGGTTGCATTTCCATTGTTGATAACACCGATCGAGTCAAACTACAGAGCTTGCACCATCCCTTACAGGTTTCCTTCCGATAATCCTCGAAAGGCTACACCAACTGAGGTTTCTTGGATCGATCTCTTCCTCAAATCAGTTCCTTCCTTCAGGTATCTTGGTGATTTTTAGAATGATTTTGGTTCAATTAGTTGTAAAGATGAAGATGTATGAGTTGTTCAAATTAGAGATAAACTAAACTAAAGATACAATTTAACATGTATTCATATTGTGACTTAGACAACGCGCTGAAAGTGATATCACAGTTGCTGATGCTCCCACAAAGGCTGAAAAGTTTGCTCAAAGGTACCTGCTCATTTAATCTATTTCACACATTAAACTTTTACCAACCAAACTCACACATGAATTACTGCACATTCAAAATTACCGAGCTTTATTAAATATTTAAGTCCATTGTAAGGACCTTGATTCGTAGCTCGAATAGTCTCTTACACCAAATGTATATACCTGTGACACAAACAATTGTAAATAGATAATATAAAGTGACGAGTTTAGCGTGGAAACCTCTGAATAGGTAAAAAACCGTGACCTCAGCTCGAGGATTTAGAAAAAGAACTTTATTGCTGGAGTTTCTTGGAGTTTACAATAATTGAGATCATGAGAATAGATTGCCTGAGTATATTGTTTATCTTCTCCTCAAAAATTCTCCCTTCTTCCTATCTCTATTGTCCCTTTTATAGATCTCATCCTCAGCTCGTGTGTGTCAGCATGTTCTCTTGGATTGTGGGAAAGAGTGGAGGTTTTTCCTGTAACTGTCAATTCGTGGGGGTAGGTTTCCTTGAATCGTTCTTCTGTATTATTGGAGTGTTCGAGCCACGTATCTTCTTAGTTCGTGGTCCAGATATCAACATTGATGGGGTGTATGTCCTCAAGATTTTGCGCGAGTTTGGTATGGCAGTAGTTCGTTGTTACTACAGCTCGAGGGATAGGTCCCTACATCCATGTATGGATGCTATGCAAAACTTTGACAGATAATATTATATCGCACACTACTTGTGGAAAACCTTTCGATTTTAATGTATATATTTATCTAAATAGGTTACTTTATGCTTTTTGAGGGTTTTTATTAATGGAAAGATTAGTATGAATTCAGGCTTAATTTCAAAAGAAATATGGTTTGATGATATTGGCTAGTTAAGTAAAATGGTTTCTGGTCGTCTGACTATATTATTTTTGGACATGTAACTTCTGGTTAGGTACACCGAGATATTAGAGGATATAAAGAAAGATCCTGAAAGTCATGGGGGACCTCCTGATTGCGTAGTGAGTTAACTATCAGTCTATGTCAGGAAATTTTGCTTTGTTTAAACTCTCATCGTTGTATTTATCTATTTGATGAACAAGATACTGAGTTCTTTAACTTTTTTGGAAATTGCCAGATGCTGTGCAGAATCCGCGAGCAAGTACTTCGAGAACTAGGATTCAGGGATATATTCAAGAAAGTAAAAGTAATGATCTTCCTCATGTTTATATTTTTTACTTTCTATGCTCTTAATATGTAAACATCGAGTTTTTTGCTTGTCTTGCTCTACTCATGATACTCTTTTCCTTTATTTTTGTGACTACGCGCGTTCAAATCTACCAGGATGATGAGAATGCCAAGGCCATATCGCTTTTTGAGGACGTGGTAAAAATAAATGATGCCATTGAAGATGCTAACAAGCGTGTAGAGAGCTTAATTAGGGGAATTTTCGCGGGAAACATATTTGATTTGGGTTCTGCTGAGGTAAGTGATGTCCTTGGTTCCCCTAATATGCAAATTTAAGAAGAATATTCTTTCTTTTTCTTTTTTTTTTGAATTTTTGCGATGTTAACATTCAGAGTTTGGCTATTCATACATGGTTAAAGAAGCTATAAAACTAGTGAGGCAGTAGTAATGAGCTTGTCTGCTTCTTTAATGAGAGGCAAGTGGTATTATCATACATGTTAAGATGCACTGAAAATTGAATTATTGAACAAAAAATCAGTGCTGCAACATGTTTCAATTCTTCGTATGCATCAATCATGAGGTTCACCTACCCCAAATCTTAGTTTGGAAGACCTCAGAATGATGTGAGGCTTGCCTCAGCTTGGCACTTCACTGCCTATTCTTAATCCATGCCCAGAATCTGTAGTAAACTGATCTCACACACATTCCCCACATTTTACATTATCATCTGGATCCAGGTTGGCGATCTAGCTTGTTGGCCAGGCACCCTACTTTCCCACTATAATAACCTTTTCCATATTTTATTTGGCAGCGAATTAAATGGTTCCTATCCTAGTAGTTTTTCATGGTCTCGTACAATACTTGTCTTTCCGTTTATGGTTGTGTCATTATGATGCCTCTCCATCTTGCAGGACCACTATCTTTATTTTAGTTTATTTCTAATTAGTTTATTTGATTTGCATTATAATTAGGATAAGTCTCCTAATTAGAGTCTAGCTAGGGTTTATATTTGTGCTAGGTCCCTTTTCCTATAAAAGAGAGCCTAAGCTTAGTTTATTACTTATGTTGGTTTTGAGTGAGAGAGAGGCTTAGCCTTAGAGAGTGATGTAGAGTTTGGGGTCAAACTCATAACCCTAGGTCTTTGACCTTTAATCTATGCAATTTGAGAGATTTTAGTTTAATTGTGATTTGTTTTAGCTTTCGCAAATATAGTTTCTAACAAACTATGGTCCAAATATTTGTTGGCTCCTTACTTGGGGTCGAATCTGGACCTAATTTATGGTCCACTAAATATCCAAGGCTCAAGCTTTGTAACTCAAAGATTTATGTTCTTTTTCTGAAGATTGTCGATATTATAAGTTCCATTTAAATAACTTTTCAGTTGAACTAAATCAGTATTTCTGTTACTGAAGCTTGCAGAGGTTTTTGCGAGCGATGGAATGTCATTTCTAGCTAGTTGTCAAAATATTGTAAATCGACCTTGGGTAATCGATGACTTGGACACTTTCAAGTTAAAATGGAGTAAGAAATCATGGAAAAAGGCGAGTTTTTTTTTTTTTTTTTCGAGTCTTATTTGCTTTCAATATCACTTAAATGACACTTTTTCCTACAGAAAATATTTTTGTGCACTACTGATTAAATAGTTTATTTATCATTTCAGGCTGTCATATTTGTCGACAATTCCGGTGCAGATATTATATTGGGTATTCTGCCTTTTGCGAGAGAATTGCTTCGCCGTGGTACACAGGTTTCTTTCTATTCACAGCCATGTAATTACTTGTAGTAATACTAAAAAATAAATAAATAACAAGATCCAACAATCTGAAAACCTCCTAAAAATAATCAAATCAATCCGAAATGCCTAATGAAGCGATTTCTTCTGTGGAGAATCGCTTAGCCGCTCTGATAAAATATTTAGAGTGATCAGATGTTCTTAATGAATCATTTAGTACTTTGGGTCTCAAAGCTTCAGAGAAGAACTCGGGGATAACAATCCTAACACTGGACATTGTTATTCGAGTTGGCAGCTTCGGAGACTTGGACGTGGTTCAAAGATTTCACTGAATAGTGTTACGATTTTAATGTATCCGTATATTTTAAATGCTCCCACGATGTAGGATTATTTCCGTTCATTTTCCTTTATGTATGTGGTCTATGCAGGTTGTGTTAGCAGCCAATGACTTGCCCTCTATCAATGATGTAACATACCCTGAACTAGTGGAGATTATTTCGAAGGTGGTAGAGATATCCTCTGAAGTCCCCTTCATATCCTATATATGTTCCTTATGATATTTGGACTGCCAAACTTTTCAGTTAAAGGATGAAAATGGGCAGCTCATGGGTGTTGATACTTCGAATCTCCTGATAGCTAATTCTGGTAATGATCTCCCGGTAAGAAGATGCTATTATTGTCTAGGATTCTAATCTAACTTCTTACTATTAGTGCCTATGTGTTGCCTTCTCACTTATATTCCTGTGATAATAGCTTTTTGTATTTGTTCTTGTTTACAGGTTATTGACCTTGCAAGCGTGTCACAAGAACTCGCATACCTGGCAAGTGATGCAGACCTTGTCATTTTGGAAGGAATGGTAAGTTATATTTTCTGAATGTTTTTATGTGTCTTTAAAAGCCTTTGTATATGATACTATCACTATCATGTTGCTTTAGGTGATACTATCACTATCCTTGTTCAGAATTTTATATTTTCTGGAATGTTTAGTACTTTGATAGGCCTGTTGCAACGATAGATCCGCATAATATGACATGACAATTCCAGGAAACGTGACGAAAACCTAACTGGAGAACAAATAATCAACAACTTATTCCTTACAATTATCGATTAATTGGCGAGTTGGTCTTGTACATAGAAACTATTTCTATTGTAGCATACTTAATATTGTATATACAAATTTATTTTGTAACAAGTGTAATCTTTTGTCCAACTCGAAATATGACTAGCATTTTAATCTGAATCTGTCATACAATGGATTACAAACCATGTAAAGTGAATCTGTGTTTTTCTCCTAGGGTCGAGGAATAGAAACAAACTTGTATGCTCAATTCAGATGCGACTCTATCAAGATCGGAATGGTAAACGCTTTCTAGAACTTCACACTTTTCTTCTCTTCATTTATTTTTCTACAGAAAACCAAGTTTTTCTTTCACTTGTTTATTTCTTTTTTTCCCTTCTCCATTTTACAGGTAAAACATCCAGAAGTTGCTCAGTTCTTGGGAGGAAGGCTCTATGACTGTGTCATCAAATACAACGAAGTTCTAAACCATTGAAGAAGATCCTTGTTGTCATTGTTTATCTAATTTATTGTGAGTATATATATTCATGCTGAACTAGAATGTAAAAACGCTAGTTGAACACTCTTATCTTCAGTTTAAATAAAAGATACCAGAGTTTCCGCTTCTGAGTTTTTTGCATTATTTTGGCCTTTTCTTTTTCTTTTTCCCGCTAATGTAAAGTATATTAAACCAAATTACTTTATTAAAAGAGAAATAAAAGGGAATTACATCACGGAAGTTCCGTCCAACTAAAACATGAAATTAAACATAGAAAAGAGTCTTCACTCATCAAACTAATTCTTCTTGGTGGGATAAGAAGCCATTTTGTTAATTCCACATAGTCCTTCAGGGTTTCCAGTGTTCCTCTTCATCCTTATGTATCCCTTCTCTCCCCATTTTGCGCCCCACGAGTTCCTCACTATGATGTAATCCAAACCTTTCGATGATCCGTACCCAACAGCAGCAACTCCATGATCTAGATCGGTTCCACAATGACCATCGAATACTCCCTATAAAACGAATACCCCATTAATTCAAAAAATATTTCTATAGAAGTTACAAGTTTATACAAGAAGTAAGCTCACCCCACTGTACAATTGGAAGTTCCTACTGGAAGCCTCAATAGCTACACTGACAGGTTGTTTAGAGAGTGCCTTCAAGAGGCTTTCTTCATCGTTTTCAGGCACATCTTCGTAACCGTTGATCGTCACTACTCCCAGTTCCTCCTGATATCCCAAGAAATAACAAATAAACGAGTCAAATTATATGCAAATTCTATGTTCTTACTCCCATTTTTCGTAAGTAAACTGGGCTTACCCTCTTCTCTTCACATGTGCCTTCCTCCATGAGATAAGGATAGTCGTCCTCCATGTGAAGACCACCGTTAGAGGCAATGAAGGAGAAAGCGTAATCCATCAGACCACCGTTACAACCGTTGTTGAAAGGTCTGTCACAATCGATCAACTCTTGCTCAGACAATGAAGTTAGATTTCCTGTAACTATCTGATTAATACCCTCTACTGATGCTACTGTCGAAAACGCCCAACAGCTCCCTGCACATATACAGCAAGTACATATCATTGAGATACTAACCCGCTTACGCTGAAATTAGCATTTGAGAGAGTGTTTTAGCTACTTACCACATTGACCTTGGTTCTTAACATTAGTAACTGCGCCTTTCTTTCTCCAATCCACAGTTTTAGGCAAATCAACAACATCCCTATGACTAAACTCATTAGACGTCTTCTCTCTATGCATTGGCAAAGCATCCACTTTCAATCCAAAATACTTCTCCTTGAACTCGTCATGACTTAAATCCGCAAACTCATTCAACCCAAGCCAATAGCTCGTAACTTTCTTATTAGTCTCATCAATGTGATGCAAGTTGTCCTTAAACAACTCAAACCTATGTAACTTCTCTTCAATGCTTTCGTACGACCTCCCGTGTCTAGACATCCATGATTCGAATAGATCAATGAGCTTATCAATGGACGTTAGATCATTAGGGGAGTACCCCACGATGGAGAACTCCCGGGCGAGCGAGGAACAAAAAAGAAGAGATAAAGTGAGGGAGAGTAGAGAGAGCTTTGAGAATGTGGAGAAAGCCATGTTGTATGAATGAATATGTTGGAGGAATGTGTACTAGTTATATATATAGGTAATGCTTCATGTGTAGTGTTGTTGCTTTCAAGTCAAGTAATTGAATTATTTTCTCTCAAAACACTAGTCTTTAAGTTTGGTTCTTTCTTAGAGGCTTTGAATCCAAGCATGTTTTATCTTTCTTTATTACTTCACTGAGACATGTTGATGATGATAATTTTAAGTTCGTCCGGTTCATCATTTTTCACCATTCTCGTAGCTAGTTTATCAGGGCTCGCCACGATACCTCCTCTGCAAGCTGCATGCTCCATTTTAAGTCAAGATAAATCTTGGCAGATAATCCTCATGTTGTGTCTCGAACTCGTGACCTCTCTCTCCTCCCTGTAGGAGGTGGTCCCTGTTGATGATAATAAAATTTTGTAATGTATCTTTGTTTGAATTTCTAATTTCAAATGAATTAAAAAAGATTTTCATTAACATCCAAAATTAAGACAATATCTCCATTTTAAGTCAAGATAAATCTTGGCAGATGACCCCCTGATATTGGGTCACGAACTCGTGACCTCTCTCTCCTCCGGAGGAGGTCCCAAACCTCTGTTGATGATAATACAATTTTGTACTGTATCTTTGTTTGAATTTCTAATTTCAAATGAATTAAAAAAGATTTTCATTAACATCCAAAATTAAGACAATATCTCCATTTTAAGTCAAGATAAATCTTGGCAGATGACCCCCTGATATTGGGTCTCGAACTCGTGACCTCTCTCTCCTCCGGAGGAGGTCCCAAACCTCTGTTGATGATAATACAATTTTGTACTGTATCTTTGTTTGAATTTCTAATTTCAAATGAATTAAAAAAGATTTTCATTAACATCCAAAATTAAGACAATATCTCCATTTTAAGTCAAGATAAATCTTGGCAGATGACCCCCTGATATTGGGTCTCGAACTCGTGACCTCTCTCTCCTCCGGAGGAGGTCCCAAACCTCTGTTGATGATAATACAATTTTGTACTGTATCTTTGTTTGAATTTCTAATTTCAAATGAATTAAAAAAGATTTTCATTAACATCCAAAATTAAGACAATATCTCCATTTTAAGTCAAGATAAATCTTGGCAGATGACCCCCTGATATTGGGTCTTGAACTCGTGACCTCTCTCTCCTCCGGAGGAGGTCCCAAACCTCTGTTGATGATAATACAATTTTGTACTGTATCTTTGTTTGAATTTATAATTTCAAATAAATTAAAAAAGATTTTCTTTAGCATCCAAAATTAAGACAATATCTAGAAATTGAAAATTAAATAAAAATAAGCCAATCAAAATGGCTTTTACTTCATCAGATTTTTTGTTTATTTTTCATCTTAGCAGAGTTCAAAGACCCATTGATTGTGATTTGAAAAAGATCAAAAATATGTAATGTCAAACCGCTAGCCAGGTACAGATTCGAGAACCCAATACTGCTATTTTTTTTCTTTTTTTAAATATATCATTACGTATTTACAAAATATTTATGGGGAGCGGATCCGTGGATACTCATTTAAACCTCTTAAAACATCTGTATGTATTCGTAATAAATGAGTGTCCACAAAACCGCTCCCTTATTTATGTGTACACTAAACATACTTAATTACAAAAAGATTATCTAATAACAACGTATCTCTAAAAATGATTTTCAAATCAGGTATTTCTGTAATTCCCAACAAAACCAGTGTCAAACACTACTCCTCACTAAACAAAACACATGTCAAACGTTGACTTATGTTTGACTTTCCTTCTATCCAGGGACTTTTTAGTAATACTACACTATTGATTTTCCAATTATACCCCTATTTAAGAACTTTCGATTCTGCCGGGAAACTTTCTATCTTTTTAACCAAGTTTTTCTCTAAAAAAACAAAATCTCTCTCACAAACTAAGGCCCTGTTTGGCTTTGTTTATTTCTTTCGTCGTCGACAATGGAGGAATATGTAAGGAAGCTGACGTTATGGGATACGAAGAGATACAAACCCATTACGAGAGACGAAGAATTGGAGCCCATAATGGAGATTTTGGGTTTTGTCGCGCACCCTATTTTGACTAGTTCATCTCCAAGAGTCGTTCAGAGTTGGAAAGAATACAAGTTTAGCGCGGAAGACGCGTATTGTGATCCTTGTTCGATGATCAAGCCTCCCCACCCTCGACTTCCCTACCCAAGAATCGACGGGTTACATGTTTACACGTATCAAACTTTCTGCGACGCGGTGGGGTTCTATATCGGGAACGGTGTCATCGCCGAGTATTTGCACGTGAGGTACACACTAGACAGTCCCTTTTTTATTTATTTTTTCTTAGGCCCCTGCTTGGTTCACAAAATATGAATTCTTGGTTTCTTGACATTGTGAGGCAATGTTGAGGGTCTCCTTGAAATGTTTATGTTTTTATTTGTGGCGGATCCAAGCAGGGACTAATTGTGTCAGAAATAGAATGTTTTTGAGTAAAGTACGAATTTGCCCTATTGCAAAATAGGGAGATTTTGTCTCTAGGTCTGATTTGCCCTTTGAAGTTGAAGTTGAAGTTGAAGTTGAAGTTGCTTTAGTGCCACTGAGTGTCTCTGGTTTGGTCCGGTTTTTGGCTCTAAATTGCGAACCGAACCGGATACTCTTGTTATTTTGATAACACTGAACCGAAACCGAACTGAGCATATGAAGAGCCGCTGGAAAACCGGACAGTATATTCAGTCCGGTTCCGATTTTAGTTCTCGGTTTTTCTCTGATTAAAAAAGAAAAAAACACGGAAAGAAAATAAAAAAACACGGCGTAATTGTCATATTGTCAATGGGCCGGGCTTGAATCCGTTCGGGCCGGTCTAACTTTTGTATTGTTTTCTTTGGGCCTGGTTTGGACCCGTGAAAAGGAGCGGGTTAAAATAAACGTTTATTTGTGTTGTGTATTACAGGGCAATGCCATTGCAACTGCCGATTGATCGAATGTATTTGAAGTCATTTCGTCAGATGTCCGAGGATGATAGAATCCATGTTTACAGAGAAGAATCTTTGGATGCGGCAACAGTCATGCATTGTAACGAAAACAAAAAGAATGCTAGAAATCCCGAGTCTGAAACCAGCAACGTCAATGATGGTATAAGAAACTATAACATGGACAATATCATCATTCGCAACCGTTGGGGTTCAGTTACTACCTCCATAGGACGATTTGTTACTGTCACAGACACCGTAGTATGATACTGTCTCCTTAGTTTGATATTTTTTCTTTCTTATGCTTGAGCGCCTTACAAGCTCGCTTGAGGTTTATCTCATATACACAGTGGAAACATTGCATTTTCCTTCTTTACGTGGTTTTTGCCATGGACATTTCACTGAACTTATATGTTTATCAAGACTCTCCCTGTTTAACAGTAATCTACGTGATACTAAATGTTTCTCAACCAACAGAGACTGCAGAACGACAGTATTGAACATCCATGTATAAAGACAGCGAAGATCAAGTTCGCATAATACAACTAAGTCCTCTACAGTTTCAAGCACAGATACAACATAAGAACAGGAAACTTATCATTTGTTCTGGGCACGCTTGAGGAGAATGCGCAAAGAAAAGAAGCCAAGAGCAAAAGTTTGCCAAAACCATCCTTTTGCATTTGCGGGATCTACTCTCTTTGCCAGATACCAAGCGTAAGTTGCTTCAATGATATGTGCAGCAACAGCTAGGTAGAAAGCTATTTGTAAAGCTTCTATGGAACGGAAAATGAAGAGGCTTATGTATCTTATTGGCTTCATGGGTCCAATATCTTGTAAGAAAGCTGTAATAAATGTCAAGGACATGCCGATCACAGAGAAGAGCCATGCGTATATTGTTGGCCCATCCAATTCTCTTCTCTTTCTCTCTTGCCAATATGTAATGGTTGAAGACATTCCTTCTTGGGGACTCACCATGGGAACATACCCAAGCTCTTCCTTTGCTTTTAGGAAAGAGAAGTAATGGGTAACACCAACCTGTTCGATACAAAAATACATTATGTAAATTTCTTCTTATGAAACATAATACTGAAAATATTTTCTACTCAACACAAACGACTATAAGAAATAAATCTAATTATGTTTATTTTGAACATAGACATGAACAGGAAGGAAATACGATAATGGCCTCACTGTGATTGGTTACAATCAGAGCCTATAAGAAAATGATTTCAACAAGGAATAGGAAAAGGAATGCAAAAGTAAAAGAACAGTAGGGTGTGTTTGATTGTTGAACATAGCTAGGAAAAAAGCAGTTACCTGCAAATGCACTTTTAGGAGTTTTAAGTATGAGATAATAATAGATAATAGAGTACCATATACATAGACGAGTCCGAATCTCACACCCCAGGGAGTCCGGAATAGACTGCTCTGCTCTTATTTTTCGACAACTAACTGTAACTTTGGGAAAGATTGGAATACACAGATGTACAGTGGTTTCAAGTGGGTAAATTTGGTGTAAAGTGGATACTTCGCAATCAAATAGAGGCGGGAGTCAGTTTTTACTTCCCACTCCATGGATTGTAGATTAAAATCATTAATAAATCAGTTTCAGTTTTAAAGTTTTACTTCATTTATTACAGAATGTCCATATTCCATTCTCGCATGGATGTAAAAGTTGTAGGTCATAATAAGTCGCAGATTTAACTTCTCTTTTAATACTATTGATTAAATTTTAGTATTTTACCTCATTTTAAAAAAACTATATTGGCCAGGAATTTTACAATAAGAAAATATTTACCCGATGAATGACCTCACAGAAATCAACAAGACTAAGCGCTAGATTTGTAGGTCATATAAGTCAACACATATCCATGAGGTAGATCAGAAACATACAGTATGGCCAAACTAAAAAGAGAAACAGGCGAATAAGTTTGAACCAAATTTGTAGCCAAAGATTGACCAGTTATGATCCCTCGTTCAACAAAGTAAGAAGTGTGGTTTCATTAATATCAATGTCATGGCAATCCACTTTAAGATAAATGCACAAAACACAAAAATAAAAATAAAAAAATCATATACCGTGGAGATACCGAAAACTAAATTGCGTAGATAACATAAGAAGAGATGCATATAGGTGTTATTAAGAGTTGTTAAAAGGTAATTCACCTTGTAAACTTCTGCTGGAAGGATAAGTGGCCGAGGCAGCCAAGATCTATTCAACCATGGATATAGGAAAGTATATATTGCCCAGAAAATCCGACCCAGCATAAGTGCTTGGGGAACTTCTAAAGTAGCCTTCGGTAATTCGTATTCCAAGCTTTTGAGCAGAGGGTGAAGAAACTCAAAGGTGTTTACAGGTGACCCTGAAAAAGAAAGGTACCATATGCAATTGTGTAAGTGTGAGCAAATCTGAGCTTGAAGTGAAATACCACAAGAAATCTAAATTAGAAGAAAAAAAAAATAATCATCAGGGGAAAAAAAACCTCTAATTCTGTACCGATTTTTCAGAAGAAGAAAAAACCCAAAAATGTGAAACAACACCAAACTCCATAAACGGTATCTAAGTGTATTATGGCCTCCATGACACCCAAAATGACCTAGGATGGTTATTCTTGATCCCTAAACTGGCCCAGTTGTGATCCTAGGAAAGCTTAAATTTTGAGCAAATTTTAGTTTTCATGTGAGTGGGGAGATTTTTGACTTGTGTCCTAATACCCAGGGGCAGACTTGTCAAGTTTCTGTCCACTTAAGATCCGCCCTTCATCTCTAACTATGAGCCTGTCGAGAAAGATCTAGGGCAATTGTTTTTTACCATTTCTGGCATTTTAAAATACACGATTAGTTTGGAATTGTAGCCACCCCCAACTCCTGTGGTGCTTGAAGGGAAGAACCCGGCGAAAGGTTTGACGAAACAAATGGAAGGAACCTTCAAGCTTTTACAAGATGCTCGGAAATTCAACGAGATCGACAACTCAGAGAAGAGTTGGAGAAGAATCTGAAAGCTCAATCTAGTGCATCTCTTGCTAGCAAGCATTCCTCTCTGGGCAGGATCGACCATGAAAGGAAACAGGCTCTCCTCAGCCAATAGTGCACCCCAACCGACTTATGGTAAGGTTTCTATTCTCAACAGAGGTAGGGAATTTGTTCCACCTGCAATGGTTGCTGCTCCTCAATTGGAAAATACTTTTGCTGCTGATGGCATTGCCGAAGGTGGTCAGGGTATAAACAGTCAAAAGCACCTTGCGGATGTAAACAATCTTATGATTTGCCCTATTGGTACATGTGATTTTAGATCTTATTATCCAGAGTGCCGTAATTATGACAAGAGGAATGTATGTAATTTTAACTGCCATAAGGTTACTGAAGGAGCTATTAGTAAGGGCTTGAGTAAAGAGCGTCAGAAAGAAGGTAGTTGCCCCATGAATAAGAAACAGATGGAACTGGGTACGCCCACAAAGAGCTTGACTAACGTCAATAATACAGAACCTCAAGTCAGTGCAGCCTTCAGTGAATTGGAAAAGATAATATGTGCGAGAGGAAAATGTAAAATTGGGGATTGCTCTAATGACTGTCTTGAAGCTCCCAAATTGAATGCTCCTAACGCAATTATGGAAACTAAAACTGTTTAAGGCAAAAGTTGGGCATCATTGTTGGATGCTCACTCAAAAGTGAAAGGGACCACTAAGTTGGATTTCCAACCAACATCAATTGTTGAAAGAGTTCCAGTAGTAGAGCTTGATGATGCAGATGCTGCTGATAACTTTAAAGAATGTGAGAAGTTGTTGGTTACCAACTTTGTGGGCAGAAGACAAGCCTACTTCAATGTCAAAAATGCATTATTTAGGCAGTGGGAAACTAAAGATTCATTTGAAATGACTATCAATGGCAAAAGCTCCTATTTCTTAAAATTGACTTCTGAAGTACAGAGAGAGGATTTTCAGAATGGGTCCTATACATATTGCCGCCAAGCTATTCCTTATAAGTCCCATGGAAGCCATACATAGAGAATGAAAAAGAATATTTAGCTACAACCCTATTTGGGCCAAATTCTAGAATATTCCATGGCACCATTGGGAACAAGGTGGGATTAGCAAAGTTGCTAGAGCCTTGGGGAAATCACTTTTCATGGACAAAGCAACAAAAGATAAAACAAGAAAAGCCTCCTATGCAAGAGTTTGTGTAGAAATGCCCTTTGATAGCAACTTCCCATCAACCTTGGCAGTTAGATGTAATTCAACAAGAATGATCCAACTGGATGTTGAGGATGAATGGATCCCAACAAGATATCCTACATGTATAGTGTTTGGATACCATAAGGAGGAAAGAAAAGGAACAAATAAAGAAAATTTTCTCCCTAAGAATGCCCCAATTCAGAATCTCAAGCAGACAACTAATACTCCAAATGAAGAGCTACAAGTGAAGGAAATATGTGAGATCCCACATAAAACAAGTAAGAAGCAAAATGTAACTGAGAAACCCCCTCTAAACACAATCCAGGACATTAGCTGCCAGCAAGGCAATAAAGATGACCAGATTAGAGATGCAGATGAAAAGTAAAGCACTGAGCAATTGGCCCCAGCTCCTAATGTGATCCAAGGCAAGGATAGTGTGCAACAAGATTGTTATTGGCCCCAGCTACTAATACTACAACTGCATTTCAGCTACTAATACTACAGCTGCACAATTGGCCCCAGCTACTAATGCTATAGCTGCATTTGAGCCCAGATTAGATACGGATTCTATGGGAACATCCAAATACGTGTTGCAAAATATTCGGATTAAAAATCCAATTCCAAATCCGAGACAGTAAAATCTATCTAATACTGCAATCTTGGAAATTCAAGCAATAAATATTAAATAAAACTTTTACAGACTGATCGAAGATTACCATCAGAAATGAAATATGGCTGGCCAGCAGCTACAGGATAGCCTTCTTTTCCAGGGATATTATCCAAGAGTCCCATGCTTGCCAATATCAGAGCAAGTACAAGATTATCCAAATAGACCCAATCTGTCTTCACTCGTCCGTCTCCTACTTTAAATGCAACTAGACCCAACCTTGCAAGTGAGACTACCCAAGGGAGGTGTCTCTCTTCTCCTGGACCATAGATAGCAGCGGGACGAATCGCACATGTATAGAGACGAGTGCTCTTCTTCCTGCATATCAGAAAAATTCAATGCACATAATAAAACTCATCTGCCTTGATCCTTTAAGATCAACATAGTGTGTTCAGTGTCCCAGACCAAAGTGTTATATAAATACATGGGTTATGGTTATTGATGAGTTTGGAAAAATCAACCTACTAACATTAAATGATAACTTTTTCGAAAAACAAAAAAAGAAAAACGGAAGCAGAATTCAGTCAGAATTACAAAAATTTACCAGCTGCATGTGTCTCTGTGTGTGGGTGGGTGTATACTGCTTTTGCGGAAGAAGTTAAACTAATGTGCTTGTGGTTGTTTGACAGCAAAAGAAGTATTATAGTGTCTACTGATACTTCTATAAAACGTGTATTGAATCAAAATCTTTTCATAAAGCCACATAATGAAGTAAAGAACCCAACTCTCAATAAATCAACTTTTTGTCAAATCTGAGGTCTTAAAGGAACTAATTCTAGTTTGGAAAGCACTCAAAAATTCTACTTTGGAGAGCAAAACGATGCCCAAGCTAGCTCCCCAACCTAACTCCTAAAGAGGCCAGAATATTTCAGTAAACAAGATTACTTACTTGGAGGTGCGACCATTGCTCTTGAGAACCAACTGCTCGGCAATAGATTTACTACGACCATACGGATCAACATGATCATCCATAGGAATATAAGGCAAAGCTTCATTCCCATTCACAATCTCCTTCCCTCCGAAAACCACATTGTACGTACTCACATAAATAAGCCTGTTCACCCCATACTCAGTGCAAGCATCCAACACATGACATGTTCCCGTAATATTCACCTCATCAATACGCCCAACTTGAAGCATTTCCTTCCCTGACATTCCATATGAAGCAAGGTGGAAAACACAATCCACACCTCGCAATGCTCTCTCAACATCTTTTTTCTTACTCACATCCCCTACAACAACACAATCATAAAAGATTAAATCTTTTTAAAACCCCATCACTAATTTCAAAACCCCATTTCAGAAACCTAAACCAAACACACTAAATCATCAAAATTAACCTAATTGGATTAAACCCCATTAAGGAACTTGATCATATGACTTCAAATTGAGGTATTGAAACACGAATTAAACGAAATGGGGATTGTTGGGTGTCAAATTTACCTTGAAAGAAACGAACTCCAATGGTTTTGAGATGATCAGACCAAGGAGATGAGGTTCGTAGATCTAGAGTTCGAACTTCTCGAGCTCCTCTTCGAATGAGCTCTACACATAGAGATGAACCCACAAACCCTAAACCTCCTGTTACGAGAAAAGCACTTCCATCAATGCCTTCGTTCTCGCTCAAATGCATCTTCGCAGAGTGAAGCTTTTAGTCAGAGCTTCAACTTGAGAGAGAGAGAGAGATTTGAATGTTTTATTACAACTACATCGCACGTACCAATTGCTTCACACGTATGAGTGTCACAGGGGGCAGTGGAGAGCCTCACCTGTCTAGGAGGGTCCAACCGTTTTAGTATGAGTTAGTGCCAATTTTGATGATGGCAATGTACAATGACAATTGATGACTAATTTTGTTCCGAATCTTCGGATTACAACTCGATGCCGGAGAATGTATGTGGTTTGGGTAAGCTTTGGATATGTAGATGTTTTTTGATTTGGACCAACTTTCAGACTATTTGTCTGTCAGGATAAGAAAAAATGATCGCACGAGCAATCAGAAATGTAATGGCCTAATTTCATAGCTCGAAATTATATCTTACACCAAATGTACTTATGACAAAAATTAACGTAATACAATAAATGACACAAGTGATTTAGTGTGGAAAACCTTTGAATAAGTTAAAAACCATGACCTCGAGTTGAGGATTTTAGTAACTGTAACTTTACCTTTTATTGTTTGAGGCTAATATCTAATTACAAGTGATTTCTTAAACTAGAAAGTTTTGGATCTATAAATTCTTGTATTAGAATCTATAAAATCTAGTTTTTCTGGTCCTCGTCTCCTTTTGATTTTTTTTTTCTATAGACCTTACCCACAACTCGTTATCGTGTAAAAACATGTGTATCCAAATAATGAGGCAAGTGGCGGTTGAATATGTAACTGTTTAGTTTATGGGAGATAGATATTTTGTTGTAGTGCTTGATCCACGTTCTTTATCAGTTCGTGGTCTAGGTGACAATGCTGACTGTGATGTTGTATAATTTCATGTTGGTGTGTAATGTGTGATTCTGATATTGAGGTAGTTTGAGTTTGGACTAGGTCGAGGGATATGTCCCTACAATAAACAGCATTTGAAGAACTGCGATCGAGTAGTTGATTATAATGTACTTTATATATCACAATTAACAAAGTCATTTGCATTCTTTTAAAGTATTGGGCTTAGAGCATCTCTAGCAGAGAGCCAAGACCCCAAGCCTCTTTGAAAACCACTTCAAAAGAGTATCGACCTCACCAAAATGGTTATGACGACCCAGCAGAAGGTCAAGTCACTTTAAAAAGAGAGGCATTCATCATGGCAGAGCGTGCAAAAATGGGCGATCGATGCTTCCTCTTAAGATGTCGCAGCAATCATCAGTCACGCGCGACAATTCAACGGTCTAGATACATGACACGTAAGCTAAAATTAGAGTGTGCCGCGACACTTCAATGATAATATCAGGACATAGAAGTCAATAATAAAATAGAAAAGGGTAATTACGTAAATTAACAAAAAGTTAAAATAATTTCTTCTTTCCCGCTTACTTTTAGTCAAAGTGTCCCTCATTCTTGCTCCATTAGCCCTCAACTCCTCATCACACTCTCAAAAGAAGAGCCAAAAAGACCAAAACCCTAACCCTAATTCACACTAAACCCCTTAAACCCTTCTCTCTAGTGGACCAAACTAACCCCTCAACTCTTGAAAATATTACCTCTTTAAGTCTTTTGGTCTACATTGCAATCCCCATGAAAAAGTAGACAAAGAAACCTCCATTGCAGCAGCTTTCATTTCTGACTCCTTTTTACCCTCTTTCAAACAATGGGTACTCTCCAATTTACAATCTTTTGCTTGGTTTTGGTATATTTGGGCTTAATTTGTGCTGCCATTGATGATGATCAGTGGAAGTCTGCTACTGCTACTTACACCAAAGAAATAGATGGCTCAATAATTACTGGTAATCTATTTGCTTCTGAAATCGCGTTGTTTTGCATATGTTGTTATCTTATCAAACCCCTTTTGACAGGGAGTTGTTCTCCATAGTTCATACACATTGTTGTTAATTTGTTGATAATATATCGCAATTTGTAGATAATTCAAGTTATTTGTTATATCTAGTACTATTGGGGATAAGGTCTTAAGCAAAATCTGCTTGAAGTGGATGGTCGTTGTTAATCGGAGTGGGAAACTAAGGCTGGGGACAGAGTGAATAGAGAACCTCAAGTTCAAGTTCAGTTTTTAATTCGCTGTTAATATGCATTACAAGGAGAAAATGTTGCATAACATCAACCAGTTATAGATAGTCTCATTTCCTTTAGTTATTTGGTGACATTCAGAACCTTACTAGAATCTGTATTTTTTTTATTAGACTCCAGGAGTTTTGCCATGACGTCTCAGTGGGTAATCCTGCCATAATGTGTTGAGCGCAATTATGGCAGATAGATAGATATTTAGTAGCTAGGAATCATGTGTGTTTTTATCATTATTGGCCATGATTCACAATGTGTCCTGCGTGGCTGTTATTAATTATGATTGAGGGCTGAAAGCATAATCTACATTTATAAAATGAAATGTATTATATACTAACTGAGAAGTTACTGTGTATCGTGATATTTTGGACTATGGTTTAGTATTGTTATATGGCCCAGATATTTCTTTTAAGCTTCTTAATTAGCTATACCGTGAGGTTAATTACCTACTGTTTGATATTTTTCGTTACAGAAGGTGCTTGTGGTTATGGGGATCTACACAAGAAGAGCTACGGCAAGAACAGTGCAGGATTGAGTAGTTTACTGTTTAACAGAGGACGTACCTGTGGAAGTTGCTTTGAAGTAAGGTGTGTGGATCACATCCTCTGGTGCTTACAAGGGAGCCCTTCAACTGTAATTACTGCAACAGATTTCTGTCCCCCAAACTATGGACTTCCAGATGATTATGGTGGGTGGTGCAATTTTCCACGTGAACACTTCGAGATGTCTGAAGTGGCTTTTGCTCAAATTGCAGAGAGAACGGCTGATATTGTGCCAGTTCAGTATAGAAGGTAACTACTCCTGCACTGTCAACTAAATGCATACTCAAATAAATCGAGAAGTTTTTCTAAAACGTCAACTAATATTCCAGACTAGAGTAGCACCGAATTGGTCAGAGATTATTCCCTCCATTGTCTATATTTCTGATCAATAGCAAGTAATCACCACTATGTTCGGAACTAGTCATGGTAAAGCACCAAACCAAGTGCCATGGAGATTATTCTTCCAATAACTCCCCTATGTATATATACGGACGTAGAATTATATCATCTACTAAGAGTTTGGACTGGGACTAACGTGTTTCTTTTCATTAAGACTGAAATTTTCCTTGTTGTTGAGAATTTCTATTGTACGTTATGAGCTTAGATGCTCCCACATCTTATCTAAGGGGCAAACAGGGGAAAGAGGGTAATGTGTCATCTAAAACTGCAAACTAACGAATTTCGATATTTCTTTACTTTTGCACTTTCTTTTACTGTAGGGATAATGATGATTTTGTGCAGGGTGAACTGCGAGAGAGATGGTGGAATGAGATTTATGGTCGGAGGGAATGGTTACTTCTATCAAGTATTGATCACCAATGTAGGTTTAGACGGAGAGATAGTTGCAGTGAAAGTGAAGGGATCAAAGACAGGTTGGATACCCATGGGAAGAAACTGGGGGCAACACTGGCAGTGCAATATAGACCTTAAAGGACAACCTCTATCTTTTGAGGTGACCAGTAGTGGTGGAAGAACAGTTACATCCTACAATGTCGCTCCCAGAAGTTGGCATTTTGGTCAGACTTTTGAAGGGAAACAGTTCTAGTGAAAAGGAGAGACATGATCGCTGAATCTGAATTTCAAAGTTTGAAGACAAGGACAGATTTTTTTTGTGAACTTAAATCCAAATCACTGAGGCTACTTCAACACTTCTTCCTCTTTAGAGTTCAGCATTTTGACGTATGCAGATTCATTCACTGATGAGGCATATATCTCGCGAAGTCCCCTAGTTGGTCATGTATGCACGAGTGAGAAGTGTAATTATTTAGTGATAAAAAGAAGGGAGCATTTAGCATTTACATCCTGGCTTTCATTCAGCTATATTTTGGCTTGTAAGGATAAAATTGTATTAATGGATATAAAAGCTAGCTGCGTTCTGAGAACTGAGATTGAACATGCACATGAAGAACTTGTATCCCTTGAATAGCCATAATGCTCCTCTGATTACCAAAAACAATTGGTATTGTTTAATTAGGGGTGAGCACAGGTCGGTTTGGGTTGGTTTTCGGCCAGAACTGGACCCGAACCGACCTATATCGGTTCCTAAAATTGGCACCCGAACCGACAAACTTAAAGCTAAAATCGCACCGAATTTAGCATTCCCAAATCTTAAAAAGCCCAATGAATTATAAGCTCCACTAAAATATGTATATTAGAGAAAATAAAATAAAGGGAACACAACTTTCTTGATACAATTTGTATATTTTACTCACTTCACATAAAAAAAGACTTTTATATATATTTATTAAAACATGATATAGTTTTATATGAATTCCAAACTACTAACACTAGCTCAAGCCCAATAAACGAATGGGTAAATTTTTTCGAGCCCACCATAGCTATCTACTCTTCCCTGAGTTGCGAAGAGTAGAGCAAAAAGGCGTGGGATTCTTTACGTTGATAGGCATCATATCATCGCTTCCGCCTGCACGGAGTATTTGGTTGGGAGCCAAACCAAATACTTTAACCAAACTAAATAAATGACTTGTACCCAACACTTTTTACACTTTCTCTCAAACCAGAGAGAGACAACTAGACAAATACAGAGTGAGTGAGGGAGCAAATCAAAGATGCATTTGACTGATAAGGTGGGCATAGAAGGGAATACTTTTCTGGTAACTGGAGGCCTTGGATTTGTGGGTTCTGCTCTCTGTGAAGAGCTCATAAGAAGAGGAGCTCGAAAAGTTCGAACTTTAGATACACGTACTTCATCTCCATGGTCTGAAAATCTCAAGAATATTGGAGTTACATTGTTTCAAGGTACATTTGACTTCACTTTCTATATATTTCAGATCTTGGATCAAGTAATCAAATAAAAAGATAAATATTTGTATCCAGTGAAATTAGGATTACTATTACGTGTAACTAACCATACTATTATGTATGTTCACTGATCTCACTTTGCAACTTGCACACTTGTGAGTAGAATGATCAATGGATTATAGAAGTTCTACGCAGATCATGAGAAGATGAGTGTAAATCCACACATATCCTGTGTTTAATTAGAACATAGGATTAACTTTCCAGTAGAGTAATATGGATGTGCACTAGGTAACAATGACACAGATGTGTCGGAAAAGGCAGAAAATAGAGAAGTACCTTGTAAATAGTGTTGGACACGTGTGTTCGAGTATCCAAGTATCCGAGTATTAGGGCGTCAGACACGTTTTATATTTGTAAAGTGAAGTGCCGTTGTTACCTAAGATGTGCATTGAGGGTACACCTTCCAAATAGTATGAAGTGATATTAGAGTATGTTATTAACTCAAGTATTACTTGGTGGAGGATAAGTTCTTAGTTAGTAATAGATTTATGTTAGCTCCAAAAATAAAAATGTCATCTTTGATAGATATGTCAGAATATGTAAAATTGTTATAGCCAGTATAAGCATAAGGTATTAGATACAGGCCTAAAAAGATGTATGCAGGAGATGTAAGCAAGAAAAGAGATGTAAGCAAGAAAAGATTTACGTGGTGTGGACTGTGTTTTCCACCTTGCTTCATATGGCATGTCAGGGAAGGAAATGCTCCAAGTTGGGCGTATCAATGAGGTGAATATAAACGGAACCTGTCATGTGATAGATGCATGCCTTGAGTATGGAGTTAACAGGCTTGTATACGTGAGCACATATAATGTGGTTTATGGTGGGAAGGAAATTGTTAATGGAAATGAAGATTTGCCTTGTTTTCCTATGGATGATCATGGCATTATTGACCCCTACGGACGAAGCAAATCAATTGCAGAGCAGTTGGTTCTCAAGAGCAATGCCAGCCTCTCCAAGTAAGTAGCATTCACCCAAACACAGAACAATATATAGATGAATTCTTTTGAGTTGGATAATGTGGATTAATAAATTCCGTTCTATACAGGAAAACCGACACCCTCCTCTATACATGTGTTATTCGTCCTGCTACTATCTATGGTCCAGGAGAAGAGAGGTACCTCCCTTGGATAGTATCACTTGCAAAGTTGGGTCTGTTCAGGTTCAAAATAGGAGACAAGCGTGTGAAGACAGATTGGGTTTATCTGGATAATCTTGTACTTGCTCTAATATTGGCAAGCATGGGACTCTTGGATAACATTCAGAGAAAAGAAGGTTCTCCTGTAGCTGCTGGTCAGCCATATTTCATATCTGATGGTAAGAAGTTTTGTATTTCTGTAGATGTAAATGTAAGCTAAGTTTTGAATAAGCTCTGAAAGGCACTAAACAGTGACAGAAAAACACTGAAGACAGACGAGAACTCAAGAAACGAAACAATATTTTCCCAAAGATAAAATTTGGTACTTACTGTAAAAGAATGCCTGAAACAAGCTACATCGTAATATTGATGGATCTTCCCCATGAGAAGAGCTAGGTCTTGATTTCCAATATATAGTTCATGTGCCTCCCGCTCCCATGAACTTCTCAAAAGAATGCAAACCTACATCTGACAATTAAAACACAAATCCACGAGCCACCTCGCAGTGCAGTAGCAGAATGTCAACAGCCTTCCCCTCAACTTTTCATGTATGTTACATAAGGATCCAATTCCCAAATATCATACGTAGTTAAGGTTTTCCTAGTAACTTCTGTTTAAGTGAAAAAACGATTGTTTAAGGAGACTCTGGAGGACCTCCGATTCTAACTAGGATCACCAAGATGAGTCTATAATTATGAAGATATTATTTATTCTCCAGAAATTTTAGAGCAACTAAACTTAACTCTGACTGAATCTCTTTATTCTCATTTAGTACACAAATAATTCCTCTCTTCACAGGATTGCCTGTCAACACATTTGAGTTTATCCGCCCACTACTAAAAAGCTTAGAATATGACTTGCCAAAGGCTACATTAACAGTTTCAAGTGCACTTATCTTGGGACATATTTTGAGAAATGCTTATAGTTTCCTGTTTCTATGGTTGAACCCGTCTTGGCTCCCTCGGCCACTAATCCTCCCCACAGAAGTGTACAAGGTGATTTACCTTCCTATTCTTTGTTTCTTTCTAAATTACATTTGTAACATACTCATTTCCTTTTTTGATATAAGAAGAAATTTACATAATTTATTCTTGTATCGGACAGGTTGGTGTTACCCATTACTTCTCTATCCTAAAAGCAAAAGAGGAGCTTGGGTACGTTCCCCTGGTGAGTCCCGAAGAGGGGATGTCCTCAACTATCACATATTGGCAAGAAAGAAAGAGGAGAGAAGTGGAAGGGCCCACCATATACATATGGCTGCTTGTCGTATTTGATATGTGGGTGATGTTCTGTTCAACTTGCCTACCGAATATTGGACCTCTAAAGTCCATACGGTCTCTGAGCCTCTTTGTCTTTGGATCAATGAAGGCTGTACAAATAGCTTACGCGATATCAGCAACAGCACACGTCGTTGAGGCTATTTATGCTTGGTATCTGGCAAAGAGGGTGGATCCTGAAAATGCAAAAGAATGGTTTTGGCAAACTCTCCATCTTGGTATATTTTCCTTGCGATTCCTGCTTAAACGAGCTTGGAACGGATCAATTTCGTCTCTCTCTATATAAATTACTACAAAGGACTTATTGTTCACTAATGTAACTTTAAGGAATATGATCCTATGTAACTTACGGTGTTCCTGTAAGATGCATATGTTATTTATATGCTTGTTTTTGACTTGTATGGTTTCAATTATTAGGACGGTCAGATTTCTATGTTAACAGTTAAGAAAAATATTAAAAAACATAGAAACACTCCAGGTTTTCCATATATCTTTGCAAGTCAAGACAACATCAAAGCATGAATTTTCAAATTAATTCTCATCAAGGGGAAAAATCCAAATAAAACATACCCCTTCATGCTTGCACACACGATACACATATAAATTGTCCCATCCATCTCTACCCGGTAGCCAATAGCAGCCTTCACGCTTGATCCCGCCATAAACAAATATTTGGTCCATCCATCACTACTCGGCAGTTGGTAGATGACGAGTACCTATCTGATCATTGAGCTCATCATGAAAACTTAACAGCCCCCATCAATCAAAGTGACCTGACCATAACCATATAATGATCTCCTTCTAGAATCTTTTGGAAAGTGTCTATTTAAAACCATTATCCAATCTCTTGTGCAGTGGCAAGCCAGCATACCCATATTTAGTTGAATGATCTAGTAATATCTCGAACTAGATGAAAGAGCAACCTGATGAAGATTTCGACATTCAGCCCCCAACAAATAAACCAAAATCAAGAAAATCACACTGTAAGATATCCGTCTTCCTATATAATTAGTTTTCTGGTACAGTCAGCTAGAATTTAATGTCATCTCTTCCCTCTCTTCTATAAACTCGAGAGGCCATCCAAAATAGTTTTCAGCTTCAAGTCTCAAATTATCTGAGAGACTTGTTTCTCCAGTTGACTCCAAACCGGTAATCAAGAATCTAAAGGTTGATTCATCTGGTTCGCATCCCACCAATTTCAATAATTGAAAACTCTCCATGGCAAGTCCCATAAAACCAAATTCCACTAATGTGCTAATGAGTGCATTTAAGCTCTTTGTATCAGCTTCTAAATTATGCTCCATCTTCATACAGTAAAAGAGCTGTTGAGCCTTTTCTAGCAACCCGTTGCTTGCTAACATCGAAATCATATCAGAATAAACCAATACATGTGGCTTGTACCAGTACTCCTTTCGTACATCTTCGAAGACCTGTGTCAAAGAAAAGGAAAGAGTTAGTCACCTGCTATGAGTTTTTTCTTTCCAAGATAAAAATCACATGATAAGTTACCAATCTCGCAGAAGCAACAAGATCGTGAGTAATAGATAAACATCTCAAAATAAAGTTTCAAAATTAACCATGATGTAATAATCCGAAAATCAATTTTGTGTCTATTTCACCCCATTTAACATAATTACAATTGAGGATGATTATCTCTAATTAAAGAAAAGTACCTACTAATTCACAAACTAATACTAATGACAAAACCACATGTATTATAATCAAACACATCATAGAATTCAAACAGAATCCAAAGAGTAAGAAATGTTGATGGGCATAAACCTTAATTTAAACATATGATCAGGATACGGGATACCTTAGATGTAAGAAAATTAATGTGTAGGTAAAAAGGGTCTCTGGTGAAAAAAGATAATCCTATGACAAGCACGAGAAGGAGGGAGAAGAGCCTAACACATGGACGCTAAGCCACACGGGCTACTAACCAAAGAAAGAACATTAATATCCCTTTAAAGGTACCAAAATGAACAACGCAAAAATAGACCCATGGGTCAAAAACAACAAATGGACCAAAGAACTAAGTAGGGATGAGTATTGCCAAGTCTCTAGAAAGTTGCTCCTCCTTCTCTTTATTCAAAGCCTCCTTAAATTTCTTAACCAAAGTTCTAGTGTCCTTGGCCTTTTCATTAAATCCAAAGGAAGCTCTAACCGATGAGCATGAAGCCAAGTTATCCAAGCTAACAGATCTAGTCAAATATCCAAGCTTGATGTCGCTAACAGGAGGGTTTTCATTCATCTCATCAATCTCCTCAGTGATATCAAGAGGAATAAAAGCACTAATACCAACATTATTAGTACTTACACTTTTCTTTGCGGTGTATTTGGGATACTCCCAACTATCATTCTTCTCCACTCTTTTGTCTTTCTACTGTTCTTTGTTCTTGGGGATCACATTTTTCTAGTTACCAACTTGATAAGCTTCCTTGTTATATGTTTTTCCACGCCTCATTACTCATTTTCCTTTTTTCGTCATCCTTTACTTTTTTTAGCTTGAAACTCAACTGGCTTAATGGGGTTAATGGGGTAGGTCATAGGACTATGACCCAAGACATTACAATCAATGCACTTAACTGGTACCAAGTTGTATTCAGTAATTACATTGATTATAACCTCCTTGTCAATAAGCAAGGACAAAGATCTAGGTACGGAGCTACTCACCTCAACCTCAATGCATAACCTAGTAAAAGATTTATGCTTTTATTTCACTTGCTTTATCAAGATAAAAAGGTTTCCCAATTATACTCACAATCAATCCAATTCCTTCATTAACTGGTCGGGTACATCTTTCAATACCACTTATATCAGTATAGAACAGACCTCGGTTAGTTCATACTCAATGAAAGGCCTCTAAGGCCTACTAATAAACATCTACATGCAAGATGGAAAGAGACCATATCCAAAACCCTTTCTTTGTCCTCATCATCCCCAAACCTGAAAAAGTAAATGTTGCCATCTCAAAATCACTCTTAGTACCTCCAAACCTTAAAGAGTAACTCTTTGAGATACTTGTAGGGAAGTCTCTTCGCAGTTCCCAATGAAATTTCCGACAACAAGTGATTCACTGTTTAATGTTATCCTTAAAAAGTAGCTAGAATTCATCTTAGCAGTATCAATACACATACCTTCAATTATAGTGGGTGGAGTATAAACTAACTTAGTTTAACCTCCTTTTGTGGATGGGGCAGCCAGCATCTTAGCCCACTAGGCTTATAGAAATTATCACATGGAGTATTCTTCCCAAAATTGTTCCCAGACTTTTGTTGGTAGAAGGAAGAGCAATAAACTCTTCAGCATTTGAACAACAAACCCGACCATCATCTTCCCTGTCAATTGCAGGTTACCTTGCACTTAAATCTTCACTCGCACTCACAGCTGCACAAGAAAACCCTTCACTGTTCCTTATTTCCCTCTTGAATCTTCCAATGAGAGTATTTGAATGCATCCTAGTTCCTAGACATATTACTACCCTCACAACGCCTTTATTTTCATCGTTCCTTGATCAACCCATTTCCAAATCACAATTTGTCAAGTTACTGAAGTAAATACACTCTAACATGGGCAGCATGAGCCCTTGCAAGAGCTCCGTTTTGATCATAGCATTGGGTTAATAAAGATTTACACTTTAACCTCATACACATTAAGCTAATGCAAATCAAACCATACAAATTACTACAAACGTACAAAACAAAAAACTAAAATCGTCAAAAAAAGCACAAACCTGAAGTGCCAATTGGCATTCGTTTTGCCTTTGAAGCTCTCGAAGAACAGCAATCATGTCCGACTTCACCAACCGCTTAAACTTGGATTCATACACTTTCTCAAACAAATTAGAGTCAGTTTTTGCTCGTTTGAGAGCTTGAACTGTTTGAATTGCTTCAATACTTAGATTTCTCCCTCTCTGTAAGGGTTTCCGGTTCTTGCTTCGGTCTCTCATGGTGATGATTCCGCGCTTCGAAGGAACGACGACGCCATGAAAATGGAGGAGTTTGGGTTTGATGTTGCAGAGCGTTGAGAGACATGGGGCTCGACTTGCAAACATTGCTTTCGATTTCAATCTCTCTCTCTCTCGCTCACTAATTTAGGAGGCAATTTTAACAGCCTAACCATCTGGCTTTTTCACAATCCAATTAAACCTCACTATGTTGTTTTTTTACGTTGGTCGCGATCAGGCGCCCCATCCGGAGGAGACTTGAGCGTCTGTTTGCTTTCTAAGTGAGCGTCTAATTGTAGGGGTGAGCATGGGTCGGTTTTGGTATAAAACCAAAGCAGAAATCGAAATCGAAACCGACCACAGTATAAACAGAACCGAAAAATAGATCGGTTTGATTCGGTTTCTCGGTTTGCATTCCATCAAAATTTGTAAATTTATTGTTTAAGTCAAATATTTACTTGACAATATTACATTTTGGCATTTTAATGCATGAAAAATCTATAGAATAATAAAGGGTTAAGCTACATTTAGAGTTTTCTTTACTAATAATGTTTATTCCCGGTTCGGTTCGGTTTTTGTAAGTTCTTCTTATGGAGAAACCGAATTCTTTCGGTTCCTTAATTTAAGAACTTAAGCCAAAACCATAAAAATCGAACCATTTTGTTCAGTTCGGATCGGTTTGGTTCGGTTTCTCTGTTTCTTCGATTTTTTGCTCACCTTTATCGGTTGCAATCAAGAACCCCGTCCGGAGGAGACTAGAGCATTGTTTATTTTCTAAGCGAGCACCAAAGATTTGGGTGTAGTTAGTGATTCATAATCCTATGTACCTAAATAGAAGTACATCCAGTTGATCGATGATGATGTAAAATGTAAATGGTTTAAGCAAAACATTGTACATCTACATCCTCCTATAATCCTCCTGTTCTCAACACTTACACAACTGAGTCCAGCCAAATTGAGTAGAACCATCTTCTGTTGTAAGACATAAAACACATTTAATCATTCCAACAGTTCCATATGCTCGCTTCAAATTCAAAACCTTAACATCCTGAAAACATACAGAAGGAAACCTGACAAGATACACATCAGAATAGGAGCTTACACATTTACTCAATTATGCCAGAGTAAACAAGGCTGAGAACAGCTTCAAACTCAAATTAAAGCGCCACTATTTATATGACGAAAAATAGTTGACGAGAAAAATCTATCCTAGTTGACGTTAATAATAACTAATACATTGCCCGAAGAAAAAAACAGCGGCCTCCACACTGGAAGTAATCAGCTGCCCACCCTTGGCACATCTAAGCTTACATAACATTAACAACGGGAAGTTCAAGTTACAGATGGTTCTTCTAAGACGTGTGAACTGATGATGAAGCTATAAAGATACACTATTTCCAAGGCATATTTCCCATCATATGCTGGTTGTTGTTATCGCAGGCTCCTGAGCTCTGGTTGAGCGGACTTCCAGGCCCACCTGATGACTCACTCATGGTCCCACGTGATGGTGGGCTACCGCTCCCCACCATCATCCCACTACCTTGGACAAGTTTCATAGGTGCAGAAGATGGTTCGGAACGATTAGATTTTGACTCTTTAGGAACATCTACGTTAAAACTACCCAAAGTCACCTGAAATAAAGGAGAAGACTGTTTTGAGGAACAAAAGGATGTGTATTAACTCAACATACCTACAAAAATACAAAGAAAGTACAACTACAGAAAAAGCAAACACACCTGAACAGGAGATGCAGCCGTAAGTATTCCGGCCACACCACCACCTAGTACACGTCCATCTGGACCAGCTAGAGACACACTCAATCCACCAGATCGACTACGTTGACCGCCACTTTCTGAAAGCAGAAATGATCCAGATAGGGATAGAATTTCAAATCGCCCCTGTATAACGATATAAAACATAGTTTCACATTAGTAGCTGAAGATAACTGTATATAATGTGGAGTAGCCCACAACGATCATGTGCCAAACAATCAAACCACTACAACCTGCGATATAAGCAATAAATAAATAAAAAGGAAAAGAGGTTACACTGCTCTCTTACACACTCCGCGAGAAAAATATGTACATATAAATAAAGACCCCAAAAACCTAATTTCCGGTCAACTACTGAACACAATTGTACTGAATTTCTCCCCAAAAGGAACCCTTAGGGCACCAACCCCCGAACCCCGATTACTGGTCCAACCATAGATTGTGTCAGACTCCATGACACAAACATACAGGGACAGATTGGCAGATATGAGAAATAAGAATAAATCATAATAAGTTCCTTCTCTTAATTATATCAATGTAGAAAGCTAGATGATCCAGGATTGGTAGGCCAAATAACTCTTATAAAGATTTTCTTTTCAAAATCAGAGACTGCAATACAAACTTCTAAGAGTACATCTGAAGAGACAGATTATATATGGATCAAGAAAGCAGTTAAAAGAGAAACATTATATAATTTTGATTATTTTCACTTCTACATAGGTCTGACAATCAAAATGTAGAAATGTGCGAGCACATCTAACGAGCATCGAACTTGAATGCCATGTATACATGCTCATAAGATAATGGCGCCATAATTATTTGCATTATTTGACTACAATTATTATACTTCATCAGTAGACCTATCACCAATAACAGTGTTATTAAAGTGCATATTGCATTATTTGACTAATATTATTATACTTCATTAGTATACCTATCACCAATAACAGTGTTATTAAAGTGCATATTGCGAGGCAAATTTTAATACTAAACCAATAACCTGTTTCCAACCAAATATTACATGAAAGTCCGTGAGTGAATTACAATGACATCAAGAACAGTCATTCCTATGATAAACCATTTCTGTTGGTAGAAACATTGATCGGTATCAGAGAAATATTCACATGCTAATTTAGATCTATAATGGTAGACACGCAAAGCATTTTGCCTCTCAGGGTAACTAATAAGAGTATTTAATAAATTCACAAACCTCATAAGTTACAGTACCGCCTGATGTTGCTGCTTGACGGAGTGTTACATTAGATATAGCCCCATTTGCAGTAAGAATGCAAACAGCCCGTCGACCATGCTGAGGAAATGACATTATTTTTGAAGCTACATCCTGAAAAGTGAAACCACATATAGATTATATACAAGTGGCCAAAATTTCCAGAATGAACGTAAGAAATTGTAAATATTAGTGATCCCATGTATGTACTTTTAATATATAAAGAGATCCCATAAATATGTGCTATGTTTAGTTCATGGAAAACAAAGGAAAAGAAAATCTGTTCTCTCTGAAAATCGTAAGGAAAAAAAAAAAAACAGGTTGATATTACTTTTTTCTTTGGTTAGACATGACAAAAACAACCAAAATCTGTTTATTTGTTACAAATATTTTTTTTGCAAAGAATGTAAGGTGTTTTCCGATTTTTGTCACTACATAATTTTATCTGGAAAGTGTCTTTAGATTTTTCTTTGTGCATTTCCTCAATATATATTTTGTCCTTCTAGATTCCCTCGATCACCCCCCTTAGATAATTCCTAGCTGGTTTTTTTTCTTCGTAAATTTTGTCTCTAAATATTCTTAATCGAAGCTTGCTCTCTTCAAGTTCTCCATATCCAAATCTTCTATCTCTTTAGTTTTTTCTCTCTAGATTCCAAAATATTCAACTCTCGAAATTCTTAATGAATCTAGATTCTCTCAGCCTATCTTTTTTAGTTACCTCGCCATTTTTTTCTACAGATAGTGAAATTATAGATTAAATATTTCTCGACAGAAATAAGTAATAATATAAAATTAAACCTCCCAAATTTTGGAAAGGAAGTTGGTTTTCCTTCATTTTTAACTGAAGTGGAAAACAACGGATAATGAACTTATTCCCGGGTTTTCCTTAAACCATTTCCAACTGTTTTGGATGCCAATGCTAATGCTAGGTATTCCATAAAGCACGACTCGTTTTTTTTCCTCCAGCAGCTAAATGCTAATATTAAGCTATCCTTACATATGCACATATGCCATCCGCACATGGAGAAGAATGACATAAAGAAGGCGAGCACGCAAACAACATCAAAGACCACTGTCAAATGACCACAAAAAGTTGTCGAAGACACAAAAAGAAAGCTATGGGAGGAGCTCCCATCAGCTTTTTCAAGACCAGAAATGTCCGTGACTCGTGAAGAAAGATTTGGTATATGCTATCTTGAATGCTATCCTGGCATTAGTTTTTAACATATTCAACAGTATGCAGCATCAACTGTTGGAGGTGTTCTTTGACCAAAAAGCCAACATTAGCATGAAAATTCATGACTGTTGGAGATGCTCTGGTAAAACAAAAACAAGGAAATTGGTTGTTTGTTAATTATTTTTTCCCTTTTCTTTTGCTTTTCACACACGAAAGACAGCCAAGGGAAAAGAGGCTCTGAGAATACCAATCACCATTAATACTAAGCTTATAATTGCAAAATCTAAATAAAATGGAAAAAGAAGCACACCTCGCCGGCTTTGACTGTGATTACATATGGCGTAAATCCAGAGCCAGATGTCCCTGCAAAGTAGACCCCAGATAAGAAACTTGAGACAGAAACTGAAAAGAGATTGAGAATAACATACAATACCACAATGAAAAATTCAAAGTTAAAGAGAGAACTCTAAGGACACTTGTCCACGTATCCACGCATTAAATGATGTTTTTTTAAAATTATGTTAAATTCTTCTTGAATTATATTAAATAGCAGCAATATATGGTATTTCAAATTAAATATATTCCGAAAGATATAGATATTGAGATCCCGATATATAGTAAATCATAAATAGTTAAAATCTCATGACATCAATTTGTTTCCTTCCCACACAAATGAAGTTGCAATTACCAGAGAAACAAACTCTACCTTGTTGATATAATTATAAATGAATTTATTTGAATTCTCATTATTGTGCATATTAATATAAACCACTAGAATAAATAACAAATTAACTGTATTTATTAGCAAAATAGCAATTTCCACTTATTCAGAATATATTTAATTAATGACAAATTCATGCTACAAAATACTGTATATTACTAAAATTTATCTTCTAATAATAAAAACAGTCATTCCTGCCAGTTTACAAAGAATCGAAAACCCCACCAGTTCACATAACCATAATAACAGACAAGAAGGGTATGCAGGTAATTTTCAGATAACGTCACTGGGTCAGATCTAACAGATCCTCAACTCCAGCCAAGATAAACATCCAATCAAACCACAAGCTAATATATCTCATTCTTAATAGCCCCCAATCACTTATTCAAGCATTAAAGTCAGAAAAAAAATTGCGATTTAGATCCTTAAAACATGACAGATTCAAAAACTTTCTTATATTAAAAGCACAACAACAACAACAACAACAAGAATTTAAATACAGATGAGGAGTTATGTTACCAAGAGCATCCAGTTGCTGCTTCTTGCCTGATCCAGGTGGCCGGCCTCGAACTTTCTTAAATAACGATGGAGGCGATGCTGGGGATGATGACGAAAACCCTCCACTATTAGGTACACCTACCGACCCCGTTGTCAATGCTAGAGCCATAGTACCATCTGGCCCGTATTTCCTCGGCCTTCCTCGCTTTCGCTTTATGGAATCGCTCCCCATATTCGTACTTATTCCATGTGGTACAATTTGACCACTACCACCTCCACCTCCTACTCCTCCTCCAACTCCGCTTTCTCCACCGCCTGCTCCACCCTGATACTGGGGAGAGTTAGCGATAACTGGCTTGTAAATAGGTGTTCCGTCGCTACTAAATCCTAATCGCATATTCGGCGTCCCTGACGATTGCGAGTGAACTGGATTCTTTGGCAGACCCATACTAAATGAATCTCTACCAGACATAATTCCTGCCTCTGATCCAGACATTTAGGCACAACTTCTACAAAATCTCTGCACAACAACAAGAACCTACAATAATAACCACCTGAACAACATTAAAACACCCATTAGAGCTCACACAAAGCTAGAAACCAAGTACCCAGAAACCCTAATTGCTTTCAACTTCACTAGAAATCTTAAAGATCAAATCTTTAAGAACCCCAAACCAGATCTAAGCCCTAAACTCACTATAAACTTGAAACCTCTAGATTCCACCTCAATTTCAGGTAAAACCCTAAGTAAAACCTGAAATTAAAACTAAACCCTAATTAAATACCGAAAAATCTGCAATTTTCACAACCCAAACTTCAAAAACTTCAATTCCACCTCACTTTAATTTTCCAATTTTTTTCAATTTTACATCATTAATGAAAAATCCCAAAAAAATTCACTAAAAATAGGGGAAATTATAAATATCTGATATTCTTATCTTACCTGAAAAATATAAAAAATAAAAAATAAAAAACCCCACACTTTGAGTCAGAGATAAACCCTAAGATCAGAGCAGCAGAGGAGAAGTAATTTTTTTTAGGGTTTGTGAGAGAAAACTAAAGCAAGAGAGAGCTGAAATGTGAGAGAAATTTGTTGGTATTTTTTATTTTTTATTTTTGTTTTAATTTTTATTTATTTATGTATCTTTCTTTCTCTCTCTTTGAAGGAGGCTTTATTAAATACAGAGAAAAGAAAAGCAGGTAAAGCAGGCCGAAATTGCTTTCAGTACAAATTAATTAATTAATTAAATTGCTCAAAACCATGACTTTTTTGTAGGCTTTTTATTAAAAAAAATTAATATTTGATTTACCATTTTTACCCTCTTTTCAAAGTATTTCTATTTATAATTTTTTTTTTAAATGTCGATATAATACACATTTACGGATTTAATACCGATGCGGCGATGCTCATTGAAAGTTTTGTGAGGTATTTACTTTATATGTTATTTCTTAAAATTTATAAATACAGTATAATATTATGACAATTATTTTATTTCACATTAATTTTAAATAAGTACTACTTTCTTGGCATGGGATTATAGTACAATCATCTTTGGAAGTTTGTGAGGTAGTAACTAGTAACTCATTATATACCCAAAATTTATAAATACCATAGTATGGTAATTATTTCATTTCACACCATGGTTTTAAATAACCGTTGTTATAACACTATTATAATGGTAACGCCTTGAGCATGTTCTGTTACGTGGCTTGTTCCGTTCTGAAAAATAACACCTGTTGTTTACTGTTCAGTATTCTCTTTTATATTTTGACCAAAGTTATTTTCTGTTATAACAGTGTTATAATCCTATTATTTGTAAAATAACAGTCGTTTTAATTGAAATAGTACAAAATTTAATGAAATAAAAAAGCAATGTCACAATATCTCTACTACTTTAATGGCGTAGGTACTAGGTGAATGCCCCATAGAACTTTCATATGAAAATGCATAAGTATTTCCACTATTTCTAAATTTTAAACAATTTAACTATCTTTTTACTTGTTATTTGGTATTGGAAAATGTAACATTGTTATAATGGCAACGGTTTCTGCCCGTTACACCGTTATAACATACCATTTTAAACCTTGTTTCATACCAATAATAAATGTTTTGAGTATAAAGTTAAATACAATATTAGGACAAGGACAAGGACAAGTTGTGTATATAGTACTTTAATAAAATAAAATAATTAAAATTTAGACCACAAATTGGGGAATAAATCGGATTTACATGTTTGGACCACACTAAAGCTAGAAAGAAAAAAAATATAACACTCCAGAGTAATTAATTAATGGACGGCTAATTGTGTTTTTTAATTGATTTATGTGACATTTACAATTCTTTTTATTTAATTAATTAGTTATTTTCAAAAGTAAAATAAAAAAGAGGGGTTTGCTTGAAAAAGTCCAACTGGGCGAGCTGATCGAGAACCAATGAGAAAAAGGTAAAGTGCCTAACCAACCAGAAACAAATCTCGAAGGTACTCAACTTCAAGCATCAACTTCAAGAATAGAATAAGGGTTGTTAATAAACGCTATCTCTCTTTTTTATCTGTATTGCTTGTTTTGTTTAGAGCATATGCAGTAGTAGGGTGGGTGAATTCACTCAAATTCACTCCAAACGCAATCCACCCTACAACAAACTGCGGGGTATGAGAGCCTCTTAAATCTTAACAAGTGCCATAATGTAATTGGTTATTGATGCCGCGCAGTTTAGAAATGCGGAGCATCAATAAAGTAAAAATCCACCTTGGGTGCGACCACCCTCAAGGTGGAATTTGGGTGGACAGGTCAGCCAATCGACCTAGCTGCTGTGGGTGGATTTGAGCCAAAATAAAGTGAATTCATGAATTCATCTTGCCATCTCATCCATTACCTAGTTGTTGTATATGCTCTTATGCTTGTGGTTGATAGTGATTGAGGGATTACTTTGTTATCCAACAGGACTAACTTTGGATTGAGTTGAGAATAGGTTTGGATTCATCCGGAAAAGAGCTTGACTCTTATAGGGTTGCTTTAAGGCTCTCCTTGGTGCACCCTATTTTTTTTTTTGTTCATGTTACAAATATTTTTCGTAATGGTTTGCAATTGCCTGAATCCGCACGATTTTTGAAATGATAACCCTACTACAGAGTGTTGAACCCTATTATAGAACGCTTATAAATTTTCTCCGAAACTAAACGGAAAAGCTAGCATTTTTGGCATCCCCTTTTCAGAAGAAAGAAGAAAACGAAGGCAAGCTTATGGTTGGATCGACCCGAAAGTCTTTTTACTTCATAGTTTATATGCGCTGCGGTTATATGCAGTCCTCATTGCTTTAACTTGCATTGTAATTCAGAGTAGATTGTGAAGTTTCACAATGTGCAAGTGAGTTGAAATCATTTGCGATCCACATTTCAACACTCAATAAACTACGATTGCCAATTGTAACTTTAGCGAATTCTGGTAGAACTAGGCGCCATCATGTATAGACATCTCCAAATACACTTTTTCGAATATATTTTGGCTGAATCCGCACACCCTTTTATTAGTTCGACAACCATAACTTCAAACATTTTATTATTTCTAAATGAGCACGATCATACAGTACACAAAATGACACTAGAAATTTTGTGAACACGCTGCCACATTGGCCTCCCTGAGTTTGCGTTCATTGGAAAGCAATTTAGCAAAGCGACTAAGAGCTTCTTCGTTGGTGCCTTCTCCTTGAACCTCTTCATGCTTACCTGTCACTAAATTCATCCTTGAAACAGGCTTCTTAAGCAAGTTTTCTCCAATCTTCACTAAGTTCTCCAGATTTTCCTTCGTAGAAGTATCAGTCGAGGCTGCAATTCCCACTAACGTGTCATCCTATATATCCCAAAAGAGTGAGTTCAACACATACGATAGCAAGTCACAAAACCGTTAGAAATCAAATACTAAGATAGTTAAAACTTGTGATACAAGTTAAGTAATTTACCTGGATTCTTAGGTAATTCTTTCTAGAATTATCAGATTGGAAGAGAACGGAAGCGTGAATATTGACCATATCAGAGCTCGCATCACTGAAAATATCTATCAAGGGAGTTGTAGTACCGTCGAACAACCACTGGTTCATACCCCATTTTGAGACTGCAGCAGCGCTATACTTTCCTTCAATCTTAGCCGTCCCTGTTCCTAGAGACAAGACTAACAACTTGGTACAATCCATTGGCTTTAGTGGGGAGTAATCCGGGTTTTTACTGATGATTTCCGCGGCAACATGACCCATGGCCAATAATGTCTGCGAAGTTCACTAAATTAGTTTAGTTAAAGTTGGGGTTTGCAGTAACTATTCTGTAATCCTGATAAAGACAATGATCCCCGTTTATGGACTTACGGGATTATTTGCTGCAACTCCTCCATCTATAAGATCGAACGTTCGAATATTTCCTTTGGAGTCTTTGGTTTCAAAATAATGTGCTGGAAGATAAGTGGGAGCTGCAGATGTGCCAATGCAGATATCGGACAATTTAGCATTTAATGAGACATCAGCTTTTCCCTGTAAGTTTCAGTAAATCGAACATTAGACTAAGTATTTACAAATTGTGTGCCTATAAGCGAGTGATACCTCTAGGGTTGTGAAGATGGCAGGTTGGAGAAGCTTGATTTCGAAAGTTGGAATAAGGATATTTGTGAGTGTTTGGTCTATTGTGGTGTCACCGAGCATATTCTGAGTTAAAGACCGCAAATATATCCCATCATACTTTGGTCCTTTCGAACCATCGGACATGCTGCGCTTAACAAGTGTGCCATCAGCATAAAAAGTTAACAATATGCTATAAAATTTTAGTGTTAGAATTAGTTCACTTACGCATTTTGAGGGAAAATCTTGGGACAATTCTGTAAATAGAAAGCATTAATATCTTTCGCGTTTATAATCGGACGGTTATTCTTATTGGGGGCAGTAAGCATAGTGGTAACAAGGCCGCCAGTACTTGTTCCTGCAATGACATCGAAGTAGTCTGCAATCCTCATTTGAGGTCCATCAAGTTCCTGCAATCAAAAGAAGCATATTCTCAAGATAATGCGGAAAAACTAGAATTTGGGTAGGTTTGAATGGTAGTTGGGGACACATAATTGGTCAGCTTTATTTTTGGTAGTATTCGGCTAACGCTGCCGGGCTTGAATGGTAATTGGGACTGCTGTCTTGTATCTCTGGAACTGAACAGGAGATTCATACATCGGGTTCTCTATTTACGTTAAGGGGATAAATGAAAATATTCAAGCGAAGTTAAGCCTTATTTATTTAAGTGTTGCAAAAATAATAATAGTAGTAGTACCTGAAGCTTAGATTCGAGAAAGGCGAGCAATGTTCCAGGTATTATGCCTCTAACTCCACCTCCATCGATGCTTAAGACCGTGACCATTTCACCATCTGCCGGGGAACGATTTCCATAAGGCGCCATTGATGATAAAAGATTGCTAGAACAAAAGACTAAAGATATTTGACAAAGTTAAAGAGGAGAAAGTTATGCAACTCTCAAGGGGTTTATAATGATTCCAACTACCAGTAACCTGGAATTATTGCACAAATATTGTAGTATTTTGTTGACTTGGTTTAGGTAATGCATGTTACTCTATTTACTTGAAAATGTATACTTTTAGGAAATGCGACGCCCATGTAGGAATTAAATAAGTCTTAGAGTGTGGGTGTAGGCCCACACGTGATACACATTTCTTCCTAACCCAAACTCTCCTCTCCTACCCGTGAGGGGCGAGTCTTTTTTGAATAAAAATAATTGTTTAGTCATTAAGTAATATCTAGTCTGCAAAATTATTCATCTCCTTTTATATACCAATAAATAAATATTTGATTTACGCAGTGTAGTTTAGTCTGCACGCTAAACATAACACTGTTATACTCATTTTTATTTTTTTATTTTGAGTTTCCCACACTCAATTGAGTTCAAACAATGGCAACTAAGCAACCCATACCCATTTTTTGGTATGTTGGAAGGCTTTGGGTTTGAGTTTTGAGTGTAGGAAATTCGAACCAATACGAAAACTATATTTAGAGCTTGACGTCCCATTCGAAAATGATCTTAGCGTGTGGACGGTAGACAAACTGATCAGAACCACGATCTAACGTAATATATGAGTTACCGGTAGCCATGCTACTCAAAATTGAGATCTAAGGCGTCGGAAAAGCATTCAAAAGGCGCAAAATCCGAACCGGTACAAAAGCTGAACCAAAAGCTCGACAGGGTATTCAGAAACTACCCAGCCTGCCGTTGATAGAAAAGTTACTCCGAATCGCGATCAAACGCCTCAAATGAGTTGTCGGCAACCAAGCTACATAAAATTGAGATCTAAAGAGTCGAAAAGGGGCAAAATCCAAACTGGTGCGAAAACAAAACCTGAAGCACGAGGAGTCTTTCATAAACTATCCAAACATGTAATCAATAGGCAAGCAACTCAGAAACTGCGATTTAACGCCTCAAAAGAGTTTCGGGAAACTAAGTTACTCAGAATTGTGATCTAAAACGTCGGAATGGGGTGAAATCCGTACCGGTGTGAAAATCGAGCCAAAAGCTCGACGTGCCTTTCGACAACTATCCTAGAGTGTGGCCGATATGCGAGCTTTATAAAACCGAGATCTAACGCTTCAGGCGAGTTTTTGTCAGCCAAGCTACTCAAAATTGCGATCTAAAGTGTTAGAATGGGGTCAAATCTGGACTGAAAACAAAGCTAGAAGCACAACGAGCCTTTCAGAAACTATCCATCGCGTTATTGAAGGGCAAGCTACTCAAAATTGTGATCTAACGCCTCAAATAAGTTGTCGGTTGCAAAGCTACTTAGAATTGCAATCTATAGCGTCGGAATGGGGCAAACCAGAGTTCACATCTTCGTTGCTTCGGATACATCACATCCCTTTTCTAATGAGATGTATGCTTTGCTTAAGAGTTTTTACAGGGTAATCAAATATTTCGATTCGGGCTAAATATGGATTCATATAATAACTTCCAATGGGATTTTCTCTAAAAGAGCCTACACTCCCATTTCAACATAATTTGTCACCACTTGTCCAACTACTCCCTCGAGGCCTAGTACAACCCCACGGTCCGCACATTCCGTTTAAGGATAATTCTTTGTAGGTGGCATGCGGTCGGTCCAGGAGCCTCTGCTTCATGGGGCACGGCCCCTAATTTCTTTCTAAATATTTTTCAGATAAAGAAACTTATCGTAATCGTAATCGTAATCTATCATACGATAACAATAAAAGTTGTTGAGACTGTTAAACTAAGTTAAGATAGACTCTTATTACAACCCAAACCTGATAAGAGTGGGTTTAGTTATCCTCATCTAAGATAAGGTTTATCAAATACTTATCCACTATATTTATATTATAGGTATACTTACAAAGTCTTCGTAACTATAAATACTTAATGAGATTGTATTATTGGAGTTAGGGAACATATAATGTTTTCACCTACCAGTTGTGTGTTGACCTACCAACCACATCTTTTTATTATTATCTTCTTGATTTCATAATCACCATAATCACCTAACAACTTTTAGTGGGGATTACTCTACACAATTAACTTTAACTTGAAAATGGAGAAGGATAAAAGAAGGGTTGATGGTCATGGAGGTCATGTTGTCCTGCTTCCTTTCCCAGCTCAAGGGCACATGAACCCACTTCTCCAATTTGGAAAACTCTTAACCACCAAAGGACTCAAAGTTACACTAGCCACCACAATCTTCCTCTCCAAATCAATACATATAAAACCCGGGACCAGCGACGTGGGTATCGAAACAATCTCTGATGGTTTCGATGAAACAGGCCTATCAACCCCTGAAGGACTTCAGGCCTATTTCAAACGCTTCAAGGAAGTTGGGTCACAAACACTTGCAAATCTTATCAAGACCCATGAGAATTCATGTGACCCCGTAAGTTGTATAGTGTATGATTCTACGTGTCCTTGGGCTATAGATGTTGCAAAAGGTTTTGGTTTAATTGGAGCTATTTTTTTCACTTCATCAATTAGTGCTGCTTCTATACATTACCATGCTTATAATGGGATGCTCAAAGCCCCAGTACTTGATCAGCCTACAATTTTCCTTCCTGGGTTGCCACCACTTAGTCCTTCTGACTTGCCTTCATCTCTACATGTTGCCGAGGAGTCCTCATCTAAATTGGATGTCCTCTCAAGCCGGTTTTCCACCGTAAAGAAAGCTGATTATGTTCTTTTCAACACATTTGATGAACTTGAAAGCGAGGTGAGTTTTTCAAACAATGTCAATAAAGTTGTGATTTATTTCAAGGAATTATCGACGTTAGAGTCATATTGAACCTTATTCTATAAGAGCATCCACAGCAGTAAGGTGGGTGAATTCGCCCAAAAGCTAGGTGGATTCAATCCACCCCGAGGTGGGTTTGGGGTGGACAGCTCAGCTGATCTACCTAGCTGCTATGGGGTGGAGCAAGTGGGTGGAATCCACATTACCACCTCATCTTTCACCTAGCTCTAAGAGCATCTACAACAGTAGGGTGGGTGGATTTGCCCAAAACCCAGGGTAAATCCAATCCACCCCAAAGAATTCCACAGCAGTTAGAACGAAATCAATGTGAATATCACTATGCACAGTTCAGAACTGCGGGGAACAATCAACGCAGTTCAGGCATAATAAAAAACATAAAATTTTGCCACATGTCTCCATCTGGAGCGTTCATTACCTAACGCACAATTTTGAACTGCGCGGCATCAATCCACCATTCTCCACCCTCAAGGTGGAAAATGGGTTGCCACGTGGATTATTCACCTTGCTGTTGTGGGGTGGATTTGGCCAAATGAGGGAGAAGGATTGGAATCCACCCTCCACGTCATCGTTCACCTAGCTGTTGTGGGTGCTCTAAAGTCCTGGAACCCAAACTGAAAAAAAGAATTTTAACCACGAATTTTAGGAGATTATCACCTCTATATATTTTTGGTATGATTGGCTAAATTTTTCATAAAAAAATTATCTTGGCAAAATTCCAATAGGCGGTTAGCTGGATGAAGCAACAATTTCCCCATGTCAAAACGATAGGACCATCAATCTACCTAGACAAGCAAAATAAATATGATAAAGATCACTCTATCAGTCTCTTCAAACCAAGTGAAAATTCTTATATGGAGTGGCTAAACACAAGGGAAAGTGAATCAGTAATCTATATGTCATTCGGAAGCGTTGTACCATTAAGCAAAGAGCAAATGGAGGAGTTGGCATGGGGTCTAAGAGATAGTGGCAAGAATTTCTTGTGGGTAGTGAAAGAAACGGAAGAGATGAAGCTGCCGCTCAACTTCATCAAAGAGACATCAAATAAGGGTTTGGTGGTGAAATGGTGCTCCCAAATGGAAGTGTTAGCTCATGAGGCCATTGGGTGTTTTATAACACATTGTGGTTGGAACTCTATACTTGAAGGTTTGAGCATGGGAGTACCTTTAGTGGCAATGCCCATGTTATGGGATCAACCCTTGAACGCAAAGTTTGTAGAGGATGTATGGGGAGTGGGTATCCGGACTAAAATGAATGATAAGGGATTAGTGGGCAGGGAAGAGCTACTATTTTGTATAAGAGAAGTAATGCAGGGTGATCGCAGGAAGACGATGAAGAACAATGTCAGTAGTTGGAAGACATCTGCGAAAGATGCGATGGATATAGGCGGAAGTTCGTATGTAAACATTAATGAAGTTGTTGCACGTTTAAGATCAATCTGAAATTGTCCAAGGTATTGTTTGCAAACAAGAAAGAGAAGGAACTGTGCCTTTAGAAGAGTGTAGCACAACAGCACTGTGCCTAATGGGGGCGTTTATTGAATAGTTTCACCGCTTTGTGTTTCTTTGGTTATTGTTGATCAAGAACCCCAATGTTCTCCCAGAAAAACTAAACACACTTCAATACCGAATTAAGGTGTTGTTCTTTGTATGTTTTGCATGCTGGGTTTTCTGAATTCATATTTATTTGGTTGTTGTTTATCAGCAAAGCTCGAGGTATCATCTTAAACGAGGCAAATACCGCTTAATACTAGTCAGTCTAACTGCTTTTGATTTAATACCTATATGAATTATAGTTGATATACTCGAAAGGCTCTTGTTTTTAGCTATTAAGAAGAAAATAAGTGTTAGAATGGGGTAAAATCCGTACCGGTGTGAAAACGAAGCCAGAAGCACAACAAACCTTTTAGAAACTATCCATCCTGTTAACGAAGAGCCAACTACTCAGAATCGTGATCTAACGCCTCAAATAAGTTGTCGGTTGCAAAACAACTCAGAATTGCGATCTATAGCGTCAGAATGGGGCAAAATCCATACTGGTACAAAATTTGGTATGAAGCTCGACGAGCCTTTCAAAAACTATCTTAGCGTGTGATCGATGGACAAGCTACTATGAAACGCGATCTTGCACCTCAAACGAGTTGCCGGTAGCAAAGCTACTCAAAATTTAGATCTAAAGCATCAGAATGGGGCGACTTCAGTCCCGATGTTAAATCCAAGCCAAAAACTCGCCAAGCCTTTCGAAAACTATCATAGTGTATGGATGCATCGGAATGGGACGAAATCCGAACCAGTACGAAAACCGAACCAGAATCCGAACATGTAGTCGATTGACAAGTTACTCAGAACCGCGATCTAGCGCCACAACCGAGTTGTCACTAGCAAAGTTACTCAGAATTGCAATCTATATAGAGTCATAAAGGGGTGAAATCCAGACCAGCGCGAAAACGAACCAAACGCTCAGCGAGCCTTTCAGAAGCTACCCTAGGGTATGTTCGGTAGACAAACTATTTAGAGCCGCGATCTAACGCCGCGACCTATGAAAAAAGGCACATCACTAAGTACTCCCACATTAATATCCTAGGAGTATATATATCGTGTGGCAAAAGACAGTCTGTTTGCTAAAAACGGTTTTCTCCGGGGACTATCTCTTTATACTGGATGCAGTCTAACAGAGTAGTCAGAACCAGTGAAAGGCACATCGTTAACTCTGGCACACTTCTAGCTGGGCGTAGACTTCACGGGTTCGAATTATACTACTCAAGAAGCTTGGTTTTCCATAATGTTCACAGAAGAAATATTTGTGATTCATATAAAAATTAACACTGTCTACTTATATAAATAGAGCGTTATGGATACGAAGAATTATAGCACATCCTTAAGATTCATGATCTGGACACCAAGAACTATTATCTCCAAAACTCCGTCTTCAACTCTTGTAGCATCGAGTTTCTTGAAAACAGGTCCAAGCTTCTTATGTTTTGCGGAGGGCAAGATCAAAAAAAGAAGCTTGGAGACTGTTTTCAAGAGTCTCAATGTTCAAGATCATCAGCTTCAACTATAGGTTTTGCTAATTAAAATAAGAGTTATTGCGACCCATAGACCTATATATAGGAGAGTTTATTCGTGGTTTATTCGTAGGCATATTTTTGCAATAGTAAAATTGTTCACCAAAACAATAATGCCAATGTGCACTCAAAAGGAAAATTTAAATATATGCAAGTTGTAAGTTTCAGGTATACTTTACTAGCAATCTCGCACGTACCAAAGCGACATGAATGTCTTTGTGCCGCAGTGTCATAGTAACTGTCACGGCCCAGCCCGGGTCTATCTCTACAGTGTCCGGAGCACAGCGGAATATGAGGTCGTGCGGTGTACATGCACGTGCGGCCGGCATGCACAAGGCATCTTCACGGGCGCGGCGCGCCAGTGGAATAGTCACACGGATGCTAGAGCGACATCCGGATAATTCTGGATACACGTGAGGGTCATCGAATAGGTATTTGGTAAATGCAACAACACTGAAGGTTCCCTCAATAATTTTTGCAGCGTAATCTCTAGTGACTGGGCATGAGGTACGGAAAACACATTTGTCTTGTAGCGGATCAGGATAGCTCAATATGTCGAGTTCCAGATATGGGACATGGGACATGCATATCTCAAGGGGCGGTGAGCCTGGACTGGTTACATAGTCCATTTATAGGGGCGGTGTATCCCGATTGGCTCGCGGGGCATAACGACAGCATAGCGGCGCCATATACGAGCTCTATCTGTAGAAGCGGCGCACATTGCGAGGCAACGAGGGAAGGCCAGGAGAACTCATGACTATCCCTTGTAGATAGCGCATGAGCCGGGTCCAAGATGACCAGGTTTGGACCAAGGTTCCTCCTTAATATAGCCACCAAGTAAATAGTTAGTTTTCAACTTGAGACTAACCAATTCCGATTTCAACGAAACTTGGCGTGCAACTATATTAGGGTCTAGAGGGCGTTCGGTAAGGCGTCACAGTAACTTTGTTTGGAACATGAAAAATATGTCTTTCGGCTCTTGATTACGAAAGTATGAAGTATTTCTAAGATTTTCTGTATAAAGGAAAGGCCTATAAGAGTGTCGTTTCTTTGAGCCAGCAAGCGAGTAGCACAACGGTCAGCGCTGTGCCTTATGAAAGAGAAGGAAAACTGACGGAGGCGTTTATTGAATAGTTTCACCCCTTTGTGTTTCTTTGGTTATTGTTGATCAAGAACTTAACCCCAATGTTCTCCCAGAAAAACTAAACAAACTTCAACACCGAATTAAGGTGTTGTTCCTTAATTTATTTGATTGCTGTTTATCAGCAAAGCTCGAGGTATCATCTTACTAACGAGGCAAATACCGCTTAGTACTAGTCAGTCTAACTGCTTTTGATTTGATACCTATATGAACTATAGTTGATATACTCGAAAGCCTCTTGTTTTTAGCTTTTAAGAAGAAGAAAAAAAGAGATCTAACTATTGTAAGTAATGACTAAACAACTTCTATATAACTCTATTTCCTTACTCAAAACTAAAAAAAAACGCAATCAAACAGTGGAAACAACACTATCTATATATTCCCAAATTATCATAAAAAGAAAGGACGGATAACAGAAAAGAACATGTTACAAACGGCGAAGAATTAGATCCCATCATCAAGATTCTTGATCTGGACTCCATAGAATATGTTATGCAATGGGTTTGCCTTCAGTAAGCGAACGAATATCTCCAAAGCTCCCCCCTCTACTATTATTAATCCAAATCGATTATTGGAAACACGTTCTTCAAAACCTCCTGAAACATCGAGTTCCTTGAAAACAGATCCAAGCTTCTTTTTTGGAGGAACATAAGAAGAAGCTTGGAGACTGTTTTCAAGAGACTCAATGTTCAAGATCATCAACAGAGAGAGAGAGAGAGAGTAAAACTCTAGGTTTTGATAATTAAAATATGTGTTACTAGTCACCCACAAAACTATATATAGGAGAGAAGTTTAAGAGAGAAAGAAACTTGTTGGATAAGAAAAGGAGTCCTCCAAACTTATCCAGGAAGAAAGAAATAAACAAACAATAGGTGTTTGGAGACAACTAGAAGTCTGACCTGGCCAAAGATATTTACACTATGCCTAGTTGCCTACAATGTCTCAATTTGCTCAAAACGAGAACCACAAAATTACGTAGCTATATGCATGGTTGGATTATGTTTTTCGCAATGTGGATCTTATATTATAAGAGTGCGGTCGTATGGGACTTCTCCCCTTGTATCCTTAGCATCATTACTATAAGAGCATCTCCTATAAGAGCATCTCCTAAAGTGCCTCACCAAACTGCTTTGCAAGGCAACAAAGTGGGAGGAATTCACAAGGCATGTCAAACCGCTGCAGGAATCTTTTCCCATCAGCATACTCTTCTAGCTAAAGCACCATTCTATGGTCAAGATAGCAACTATCTCTTATTAGGAGTTCCAAGACATCAAACTCGAAATAACAAAATTCTGGCACAAACAGTATTAATCAGTGCCCACATGTAAATAACCAGAAGAACAAGTTAAAATAAATAGAGCCAACTTGATACAGAAAAATAGGCATATCGAGCGCTCACACAGATTTTAAAAAAATCAACCCGCAAAGTAACTTTGCAGTGACTTGCATGAAACATTTCTCTATACAGCAATAAAAAAAGATATTACAAAGGAGAACCAAGTGCTGGGTAAAACTTCAATTAGCCTCCTTTTTTATTACTTCGGATCAGGGAATGAATCATGTTTCGGTGGATCTTGATTCAAAGAAGCACAGCTCTGACCTCTTTCCTATCTACTCCAAATGACTGCAAACAGATAGATCGAAATTAATGTAATGATTACCCTAGTATTCCTTAAGAAAATACTGAAATTTGACAACATACAACTTTTCGGACTATGAACTAACAATTTGATGGCCCAGTAAAAAAATCTCGTCACACAAAGCTAATGTTATCTTTATTTACCATAGTTAGCTAAGTATATATTAATTCAACAAAGGGTGTGGGCGTGGGAGGAGCAGGAAAAAGGTTTTTTATTTCGAGTTCTACTAAAAAAAAAGGGGGGGGGAGGGGGCTTATGGTCATTACAGAAAAATAATGGTCCAGATTTATAATTGTGATCCACCTTAGATGAAGTCAACAATTAAAATGACTCTCTCTATGTTCATCTCTAACTCTATATCTCTTCTTATCACCACAACACCATATTCTTGTTTTAGTTTGATTTTTGACCATCAGGAGGGGGTACAGTTTGCATATGGAAACCAACTAAAAAGATAATGAAGAAACAAAAATAAACAAACTTTGAATACTACTGAATATCTTACCTCAGTTCCAAAACCTTTCACGTATACATTTGTGAAGAGCTCAGAGGGCTCAGGCATTGGACTCTCCTGATAGCATTAAAAAGCAACAAAAAACTGAATAAGTACTAAAATTATAATATACAGATTGTTTTATATAAACTGCTCAAATTAAACAGCATTGCTCTTCATACCTTCGCTTTCGCAATTGCTTCATCGACTTCTTTTATAATTTCTTTCTCAATGTCCTGTAATGAAATTCGTCAGTCTCCAAAATATATACAAGTTGAATTTTGCGTGCTCTGATCCTACTGACTTTCTTTTGAAAATAAAAGCAGTGATTGAATTCAGGAAACGAGGTTTTCAGATCCCAACCTAAAGTTTGAGTATGCGGCACTCAATTTATTTGTTCCCAAAAAACTACCACATCATTGCATTAAAAACCAAAGAAAAATCTGTACCTCCAATTCTTTTTTCAGTTGCTAACTCATATGATAAAACCAACTTTCTTATTCTTTCGATGGGATCACGCTCCTGAGAATTGCAAGAGCCAAAAAATACACTTTAAAAGACAAAAATACAGAAATTGTAAACCACAAACAAGACAACATTTCATAATATATCTGGGCATGCTAGGAAAAAGGTGTAGCATACAAACCTGTCTCACACCAGATATCTCATCACATGTACGGTAGGTACTACCTGGATCTGACATGGAGTGGCCGTGGTATCTGTAAATGTCCATTTCAAGAATCTGAACACATGTGACAGGGAAAGACGTGACAGAATGGTATATATGACATTAAATAAAACGATAACAAAGTTTATAAGATAAATAGGATTTTACAATTAGGAGATTTAGATCATGCTTAAACAGGATTTTAATATTTAGGAGATTTAGATCATGCTTGATTAACAACGTGAGACTAACAGAATGGTAACTAAAGGAATAGCCATGCCATGAGATTCAATCTCGGCTGTTGATCACACTACCCTACACATGTTGAGGAAAATTTATGGTTTAGGTTATAACAATAAATATATGGAATCGTAACAGGCGTTAAATCGTATGGGTTATTTAGTCTATTCTTGCAATTTATTTAATCCTAAAATACCCCCATTTCGTCTATACCAAATTTGGCATCTCAATTGTTATTACTTTATGAAATGGTGGGTATGAATGGAAGTCCAACCCACAATTTTTCTGCTATACGAAATCAGGAGTATTTTAGGAAGTCCAAATACAAAATTAGGGGTATTTTAGGAAGTCCAAATTCTTTACAATTCCCTAAATACCCCCAACATTATCTAAATTTCATGCTTCAAACTCCTCTTCGTCTCCACTCTCTTATTCTTCTGAGATTCAAACATTCATTGATCTCCTTTGATCCAAACTTCACGATTCAAGGTCATAAATCCATCTCCAGGTGATATAATCATAATATTTCTATTTGTTATGATTGAGGGTTTAAACAACGAACTGGTTGTTTGATTTTAAGCTTCTGATTTTGAATTCTAGGGTTTTGATCTCTCTTAATTTAGGTGTTTTGGTTTTGAATTCTAGAATTTGGGGATTTGGTTGGTCGATTCTACTGTTGCCGAAATATCTATTCTCCAAGCTCTATTGGTGTTGACGAGGACTCCATCTTCATCTTTAGATTCAGAATTCCCATGTCAAATCACTAGTAGCGGTTGAATGGGTTTAAGATTTGAGGTATAATTTCATGATTATGGCTTACTACTTCCAATTACAACTATAAATCTCATGATATTTTCTCTAAATTTTATTGCATTAGTGATTATTTAGCTTCAATTTGATCCAAATTATGAGGTTTTTTTGCATCCCAATTATGTCAGTTTTAGGTTTTCTTTTGTGTGATCTTGATGTGCTTTAGTTTCTTAATTTGCATTTAGATTGTTTATTTGTTATAATTTGAGTACGACTTCGCATGTAAGAAACTCACATTCATTGGCAATACCTTAAAGCCTTAAAAATACTTACCATATGAGTAAAAATGATCATCGCAACACGTGCTAAGCTTGCACTAGCATAGATTTTATTGCGATCTTAATGCGATTATATGGTTTTGTGGGATTTAGATTTCGAGGAAGTCTGTAGCGAAGATATAACCATTTGTGTTTGCATCTAGAAGCTGTTTGATATTTGTGTTTTTGTGTTGGGGGTTTTAGAGACATTGGATTTTAAGTTTGTATTGAAGCCAAAGGATAGTAATTCGCCTTGCATTTTCAAGGAGGGGTTGAATAGAGTGCTCACTGGTGGGCATTTACAAGGAGATACAAGACTAGCTTTGTTTTAACTTGGTAATGACAAGGTGCTTGAGTATCGGGTGTTTATTAAAGCTAATAGGGTGTCGACGTCTCTCCCTAAAACCTTCCCTAACGTCTCCATCGTTATAGTTGGTGTTAGTGTTCTCGAGTTTCTTTACACCTTTAAGAAGGTTGGATGGGTATTTGGTATGATCATGTTCTTCTCTGTTGCAATTCTTATTTCTTAGTTATCATTTTATGATGTTATTGGTTTATACTAGAAGAAAACTTGAATCTTATAGTGGGTTTTCAATGATTAACTCTTTTGGTGTTCTGGGGTTTCATTGTTTGTGGTCCTGTTGGGAGATTTGGGTGAAAAATTATTCTTTCAAAACTAAATTAATTGGTTATATCTAAATTGGGATTTTAATTTGGACTCAATTAGGTCTCAACCGTCATTGGAGATTGCAAGTTTCAAACTTCGAATCGCTCTTCCCGGTACTGTGGATCGACTATCGGTACGTTTATTTCTCCCTATTCATGCAAAACTTATAGGATTTGATTTTTATATATACATGTTGTCGATCTGGTGTTTTGTGGAAAACTCATATCGTAGAGTTAAATTTATCAATGCTATGTAAGATTTTGAGTTTGATTTTGTGATTTGGGTAAATTGTGGAAGTTGGGGTTGTTATGGGATTGATGAGATTGTGAGTTTATGCTTTTGATATGTCACAATTGGGTTTAACACTTAGAAATTGGATGAAATTATAAGCAAACATGTGTGTGATTTACATTATGTATTAAGTTTCTAATGTTTTTGTAATTTGAAACTGAAATAACATTTGAAATAAACATCTGAGTAACCCAATAGGAAAAACTACTTTACAGCTGATAGAAACGCCCACATGAAGTACCAGAGCTGACATTGTAGGTACAGTTTGAGGAGAATTGAAACTTTGGTACTCGACTTGAGTAGTTAGAAACACGAGATGAACTTATAGAGAAAGTAAAGGGAGGTAAAGGCGCACAAGGGTATGTTATTTTTCAATTCTATGTAAGTAATGAATTGGTAAATGTGTGTTCTTAATACTGAAGAAACTCAGTATTTTATACTTGTAGGTACTTAACACCCGAGTAATTCATGCGCGGGATAGTAAATGAGAAGACCGGTGTGTTTGCTTTTGGAGTATTTTTGTTGGAGGTCGTCACCGCCGAAAACCAGACAATGGTTAATTCTCAATCCCTTCCATCCTTCATTTATATACAAGGTAATGTGATTGAAACTATCAGTTTAAACCAAGGAAGAACGAGAAGTTGGCGTCAAAAGCATGTTATCTTCACCGAGAAAACCAAGAGCTCCCAGGGGTAACGATAGTGTTGTCACAATGCTACAACAAAGAGACTCAAACTAGGATTTACAGCTTTGCTAATTTCAAATAAGGTACAAGACGTCCTAGCCGTGTGAGAGATAAAGGAAATCTGCAAGTTAACAATTGTGCGAGTCTCAACAGGTAACTGACAGGTTTGTTTGTGGATGCAGCCAACAGGGTGAACCACTTGCAGAAAATAGCTTCTACCGTGTTATTATTCTTTTGTTATTGTTTCCGCACTGACTTTCGGGCATGCATTATGGTGAGTAATCATGGTAAGGTGGGAAAAATCATTCAATACTAATGCAATTGGTGAAGTGCTAAATACTCTCATTCGCAAAATAATAGCCACCTTAGTCAAGCAAGAAGCACCATGGCCACATTGGTTTTCATGCAGTATGTGAAAATTAATGTACTGCTACAACTACAAGCCTTATCTTCCAAAGTAAAAGGATGATGTTGGTATGTTGCATAGTAATAAGAGAGTACACTCTCACCTTTTGAGTTCTTCATAAGGTTAATTTAGAGTATCGAAAGCATGTGTGTTAAAATCCTCGGTACGAAGATTCTGTACAAGACAATCATTAAGACGCGAGCAGAAGCAAAGGTTTCAAGCCTAGAACTCAGCAACCAGTTCTTGCCTAGTTTACTTCAATAAAGGGGAGCGATTTTTTAAGAAGAAGAAGGCGACAACAGAATTATTTCAGGCCGAGGAAATAGATCTAATCATTAATACACTAGCCAATTTAGCATTGACCAGAGTGGTTGGTATGAAATGGATCAGATCTTCCTTGTTAGGATTTGAGGAGGATCCCTAAATGTATTACTGTAGTTGTTTATGGAATTTTTGGAATACCTGTTGTTATCCAGTTGTCACATGAATCATAACATTCAATTCACCAAAATAAATAATAGCTCCATTTTTTATTTTTTATTTTTCATATAAAAAAATGAGTATCAGTTTGATGGCAGTGAGAATCAAACCCAGTCAATCGTAACAATTCAAATATATATTACCAACTAAACTAGCTGCAACGAATGAAGAGATAGAAATGAAATGCATACACGGGTATCGGTCGACTGCAGCACTGTGCACAGGATATAACTCTTTGTTTACGCTGAAGCTCAACAAAACCACCGCCGTCATCTAGAGAGAGAGAGAGAAAATATAAAATATTAGTAGTGCAATAGATTAAAGCTTCAACATAAACACTCACAATCAAGACAGATACTGTCCTCTTTAAAATTCAACTTCCTAAAGAGAAATCAAAATGCCTGAATATAAATGAGACAAAATGCAATAGGGGCAATCAGAGAAATCTTCCTCCTTTCACTTCCTAAAAAAATCAAAAATAAAATTACTTCTAGTATATGGTCTCCATAAAGGGAAAATTAATCACGTGATGGCTTTTTCCTTGTGACCAGTGGCAGAGGCAAGATATTCATCCAGTGGGGGAAGAACTGAAAATCGGGAGTTTGAGGGTGGGTCCCCCGAGACTTGAATCTTTGAATCTCTGATGATGTTCAAGTTACTTCCCTTTTAAAACCAACAATTATCAACAGTATAAAGTTCACTTTTCTTAAGATACACAAATTAGACAAAAAGAAGTGAATGCGTAAAGACTTATACACAGCATATAATGTATCATATACAGATTTGCAAGCAAGGAGATAAACATAAAAAAATCCACAAAATTAGAGGAAAACGAGAAAGAAAAGATTCAATAACATAATTTAAAACAAAAATATATATTGATCTTAAGGTTTATTTTTAAGCTTTGGTTCCTAAAGATAGAGGATTACGAAATCTTGGATTACAGACCAGTTTCCCGATAAAATTAGAACTCATGCTACTTTAATACAGATGATAGGGACAACTTGCTAAACTTAAAAATACAATATATATTTCCTACTTCTTAGTACTAGTTTTATTTCCTAATAAACTACAATTGCTACAAGATAGCCTGACCAAATATAATTAGCTATAAATTAAAAAAGATGCAACTCTTCTCCTTTTTTTGCCAAGATTGACTCCTCTACCACTATAAACTAAAACCCCCAAATGGACTCCTCTGCCACTGCTTCTAAGTTCTAACAAACTTAAGGGTGTCAGACATTGCGATACTATGCTTAAATCGCCTCATAACACGCAAATTGTACTAAATGCAAGTGAACAATCAGGGTAAAGTAAAACCCATTTACGTCACATTTCGCGATATCTTACGTCTAAGAACTAATTGCAAAACACATCAAATAATCACACAAACTGCAATAAAGGAGACTAATCTAACAAACATCAAGACACTAAGCTTCAACATAAACCAAAAATGGTAGCAGCAACGAAACCTCAAGAAGCTTAGACATAAACCAAGAAAGGTAGAAACAACAACAAAGAATAAAAAAAAAAAGGTGATTGCGATCATACCAGCCCTTGTTTTGAGGAGAATTAGGGTTAGGGTTTGTCGATGATTGTTTCGAGAGCAAATTGAGTGTTGCGATGCTGCTAATGAGAATGATTTAGGGATTCTTGAACAATAAACTAGTTAAGAAGAACTCTCCCTTCTTGTTCAAGAATCACCAAATCATTCTCATTAGCAGCATCGCAACACTCAATTTGCTATCGAAACGATCATCGACAAACCCTAACCCTAATTTTGGAGGAGAATTGGGCCTTTTGAGGTAAAACCGCACACCTCTTTTGAGGGTGCTTAAGTGGGGAACAAATCAGTGCATAGGGTGGGATTGCAACATAACAATATTAGAGCTGAGAATGGCTCGATCTGTGAAAACCACCTAAGTCGGTGTGCAGTGTGCTAGAGGGACGTGCAACCTGGTAGAGGTGATGATTGCACCAGTACTTTAGTTCCACATCGGTTAAGATCGTGTCCAAAGAAGATAAGATCTCACTCTATGAGAAGAGAAGATAAGATTTCACTGAGGCCTTCAAAAGTAAAACTACACCTCCTTGGGGGATGTTTAAGTGGAGATACCGTCGTGATATCTTGAGTTTGTTTCTGTACTAAGACTCGAGTATATATGCAATTTAAAATTTTCTTCTCATCTTTTTAAAGATATATATTATTCGAAGAAGGATCTCGGGAAAAGATGCAAAACAAACAAAAAGATACATCACAACCACAGAGAAAAACATAAGGAAAATGAAGGCGAGATTCCTTAAAAAAAAAAAAGCCTCATCTAGCCTTTAATGCCAGAATGATCAGAGGCAAGAAGCAGACTCGTGCATTGACCTAAGCAATTGGTTATTTCGTCACTAATGCCCCAAAGAATCGCAAACGAGACAATTTTCAAAGAGATGTCCTAGGGGACTTTGGAACCTTGGGTCAACATCAAATTATGGCCCCCAGCTAATCCTGGCATAACTCAATCTACATTCACCGATTCAAGAAAAAAGACAAACCGGCCCTTTGTTGTAACCACAGTAACAAGAGGGCGTCAGTGTCTCTCTAATATCAACCAAATTAAGATGCCCGAATATGAAAAGAGACTTTAGAAGGGATTTTTAGAATACAAATATGATTGGCACGTTTCGAAGGAGGAAACTGAAGGATAAAGAACAAGATAGAAGAAGCTAAAATGAGATTCTTGTTGTGAATTCATTCCTCCTTATCATTCCTATTTGGATAGGCTCTTAAAGGCCTAAATCACTTAATCAGGTATTCACGCTCAAAAGGCTTAACTCTAATATTATAGTTCCAGTCAGGATTTACTTCCTATCAACATCCTCAAACTGGAAACGAATTTATGTGAAGCAAATTGGTGCAACCCGGGCATATCTATTTAGAACGGAAGTACTGCAGAACTCATCATAACATACCCTAATCCTACCCCCTTTGCCTAGAACAAAGGAAACTCTAGCCCTAAACTCCTGGCTATTTTTAAGAACTCCTCTCCAGACACTGCATCAGCACGTGGTCCAGACTTTCCTTTACATTCAAAACTGACACTTCTCCACAAATACTTCCACTCAGAACCTTCAGAAACACTTCTTTTCACTTTAAGGACTCCTTTTCCCTCTCCTTGGCATCCTAATATAAAGGCCAACAGGGTTAGGCCCTCTGAACTTGAACAAATAGTAACTAGAACTATCCTCCTGGTGTGCAGCCTAAAAGTAGTCTAAATAGAAGAAAAAAAAAATGAATGTCCGATGGTTAATACCAATGTATGAAGATATACTAGTATTACCGCTAAACGGTAGGGAGACCGACGCGATGTTTTTTTATAAGCCACAAAAGCGTGCCTTCGGCACTACACCTCTTTAGTTTCGAAACTCATTCAATTAAACAAGAAAATAGTTTGAAGTCTTGTCACATTACTGATGCTTTCGGGTCAATAGAAGCAACATAGATTTTGAGGTAAGGCTATAAGCAATCCTCGAATCATTTTTGGGGATCAATCTATTTATTTGGTTGTCGCAAAGAAATATCTCATTAAGGCTTCCAAATTCCTTCAACAAAGAAAATTATAAACTAATTCTTAACTACATTTTCACAAAGCAGTTCAGGTGTTAGAACTTATCAAAATGAAGGCGTACGACGAAGTCTTAGCCTATATACGGCAAACACAAATTTGCCTACCCCTCAATTCCAATTCTGCACGTGCGTGGGGGTATACTAGTTTTAGTGGTCCCTTTCTAATAAAAAGGATGCACAGCGGCCCTGTGCATCTAAAACCCAAGAAAATCTTCCCCGGTAGCTAACAACTGGTCGCCAACTCCTAAAAATGCCGGAGATACTCCAAGCTTACTCTCTAATCCTAACCTTAATTGGAAGTCACAGACTGATATGTCGCCAAAGCTTAATAACAACATGACTCACTTAAGCTTAATTAAGCATTTTAATTAACTGAAACAATATTAGAAATTAAGGCAAGAACAAATGTTATAATTGAGGAGGGAGTATGATTCAAATTAGGGCAAGATTAGAAATAGAGAAATTTGAGACCTGAGCTGAATTGGGACCGTACTTGAAGAAAACCCCCATCTCCATCTCCTCCTCCTCCAGCATTGGAGCTGTTGTTGTTATTGGTGATCATCTTAGGGTTTCCAGATCACAACTGGTTTGAATCATCCATCACCATGAAATGGTTTGGAGATCGATTAGGGTTCGATTGAATTGATGAGAGACTCGATAACACATCAATTCTCTCTCTCTCTCTCTCTTTGAAGCCAGTTCTGCAAATTAGGGTTTTGGAGAGAGAGATCAGAGGGGATTGAGAGAGATGAGGCATAAGTTTACACTTTTACCCATTGCATTTCATTTCGTTTACTTAAGAACACAGGGGTAGTTCGAGAAATGAACACAACCACGTGGTGTGAGAGACTAAGTTCGAGCTCCGAATTTAGGCTTTTAGAGCATCTCCTAAAGTACTTCACTACCTTGGAATCCAATGTGTCACCTAAGATTTTCGTCATCCAACAGTGCCTCACTACCTTGGATTTGATTCTCTAAAAGCAAGGCTGAGTCTTGGAATCCAAAACTCAATCTTGGTTTTTAAAGTCGCGATTGGGCGCCTAAGACTTGGGCGCTTTAAAAAAAAATTAGGAGCTAAGTGTTGGGCGCCTGTTAAAAAATTAGTCAGGTACTATTAAAAAAAATAGAGCCTCAATGACTTAGATTTGTTTTTTTTCAACAAAATCGGTGAGGCACTTTAGGAGATACTCTTACATATTCATGCTAATTGAGACTTAATTTTTTTTTTTGGAAGGCAATTTGGGACTAAACTCTCATATATAATAGATAGTAATGATAATTAAACAACTTATAACTTGATTCTAGTCACTAACAAAATAAATATGTAACAAAACATTTTATTCAAATAAATTGTATCTTAGACTCGAGATGGGGCCTGCTGTAATACATTTGTCAATTGGGTATTGGGATGTGAAGTGAAGGTGCGGTGATAATAAGGTTGATCTTAAACGTGCAATAACTTCATTTCTTATGTTCTTGTTTGTAAACAATATCTTGGACAATTTCAGATTGATCTTAAACGTGCAACAACTTCTTCGATGTTTGCATACGAACTTCCGCCTATATCCATCGCATCTTTCGCAGAGGTCTTCCAACTACTGACATTGTTCTGAATCGCCTTCCTTCGATCACCCTGCATTACTTCTCTTATACAAAATAGTAGCTCTTCTCTGCCCACTAATCCCTTATCATTCATTTTAGTCCGGATACCCACTCCCCATACATCCTCTACAAACTTTGCGTTTAGGGGTTGATCCCATAACATGGGCATTGCCACTAAAGGTACTCCCATGCTCAAACCTTCAAGTATAGAGTTCCAACCACAGTGTGTTATAAAACACCCAATGGCCTCATGAGCTAACACTTCCATTTGGGAGCACCATTTCACCACCAAACCCTTATTTGATGTCTCTTTGATGAAGTTGAGCGGCAGCTTCATCTCTTCCGTTTCTTTCACTACCCACAAGAAATTCTTGCCACTATCTCTTAGACCCCATGCCAACTCCTCCATTTGCTCTTTGCTCAATGGTACAACGCTTCCGAATGACATATAGATTACTGATTCACTTTCCCTTGTGTTTAGCCACTCCATATAAGAATTTTCACTTGGTTTGAAGAGACTGATAGAGTGATCTTTATCACATTTATTTTGCTTGTCTAGGTAGATTGATGGTCCTATCGTTTTGACGTGGGGAAATTGTTGCTTCATCCAGCTAACCGCCTAGAGAAATTTTTTTATGAAAAATTTAGCCAATCATTCCAAAAATATATAGAGGTACAAATCTCCTAAATTTTTATTTTTTTTTTTAGTCTGGGTTATTTCCAGGACTTTATTGTTGATCTGTTTTCTGTTCGGGGAAGAAACAACATTCTGGGTGCTCTATTCGAATAGACCCAAAGTCTATTTGAACATACTCAAAGTCTCTTCGAACAGAAAATAGAACATCAACATTTATAGAATAAGGTTCAATAGTTGAAATAAATCACAACTTTATTGACATTGTTTGAAAAACTCACCTCGCTTTCGAGTTTATCAAATGTGTTGAAAAGAACATAATCAGCATTCTTTACGGTGGAAAATCGGCTTGAGAGGACATCCAATTTAGATGAGGACTCCTCCGCAACGTGTAGAGATGAAGGCAAGTCAGAAGGACTAAGTGGTGGCAACCCATGAAGGAAAATTGTAGGCTGATCAAGTACTGGGGCTTTAAGCATCCCATTATAAGCATGGTAGTGTATAGAAGCAGCACTAATTGATGTAGTGAAAAAAATAGCTCCAATTAAACCAAAACCTTTTGCAACATCTATAGCCCAAGGACACAGAGAGTCATACACTAGGCAACTTATGGGGTTACATGAATTCTCATGGTTCTTGATAAGATTTGCAAGTGTTTGTGACCCAACTTCCTTGAAACGTTTGAAATAGGCCTGAAATCCTTCGGGGGTTGATAGGCCTGTTTCATCGAAACCATCAGAGATTGTTTCGATACCCACGTCGGTGGGTTTTATATGTATTGATTTGGAGAGGAAGATTGTAGTGGCTAGTGTAACTTTGAGTCCTTTGGTGGTTAAGAGTTTTCCAATTTGGAGAAGTGGGTTCATGTGTCCTTGAGCTGGGAAAGGAAGCAGGACAACATGACCTCCATGACCATCAACCCTTCTTTCCTTCTCCATTTTCAAGTTAATTGTGTAGAGTAATCCCCATTAAGTTGTTTGGTGATTATGAAATAAAAAGAAGTGGTTGGTAGGTCAACACAACTACACAAGTGTGTGCATTACTTCATTCTCAAAAAATAAATAAACGTCATCAATGACGATGATGACTTAATTCAAAGATAAGCAACATTATAATACAATCACAATAATACATGAGCTACGATCTGAGGACCAATTGTTGAGCCGCGGGTAGAAGTCGAACTCAGATTCGATCTGATTAGAGCACAAACAAAGGAATACACACAACCAAACAATAACACACAACACATATGTAAGGTGGTCCGGCAAGTAGCCTACGTCCACACACAAGATGAGAGAGAGAGAGAGTTCTATTCAAGGATCCAAGATTACAATCCCAAACCAATTTAAGTTTTTCTCTCGAGAAATTCCTCACACAAAGATCTCACTAAGGGTGGTTATGAACAACCCTAAGTCTTAGTGGGTAGACTTATTACATCAATACAAATCTCGAGGCAAAGCTAATGGCATCAAAGCAATACTCAAAACTGAGTTTACCGATGTCTGTTCGAACAGACTATTCGAACAGAAAACATTCGATGATCTAATCTATTCGAATAGAAAATGCGTCTATTCGAACGAAAACCACTCGACCTAATCTATTCGAATAGGTAATGAGTTTATTCGAACAGAAACCACTCGGCCTAATCTACTTGAATAAGCAATGAGTCTATTCGAACAGAAAACAGAGGCAACCCAAAACTGAGCAACTGCTCTACAATTCTCCACCTCGGTGAAGATTTTCCCAAATCTGAGCCGAACTTCACCAACCCATAGATATACGTGGGGTTGTTTGATATGCCCATATTATATGTGGTAATTCCTGAATCCAATTTCTTTTTTCCTCTTTCAAACACTTTTTTATCCTATCAATTATAGTTCGATTGGTTATTTCTACTTGACCGTTCCGCTGTGGGTAATAAAGATTTGAATGAGAGTGAATGATGTTATGTTTGTTGTAAAGATTAAAAGATATAATGGTCATAAAACGGTCATATTATAAGACCTATAAATAGAACCAGAAAACTACAGATTAGAGACATAATTTTTTACTCATAAACTCTATAGATAATTACTTAAAGCGCACTTTGTAATAGCTAGTCAATATCAATAAAGATCTATATTTCTAAATCCTTAAGAGAGGTCGTGGTTTTTAACCTATTCAAGTGTTTTCCACGCTAAATCTTGTGTGTGATTGTTTATTTCTTTTCAGATCGTATTTGGTGTGAGATACTTAGTTCAAGATATGAAATGAGGCTCTTACATTTGGCGCCATCTGTGGGAAACACAAACGATTAACCACAATGCTCAAAAACTGAACCGACTTCATAGAATGCCAAGCCCAAGCCAGAACCCTCCAAATGGCCAGAACGGAGGAGTGGACATGATGACGGAGTTACCCGCCACTCTGAATTCCGAGACATAAAGGAGAATGATTCTGGAATAGCAATTAGCGGGCGTACATGAAGCATTGAATATTTTCCAAGGATAACAGATGATGACACACAAAAACAAGGAGGCACTGCCAGTTACATCTAGAGTCTCAGCTCGAGACAGGTTAGGACCTCTCCGAGGTAATAGCCATGGGGCTAACATTCGACCTGATCATAACCAACGCCAGCCTGAGATTATACTGATATCGACCGCTCAAGATGAAGTCGGCAAAATACTTGTCGACCTTAGACAATTGGAGGATCCACAAAGGGGAAGGACTCAGATCCCCGTGCACGAAAGCTTCAGCGAGGGAAGTGGAGATCGCAACCCCCGTAAAGGACGAATCCAACGCCAAATAGTCATAGCTCGACTGTTTATCACTAAAGATAACATAGACAAATGCATCAAAGAACTACTGGAGACCCAAGCACACACAGGGAAGAACATCTTCAGCAGATTACAGAAGAGTCTGATCGCGCAAGCTCTGTTAGATTAAGAAGTTCCAACCAGCTTTCGCACGCTGAAAATCCGAAAATATAAAGGAATTGATCCCGTCGAACACGTTCAAGAATTCAAAAATGCGCTGGGACTGCATTTTACATAAAAACACATCCTGTACTGCCTCTTCCCTACCAGTCTCCAAGGCGAACCTTTACGATGGTTCCACTCGCTAAAGGAAGGATCAATTCATACTTTCGAACAACTGCGAGAACTCTTCGTCAAGAATTATTCACACAACAAAGACAAAGAAGATAATCTTTATTCTCTTTTTAATCTCAAACAGATGCCGGGATAAAAACTTTAGATTTGGCAAGATGGGTGGATAGCCTCGACCAAAAAATTAATGTGTCAGCCTTTACTAATGCTCTATTTATGGAAAGTCGAACAAAGAAACACCTCACCCTGAACAAACCTGTCACCCTGGAAGACATGATCGACAAAGTCAAGTCAGACAATACACACAATTTCTTCATGGAATAGTTGTTCTTTAAAAGGGGTTTTTCATCTCTTATGATGCTCCTTTAAGAGTGAACAAGGGTACTAGTCAGACATTTAATGTATTACCACGCTACACCGACCTCCATTTGTTATAACCAAAAGAACGGACACAGCCCTGAACATCACAAAATTTAGTTATTTAGGTCATAAATTCCCCTAGCCTGAGACTGAAGTATTAGATAGCCACACCCAAATCTTCACCAGGAGAACTGGCTTGCCACTCGAACAACTAACCAAAGACCACACTACTACAACAATATCACCTTCAATAAGTAAATGGTACATGCTTTCAGGGGAAAAACAATTTAATGACCACAACAACACTTTGATGGCACGACCAAGTATGGAACACGGTCAAGCGCGACCTCCTCAATGCCATCCTTGCTTTCTTCCAGAGCGGAAACCTCCTTCAGGAATTCAACCACAGAAATGTTACTCTTATCCCAAAAAGGAAGCTCCCTGACTCTCCTGATCATTTCCGCCCGATCAGCCTTCGCAATGTCAAATTCAAACTTATCACCAAAATCCTTGCTGCAAGGCTTAAGCCCATTCTTAGCCGGATCATTTCGCCAGCCCATAATGCCTTCATTCCTGGGTGTTAGATCTTCGATAACATCATTTTGGCCCAGGAAATCCTCGCCGCTATCAGAAAAAAGAAAGGTGCCTCGAGTTGCATGGCTATTAAGCTCGACTTGAGCAAAGCTTTTGATAGAGTGGAATGGGATTTCCTCTATGATGCCCTTGTTGCCATGGGGTTTTACAAACAGTGGTGCGAATGGATCCAGCAATGCATCTCCACCACGGAGCTCTCTTTTAAAATAAATGGCACCCCTTACGGTCGCCTCAAGCCCGGGCGTGGCCTCAGACAAGAAGATCCCCTCTCCCCTTCTCTTTTCCTCATCTGCTCGGAGGTCCTCTCTCGGATCATCCTTAAAAAAAAGAGTGAGGGTTCCCTCCACGGCATTAAGACGGCTAGAGGGAGCACCCTTGTTTCCCACCTGCTATTTGCGGATGACAGCTTTATTTTCTGCAAAGCTACACTTGACGAAGCTGGGGATATTAAAGACGCACTCAACACTTTCAAGCTCGTCTCTGGCCAAGAGGTAAACTGGGATAAATCCTGCATCCTCTTCAGCAAAAAATCCCACCATAGACACCACAAGCTCATCCAGAAAATCTTACACATAAAGAAGGACACCTCAGGCGAAAAATACCTCGGATCCCCGCTCACCTTTGACCGCTCCAAGAGCCTAAACTTCCAAGAGATCGTTACCAGAGTGTCCAACCGCATTTAAGGCTGGAAAGCAAAGAACCTGTCCCAAGCTGGAAGGCTTACTCTTATTAAAGCTATTAACTCAGCAATTCCATCTTATCAGATGACCGTGTTTCCTTTCCCAAAAAAAATCTGCAATAAACTGGATTCGCTCAACGCTCGCTTTCTTTGGGGTACAAACCAGACCGGAAAATCCAAGTCCCAGCTGATCAAATGGAAGCATATCTGCAAACATCAAAAGAACGGGGGACTAGGTATTCGCACTGCATTTCATCATAACCAAGCTTTGCTGGGCAAGCTATTCTGGCGGCTTATCAAAGAGCCTGATAAGCTCTGGGCTCACAACATGTGCACAAAGTACACTCCCAGAGCTTCCCCTATGCTTGCTACTGCCCAACGCAAGATTCCTGGATCTGAAAAAGGATCATCAGAGCCAGAAACCGGATTTGGCCTGACCTCTGCTGGCATATTAATACGGGCGCGGACGTGAATCTCTGGCTCGAACCATGGATTCCTAGAATTTGTTTCGGCAGACCGGCGGGCCCTGCCCCGCTGCACCGCCCCTTTACTCGGGTCGCCGATCTGATCTGCCCTACGAACCGCTATTGGCATACAGCACAGATTCGTTCCATTTTCCATGACGACATGGTTGAGCTTATTTTGGCTATTCCGCTGAGTAGATACCCTGCAAAGGACACCCTCAGATGGAAGCAGGAAAAAAATGGCATCCTCACAGTGCGCTCTGAACATTCCCATGCCATGTCAATGCAGAATCAATTGGGGCTTACTGCACCCAACTCGGACAGGGATCAGGATGGATTCATTTGGAGTACTATTTGGAAGATGAAGGTGCCTGCCCGCCTACAGCTCTTCCTATGGAAAGCCATCCAAGATGGTCTGCCTACTAAATTCAGGCTTTGACACGGAAACGAGAGCTGGGATACAAACTGCCCCAGATGTGGAGTTGAGACTGAGACAGCCTCGCACGCCCTTTTTTCTGCACTAAGATCCAAGATATCTTGTCGCAATTCGAGCTTCAGCTTGACTTCGACAACTGGAATTTTTTAGACTATGTTAGCAAGATCATTCTCCGGTGCTACCAGATTTATGGTAGAATGATCGGCCTGTCAGATTTTTGTTGCAAGCTCAGCTCTATTATGTACGTTGTTTGGATTACAAAAAACGAGCTTATTTTCGAGCAAAAGTGCACTCACCCTGGGGAGGCTCTCAAACGGGCAAAGTTCTACACCTCGCCCCAAACTAAGGAACACATCACCCTTCCTCTCTTAGCTGCCCCACCTGCGGGAAAAGTTGGCTGGCATACCATCTATGTGGATGCCGCCTGGACTCGCCCTGACAATCCAGGGGGTACAGGTTTTATTATTGAATCATTTAGTAATTCTATTTTTTGTGCAGGGCATGACACCACTCGAGCTGCAGACCCCGAAGAGGCTGAGGCCATCTCAGTGATCCGAGGGATGGAGGCGGCGCACGGACTTGGGCTCGATTGGGTGCTCCTCCTTACAGATTGCCAGAGACTTGTTAGAGCTTTTCATGAGTGCTCGGATGACCTCTCTTGGGGGGCGCTTACGCTTGCACCTGACATGCGTGCTCTCGCATCTAAGTTCCTTAATTTTCAGTTTGAATATGTTGAACGTTCGCTAAATTTATTTGCTCATTCTCTAGCGGCTAGGGGAGCCTGTTCCCCTCCTTTTGTATGCTCGGAGCCCGATGAGCTTCTCGCCTTCGGGCGTGAGCTTTCTGTTATGGTATTTTGCTTTAAAAAAAACACTTGGATGGCATATCAACAAAATTTACAATCGTGGTATTAACCGGAACAATTTCCTTATTTTCCAATTACAAGTTGGAATTTGGTTGATGTTGCAGGGTACTATATCCAACTCAGTGACTGAAGTTTAAGAAACAATTCTCTAGAATCCCTATGCAAATTTTCATAGTGAAACTATTATCAACATACTAGTTCCATTTATTTATCTGATATAGATGATAAGAAATGCCTATGACAGACAGGCATCCTTTCAGAGAAAGCAACAGCTAGCTTCAGGCTTGATCATCTCTTTAGTTGATACAGATGAAGCACGTTAACTTAAGGCCAAGATGATCTTTCTTAAGCTTGATCATTGGAAGTGCAGCATACGTACACGTGTTATTTCTTAAGAGCATCTCAAACACATTGCGCGCGCCATCACAGATAGTGAAGTTTCGTTGATGATCTAAGTCGGAAGAAGAAAATAAAGGTATATGTACGTAGGCCCGTATTAACTCTAAATATACATATCCACGATCATAATTAGACGCAGATTCTCGATGAGTTTTAAGTTATTTTAGGTTTAATCACTACTACGTCTACGTACAACAAAGTACGTAATATAAGGATCGATTCCAACCCACCAAGTCCAAGATAATAAAATGTCCAGACAGTTTCGATTCCATTATCGACCTATCAATAACGAATTCTCTTTGTGCAACGACAAACTGTAGAATGAAACCTTGAAGTTTCTTGATTTTGGAGATTAGGGTTTAAAATTTTTGAAAAGAGACGCCAAATTATTTGGCAAATTGTGTCTTAAAAAGCTAAATGATTCAGCTAATTTGAATTAAATTTTTTTCTTCGTAAATGTCAAATCGTTAGGCTAGTTTTAACTGGAAATGCCAAATAATTTGTCATATTTATGCTAAATGCCAAATGATTCGGCTATTTTAAAAAAAAAAATCTCGTAAATGCCAAATCATTCGGCAAGTTAGAATTAAATGTTTTCTTATCCTAAATGCCAAATCATTTGGCATGTTTATATTCAATGCCAAATCATTCGGCTAGTTTGTATTAAATGTTATTTTCTCGTAAATGTCAAATCATTTGGCAAGTTAATATTCAATGCCAAATCATTCAGCTAATTTGAATTTATTGTTTTTTCCTGTAAATGCCAAATCATTCGGCTGGTTTGAAATTATTTATTTTTCTTGTAAATGCCAAATCATTTGGCATGTTTATATTCCTAGTTTGAATTTAATGTTTTTTTCGTAAATGCCAAATCATTCGGCCATTTTGAATTAATTGTTTTTTTCACGTAAATGCCAAATCATTCGGCTAGTTCCCAAATCATAGTTTGAATAAAATGGCTTGTTCGACAAAATTCATTTTTCACAATAAGAGATTGCTTAGAAAGGAGGATCACCAACATACGGAATTACATGAAAAAAATTATTATGGACTTATGTAATAGATTCTACCGAATTACATGAAAGACTTTTGGATTTCGAAACAACGGAAGCAATATACAAACACAATCTTCGACTAAGTCTCTAGCCGAGGGAATCAATAAGAGAGCGACGGTTCTGGCGTGATGCACGTTTTACGTTTTAAACAAATAAATTTAACATATTTTTGATTTCCAAACAATGAGAAATCTCTAGACTAAGATATGATCAAAGAATATTAATTGTGTAAGAAGATAATAAGTACGTCGAGGAAAAAAAATTAAGAGAGTCTAGACAAGCATAATTACAAATTAAAAAATCAAATCGAGGAAAACGAGCGAAGCCTGTGACTGCATTGATGACGACGAATATAAATTTTAAGTACATTAATTGTTTCTTAGACTTGTAATCACATTTTATTTATATAATTTGGATGGTACGATGTCCCTATAACGTTATCAAAGTAGGCAATACAGCCACTAAGTCAGTCATCTCAAGATCAGTATCGCCAAGGTTTTTGGGAGCTGCACGGCGAGGTTGAAATCAAATGGATAGTCCTCGTTTGAGCGGACCAGTTTAATCAAAGGCTTGGAGTTAAAGGAAGAATATTTTTAACCAAAAGAAAGCGTTAACTTATTCGATTTAAAAAATAATAAAATCTTATGGTTGAAAATTGATTGCTGAGTAATTGTATGTCTTAGGATTTCGTGGAAATGTCTTATTTCCTACAGACGGCGCCAAATGTAAATGCTTAATTTTGCAGCTCAAAATGCTCTTACACCAAATGTGCCTACGACACACTTAATATTAAAAATAACACAGATGTTTAATATGGAAACCTTTGAATATGTAAAAACTATGACCTTGACTTGAGGATTTAGAGCATTTCCAACAAAGTGGTATGCTGTTAAGGTTTTCCTATACTTTTATAAAAAACTCATCCAACAGGGGTATGGTGTTCAGCATACTCACCCTTATACCCCTCCAAAGTATGCGAATCCGAAACTTGGAGAGTGGTATGTGCATACTACTTTTGTGGATCCCCACAACTATTTCTTCTCATCCTTTATTTTCCTATTTAATAAAAGAATAGTGTGGGTCCCAATTTTTAATAGAAATATCTTATCTCCTAAAATAGCATTATGAGACCAATTTTAATATAAAAAAACTTAATTTAGAGAGAAATCTGTTGGAGCAAAGTGGTATGCTATTCGGTATGTTATTCCGGATATTAGTATCCAAAACCGGAATAACATACCGTCTCTGTTGGAGATGCTCTTAGTAACTATAACTTTATTGCTTGAGGCTGATTGATATGATTATAAGTTATGATCTCTTGAGCTAGACAACGGGTGTAAGTGGTAGTTAGAATTGCAACTGCTACTTCGTGGGATACAGGTGTCATTGACTTGTTCTACTTTATATGTAATGCTCGAGCCACGATCTTCATTAGTTCGTGGTCTAGGTGGCATTGTTGATTGTGTATTGTTACATGTATATTGTGTGAGTCTAGTATTGAATCAGTTCGAGTTTATCACAGCTCGAGGGACATGTCCCTAGAAGCTCCAGTTAAAAGTAATTTTTTTATTTTTCAACAAACCCACATATTAGAATGGAAAAAAAATTGTTATTCGAATAACCAATGTTGCACTAACTTAGTAACATGACTATTGACTAACTGAGAGTAGTTCTAGTGCAAACTTAGGAATGTGAAGAGAAACAAGAATATAAAAGATGGTGGATGGTTCCATCAATTAATCTAAACTCATAAGAAATACGATATCATATACACAGAGGACATACTTTTTATATTGTCAAGCATAAATCGAAGTTGGCTATCACTAGAAGATTAATTAACTCCCGAACTTAGAAACATGCATATTGATCAAGTTGATGCTTGAAAATATTACAAGATGAAATAAAAACCAAGACAAACATTCATTTATTATAACCATGAAATTCATTTATTCAAATGTTGTTGCTGCACCCACATTATTTTCCCATTTGCTTTTCAACGACCCGGGGGAGGTGGAGGTGGTGGTGGATATAGATCTGCACAAATCAATAACACCCAGTTTTTATTTTCTCAAATGATGATCAAGTGATTACTAGAAATATTCAATCAACACGAGTTTTTCGGGGCCACATCGAACCCCAGAAATGGAAAAATATCCCCCACGATGATGACCCTTTTAGGGTCCCCCTCAAATTTCTTGGTTAAAATTTGGGGATTGGCAGAAATTGCCTATTTGGGAGCCTATGGTGCAACATGATAAAAATAAAGGTAATTAAAAGTTGGGAGAATTACAGATGCAATCTTCCTGGCAAAGCCTCGTACACTTTTTTACCCTTGACGTTGCTACAAAATGACATAAAACAATGCAGACAATTACTATTATATCAGATATAGCTTGAGGTCTGATCAGATGAGATCTAGTTAGAGAGAGAGTGTATTTACTGGGGAAGTTCTTGCACAATTCTGGACAGCTTACTAAACACTCTACTAATTGGGATTCGACATTCTCCATCTGCAATGACACCAAAAACAACACCAAAACTGCAAGAACTGTAATCTTAGACTCTCAACTCTATTGAATGTGTTTAAATAGTATACATTTTCAATAAGTACCTTCAAATAAATATTGATCATACAAAGTGCGTACATCAGTGCCCACCATATTTCAAGGGTCAACCATCCCACTTAATTTTTAATGAGAGTATTGTTTGAGACTTTGAGAGTCGTAGTCATGATCTAGAAGATTAAATAATGAGGACATTGTGATGTTACAATAAAGCTTATTGTTTTCAAGCCTTCAAAGTTCAAATTTAGCAAATCAAACTTTTTTTTTTCTTTTTTTGACAGGGTATATTCGTGATTTTATAGCGATTTTTGTAAACTACAATTTGACAATTTATCTTTAAAATATCGTCACCAACTATAATTTGTGCATCGCCGGAGTTATCATTAATATAAAGAAATCCAACTATTTTTGTATCTTTAAAGTAAGTACTTTGGGATGATCATTACAAAGTACATCACTGAGACTGTAAATAACTGCATCATCTACGGGAACTTGGCAGGTTTATTCGGGCAACCTAAATATGGTCACTTGAAAGAGCTTCGTAGGCCCATTAGGCTATGTGAGAGAGCTTTAGTCTCTGCAGATCCAGTTGTTACCTCTTTGGAAAGATATGAACATGTTTGCCTGCTTTTCGAATATCTGACATTATTTCTCTATTAAGTTCTATTACAAATCTAACTCATGTTTTTTAGTTCTAATATGCGTTGTTATTTCAATGAAGGTAAATGATTAGTGAAGTAGGCTACTGGTTATCCTTAAACTAATTATTGACAACAAGTAACGACACAATCTATTTCAATAAGATTGGAATAAAAGGATATTGGGAATTTTAAAATACGTACTGCGTCACTGCATCCTGTTCCGTTTCCAAAAGTAGCATCGAGCATGGGTATTAATCATTACCTTTGTGTCTCCCTCTCTATCCCATACCATAGTGGGTCCTTGGCGTTTTGTGTGCGCGCTTCTGTCACTGATACTATAGTACACTTCTATGTCTGCTAATAGAAAATGACATTTTTGATATATCATGCATTCCTTTCTTATTCGTATATTTTTCCTTTATAACCAATCCTGATGACACTTTGTTGGCCTTTTCTTTGTTGTTTTCATTAAACCAAGATTGTCAGTGATATGTGCAAACGGTTAGTTTCTAAATCATCTCATTTTCTGTCCAAATCCTATTTATGTTTCCCCGAATATACCGTTGTGAAGCAGTCACTTCGGCGTCAATGTATCTGCTGTCTTTTGTCATATGCCTCTTCTTATTTATTCTATTATATGTAATGTAATAGGGCTTTGAAGTTTTTTAGTCTATCTATCAACACTCTCAAGTCTCTGTCCCATTCTACCATATGTATTACTGTATCATTTTTCCATATTATGCCATACCCATAGCCCGTTACTCCGTAGTTGCATGTCTGACTAGAACACTGGAGGTGTGACTCTGATACTACCATGGTTCGAAAACTTGGATCAGATCGGCCCAACTACTTATATCTTGTTTATCAATAACAGGTTGGAGTTCAAACATTACAGATGCAAATGTTGCCAAGCAATAGCAAATCACTCTCGTGGGAAAACATATGGTGAAGGTAAATCATTGGGAGACAAAGGATACATTAAGTACTTGTTTATAATGGGTTTATAGTAAATCAGTGATGTACAATTATTATCGTGTCGATATTATCATAGTAATTAGTGAGTTACTGTACTCTTATCTTGAAACAGTTTTTTTTTTAGGCATTCTTACACTATTTTACTTTGTTGGTGGTAGTAAGATCTGATAATGGCAGGTTTTGGAAGTAATGGCAGATGGGGAGATGGTAAAAATAATTGTTGCCCGAGGAGTTTGAACCTGTTCATAATCATCCTTTCTTTCCAAGATTCTCTTTCTCCACATTCTCTTCAGCAAAACTTCTCATACATGTTTCATGGAAAAGAGTTTGTACTCCAAATCCTAATACTACTTGGTCCAAATGGGTACATAAGAATCTGTTGAAGGGAAGAAGTTTCCGGACAGCTAAGATTCCAAGGCCAAAGTTAACAAGATTATTTCTACTAACAAGAGGCATTTGTCCCAGCACTCCAGGCACTCCTTGTCTGAAGTTCCCTCCAACCTCCCTGCTATATCTATAGTTACAGGTATTAAGGATGTGGCAGTTTGGACTCCCTCAACTCATGGTAATTATACAGTAGCTGGCAGTTATGAAAAGGTGAGAACTCATGAGCCCACTATCGAGTGGTATAAAGTCTGCTGGAACAAGTTGGCCATCCTGGAGCATGCTTTCTCGGCTTGGAGATTGATGAAAGGGGGATTGGCTACTCGAGATTGGTTGGTCCAGAGGCATGTGCTAATGTAGTTCTTGTTGTCCTATATGCAAGACAAGTAATGAGAGCTCTAAACATCTATTTATGGAATGCATGCTTGCCGAGTATGTGTGGGGGAAAGTTCTTTTGAAAAGTGGGGTAATTAAACAAGCCGGTGACCTTGATAGTGAGATGACTTGCCTTTGAAACCTTCCAAGTAAAGACGACACTCTAACTGAAATTATTTATCTTGCCTTTAGTATTTTTGTGTACCACTTTTGGAAGGCAAGGAATGAAGTGTTCAACAATATGAGAGTAATCCTTAAAGCTATCCTAAGAAGCATTTGTGCTAAGATTACTATAAGAGCATCTTTATTAATCACAAAGATTTATGATACTCTTAGAGATAGAAATATTTGTATAAAATGGAATATCCACCCTCAATTCCAATTACCTTCTACCAAACTCTGTAATTGAAAGCTCCTCCCCCTCAGAGTGACCTTGCTTAGTACCGATGGATCTTTGGATGGAGACTCTGGAGACTGTAGAGGAGTTGCGAGAAGTAGCAATGGTGATATTCTTTTTGGGTACAGTGGTGGAGTGTATGCAGTGACAGTGACTCCACGTGAAATGATTGCTATTTTGAAAGGCTTACAAAAGTGTGCAGAGAAGAGGATTCGGGATGTTTATGTTGCAACGGATTCTGCTCAAATGATTTACTTCATTAAGTACAAGAAGGAGCCCCATGGAATTGTTTGCTGATTACCCAGCTATCATGAATATTATTATAGGCTGTTTCACTTCATGACAGTTACCATGTATTTCGAGATGTGAATAGGTCTGCAGATTTTTTGGTATTATAGAAGTATAGAGAAGTATAAAATCATATGAACAATATAGAGCGGTTGTTTAAATTTATGCATTGCAATGTCATCCAGGGACGTCCCTTATGTTATCTAAATTAGACTGTTGCCCACTAAGTTCGCAACTGCTAATTTACCCCCTCATTCTAGCACATATTGATCATTTTGAGGAGTTGAGTCTACCTTCAATCATATATCCAAATTTTTAAACATCAAGGGCATGTTTGTTTGGAGAAACTGCTAATTTGCCCCTCATTCTATTTCAACAAGTTTCTTGGTAATTATGTGATAAATACCTTTGAGTAGAGATATAGAGAATATGGATGGATAAATAGCACATGGGTAATTTTTCTTTGCCTTTGGTCGATCCCAGATTTGACGAGATCAATCCAGTAAAACAAGTTGCGCAGCAAGTTTGCATCTCGGTGTTTCCTAGATTTTCTAGGATTTGAGTCTTTTGCATCCTCTATTAATAGAGCATGTCATTGAAAAGTGTTGCGAACTTAATTGTACTTTATGAGAATTACCTGTTCCTGACCAGCAAAGTCATTATCAGGCGTGAGGAAAAGCATGCAGTGGCACTCCTTCCTGCAAAAGAAAGTCTTCATGTTAAGAGAAGAACTAAATAAAGTGGTTATGGGATAAAACTGGAGATCTCTAGGGGAGAAGAACAAGATTCCAAAGGAATATGACATGGAAATATATATACACAGAAATTTTTGAGCAGTCACTACCATTTTCATTAACTAAAAATAGTGTGATGTCTAATGACATAAACCAAGGCACTTCAACAATATGAGCAATCACCTTGTTTAATTAAAGCAAACAAAGACGAACTCCATTGTAATGCTTAATATAAACAAACTCCCAAATGTACTGTTTTAAACCACTTTTATTTGTTTCAATCCAGACTAGTTAGATTTCCACTTTTATATGTTCCACGTTCACCTCATACTATTATTTTACCGTTCAAAAAAAGTATTTCCCCTTAATGTATATATTTATTTCAATACACATTCTTCTAATAATCAATATATTATCTCTCCTGGTACTGTATCATTTGGGCCAATAGAAGACTAAACTCACAGTTACTTTGGGGTGAACAGCCTAATATTCCAACTGGTTTCAACCTTTTTATATTTAAAAGGAAGAAATGCTCTCTAGACATGCCCATATAGTGACAGGTAGCAATGGTTGTGTAACATATGAATATAAATCATATGAAATACCAAGTTTTTGAGCTGCACCTGTTGGAGAATATTGTCGCCCAGCCTTTATGGTGACCACGCCCTCTCCTGAACTTCTTCATATGGTGGCATGGAACATACCCTGCATAAGCAACTATTACCGTTAAATGGATCATGTTTTAATACATACTGCGGCACAAAACAAAAATAGTTTAAATAGTAAAGGTCTGACATTAAATAAAAAAAGAGATAAAGAGCATACCAAAGTTCAGGAAAATCTTTATCTTCTATTTCGGGGCTGATTACCCTCCACTTTCCACACTCCAAACACAGCACCATTCTTTTGTGGGGTATCCAGATTCCGCTATGCATTCCCTAGATTAAGAACGGGGAAAAAGATGTTAAGATCATGATAATAATGGTGATATAGTTTAGACAATTATTTGCTCATGATACTGATGTGTGACGCAAGAGACAAATGTGTCGTTTCCCCACCCATCGTCATATCTTACCCCCTTTCTCCTTAGTACTACAAAGAGAGAAGGTTATTATTTTGTAAGTTAGTTGTTCTAGTCAGTCTTAGAAATGGAGCGATTTTGTAAACTTGCGGAAAAAGTAATGAAGCCTTATTTCAATATTTTAATCAATTGATAAAATTTCAAAATAGATTTGCATCTGCCCATTAGTTCATACAGTTTATACATTCTACTTCGATGACTAGCTCACACAACTTATATTAAAAGCAGTTCTGATCAATACCACTTCTACGGGGTCAATATGTTCATTGTGATAGCGATCTAGCATTTTCATCACCCACTTCATCAAAAGTAAATACAACTCGCTCTCTTGAAAGAATTCATGCTTTGTGGGAAGTATAAAGTTGGTGTCAGACTCCTGGAAAATAATAATAATGATTAATTGAATTTAACATGGTATTGGTATAGTATGTGTATAACTAAGACAATCGCCCTATAAAGAACAAAAAGGTTGAGTTAAACACAAAAAACATAGTACTGTTAATTCCAAAACATCACATACTCCAACCAGGCCCCTCGATATTGCCTCATTATGAGCCATTAGACCAAACCTTAAATAAGCCTATGAAGGAGGGAAGATAAATAAACATTTTCAATTACTTGGTCATAGATCTGTACTTCACCTACTAATAATTTTGTGCGTGCTAAGACCACTATCACTATGTGATTGTGTGACAGTATCTTCAATCAAAGAAGCTACAGAAGAAAATAAATCCTATATTCCCCATTTCTGTTTATCTGCATTTACCTGATTGATCAAAAAGAATTTGCATCTTTCAATGATTGATCAAATACTGAACCCTATATGCCTTATTTCTGTTTATCTGCATTTAGTATGTTTATTTCTAGATTCTGCTAGTGCTAAATAATTATTAGATTTTCGTGGGATATGATATCTAAGGAGAAGAAACTTAAAGCTGCAACCAATGAGGAATATCATGTTATTAAGTGCTTTCCTCAAAGTATCTGGGAAAAGTTGGATGAGGTGAAAAGGCGTAGCTTAAATGAGTGAGGAGGTCAAAGTTGTCTTCGAGAATATTTTCAGGGTTTATTGCTTACTGTGATCCTCAGGTTCTAAACTGGTCTGGACAATTGCATGGGGAAGGAAGGTTCAGGGTTGCTGAAATTCAGGAAGCAGTACATTCCACAAAGACACTTGACACATGAGAATGCTAGCCCCACAAACAATCTGATTGGGCATGTTGTGCAAGAGGCGTTATGTGCATTGAAGAAGGAAACAATCTCCGCCCAAGTATCATAGGATTCATCGCTTTGTTCTGAAGGAATTGAAAGTTTTATGATCCTCAGGTTATAAACTACTAATTTTGTCAGGATAATTTCCTGGGGAAGGGAGATTTTGGATTGATGAAATTTTGGAATCAGAGCATTCCACAAAGACACATTAGAAGGATCATGCTGGCAGAGAATCTAATCGTGGGATGTTGTGCAAGAGAAGTGCTATATGCACTGAAGAACGGAAATAAACTGCCCCAGGGTGTCATAGGATTTATGTAATGGTTCTGAGGGACTTAATAGTTTCTGGCTTAGCTCTTCAGGTGTGGTTGGAGTACCTCACCTGTTGGCTGAAAGGAATGCAATCAGTTTGACAGTATACCCTAAGGAAAGTATAAAATGGATCGCCCAATTGAAATGAATATATAGGTCTAAGAAATTGTGATCTCAACCGATCAAACATTTTACTTTTGAGCAAACCAAAACTGCAAGAAAACAAAGAACCCAAGGAGGTGAAAGTGTACAGAATTTATTAGCATTTCAATAAAAGCATAAGATTTTAGGTAAATATAAGATTTACAAAGAAAACAAAAAAGTAAGGACTGGAAAACATGGTCGAAGAAAAATAAATGTTTAGTTCCCTCAAGACTACGAGTCGAAAGACATCAAAATAGAAATTGAGTACCTCGATCAAGCGTCCGTGACAGTAAAATAAAACACCCTTGTTACTCTAATCGTAAGACTTTTTGCATCTGCCAAAAGTCAAATGCGCAGTTTTGCCATTGAAACTCTTTTCTTTGACTTCTTTTGCACAAAAAGAATTTGCCAAGGGCTCTGCTTTTACCTGATGTAGAATGAAAACTAAGATTATGCTTGGAATTAATAAATGCAAACACTTGAATAGAAAATTAAAAAATAGCAACATGTGATTATCCTGGAACCTTGCACTTCCATCTTAAATTTGCTATCCAGATAGAAAACCTCGAGGTATGACTGTAAGGAGTAATCCAAACGGACCTACAAATGACGAAATGAGAAAATAATGCAAACAGACTTTTATTATTCGAACATACCTAAAAAGAACATAAAATGCTATTCAAAAACAACTTTAAATGGGTAATAAGATTAGGGCGACAAACCTGATCCTTATAGTTGTAACGACATGGCCTGTTCTTTGTAGATCGAACAAGGATATCACATTCAGTCCATTCAAGTAAAAATTCTGCCCCTACATATGCGATATAACTGATTTTATTGAATATCACGAGCTCGAGGCTCGCAATATGAGGCAATTTTCTTTACGCCCATGTTACAAAAACAATCACCAAAAGTGTAAGTGGAAAATTTTCCTTAAATATCTAGGTTCGCTGAAAAAGGTATTGTCTTTATTGATATTCTTTGTTCTTATTTTGTATCTGCACTTACACTAACAAGATTATTTATGCATTTAAAGCTCTTAGAATCTCGTTTGAGGCACATAAGTTTTACATATGCTGCAAGGATCCAGATGCAACTGAAGATGCTATAGTCTATTTGAAGTAGACTAATAACAAACACATAATTATAGCCGGTGTGATTTTTTTTCTTCTTTTCTTAATAGCCTTATTTACTTTAGATATGATTATTAGCCAAATTTTGATTATTGAAGTGGACAAGCATCTGATACGCTATTTATCTTTTTAACTTGTAGTTGAGATCCAAATTGTGATAGAAGCTACAAGTTAAAAATATGAATATCGTATTAGATGGTTGTCCACTTAAATAGAAGTAAGATTAAAATCAAATTTTGGCTAATAATTATATCCAAAGTAAATAAAGCTATTAAGAAAAGAAAAAAAAAATCACACCTGCTATAATTGTAGGTTTGTTATTAGTCTGCTTCCAATAGACTATGGCATCTTCAGTTGAATCTGATCCTCACATTATATGTAAAATTTATGTGTCCCCAGATACAAAATAATAAAAGAAAAAAAATATATCAATAAAGATAATACTTCCTTCAGCAGACCTAGATATTTAAGAACAAAAATTCACTCATACTTTTGGTGATTGTTTTTGTAACAGGGGCATAAAGAGCCTCGAGTTCGTGATATTTAATAAAATCAATTATATCCTATATGTAGGGGCTGCAAATGCCAATAAGGTAAAAAATGAGAGTTATATGGGGAAGAAAGAAGCCAGTCAATAGTAACAATTCAAATATAATTTACCAACTAAGCTAGCTGCAACGAATGAAGAGATAGAAATGAAATGCATACACGGCTTTCAGTCGACTGCAACACTATGCACGGGATATAACTCTTTGTTTACGCTGAAGCTCGTCAAAACCACCACCATCATGCTACAAAATATAGTGACATAATAAATTAGAATTTTTGTATAAATGTAAAGGTGCAAGACGAAGATAAATACCATTCTTTCAGTAAGGTCGCGTTATCAAAACCAGATCTCAGCGTCCCATTTTCTACATCTATCACACTGCATCCACTCGTGATCCGGTTTAGACCATCCCCTAGTCTTTGTTCACAACAATAGGATAAAGAGAAAATGCATCATGAAATTTTATGGAGAAGAGGTAATTATTTAATTCATAAACGTCTTCCAGTTGATGGAAGTTATGCTTCTTATTAAATAGGTCCATAAGTATATGATTAAAGACTTCAAGCATACTCATAACAAGAAGCCTGTTGGAAAATCAAGAATCTACTTATTAGGTATTCATGTGATGCAGCGCATTAAGCTGATCAGAGAAGTGCTCCATATCAAAGGATACTATTTCAAGATGCATTCACGGTCAATCTGTCAATTATAAGAAAGATGCTCCAACAGCTCTTCTAGGTGCACTGTCATGGGTCACAACTTTGTTGAAGCCTAATACTGCTAAGAAGATTATGGGTTGCATGAGAAATGGGCCCACTTTCTGATGTATCACGGTTTCTCACTTATTAAAAATGTGTACCCTCCAAGTTTTTATTTATTTTATCTTCTTTATTTCAATTATTGATGTAAATGATTGGTGGGTTAACTACTGTATAAGGTCTCCTAATTTGAGGAACCTTAATGTTAGTGGGATTAAGGCTTCTTTTTATAAAAGTCATCCCCTAAATATGTTTATCCACTACAGATAAGATTTGAGAACACTAAAGATTAAATACATCTCCTTAATGGAGCCATGAAGTTTCGTATTGGTAATGACTGATAGTTAATCCAAAATACTGGCATCTATGTTTCTCCCTTTTTATTTGGTAAACAATCTATATTCCTCCTACCTGATCTCTTCCTTGGAGCTTCCTTTTCCTTCTTTTTAGGCTGTCCTTGACCTATTTCTTGCAATATTTTGCCGTTTGCAAGAATCTGAAATGGGAGGTCATTGTGGAGGGGCCTTAAAGTGTCTTCTCAGTTCTCTCCAACCTTTCAAAAAATGTAGGACTTGAAGACTTGGAGATATCTTTTTCTACTAGCTTATGCTTCATAAAGACTTGAGGTCCTCTTTATTCCAAAAACAAGAATAAGAGTTAAGGTGCTAAGTCCCATTGGGTGGAAATCAAGTGGCCTTTCTGGAGGGGCCTTGAAATTATTTTTTGTTTTCGTCATTTCTCCAAGTGAATAAACATAACATGTAAAAGGAAAACCTCAAAACTATGAAAAATGCTAGATTTTAATGAAATTAACCGCATCGAGTCTTACAAGTCCTTACCATTCCAGATTTGATCTAGTTGTAAACCTTTCATGTTAGATATCCTATACTTACAGGCCTTCCTTTATTCAACAATGGTATTTATAGAGGCCTCTACACTTCTTCCTAATTCCTCACTTACCTCTTCCTCGAAACCTTTTTTGCTTATTAAGTCATGGATACAAAACCACTATCTTCTGTATTCCTTCTCATCTCTGTCTACCTTTGGTGCTTTTCATTAACTGAATCCCATAGTAGTGGCGGGTTCAGTGTTTCTCTCATCCCTCGCGACTCACCGCTCTCCCCTTTTTACAACCCACTTGATACACCTTCTCAACGATTGAGAAAATCTTTCAGTCGCTCAATAAATCACTTCTACCCATCATCAATATCTCAAGACCAAGTTCAATCAGAAGTGAAGCCCCTCAGTAAAGGCGGAGCATACCTCATGAAACTGTCTATTGGAACTCCACCAGTGGAAATCTTAGGGGCTGCTGATACAGGAAGTGATCTCATGTGGGTTCAATGCATACCTTGTAACCAGTGTTACGAGCAAAATGCACCACTCTTCGACCCCGCAAAATCTTCCACATATAGGGATCAACTTTGTGGATCCAAGCCTTGTTTAAGCGAAAGTAGTAATGCATGCTATAATGGCAAGTGTATGTACAGCTTATTTTACCTAGATAATTCATCCACAAGAGGAAACCTTGCAAGTGAAACTTTTACTTTGGAATCCACCAATGGGAGACCTGTTGCGTTACCAAGCCTGGTCTTTGGATGTGGGCATAACAATGGTGGGACGTTCTCAAAAGAACTTGCCGGTTTGATTGGTCTTGGAGGAGGGCCGTTGTCATTGATATCTCAACTGAGTTCCATAATAAATGGGAAGTTCTCTTATTGTTTACCCGCAGTTCGTGATGCAATTAGTATAATGAACTTTGGTAACCTAGCAGTGGTAGCGGGTGAAGGAGTAGTCTCAACCCCTCTAATAATCAAGAATTCAAGGCCCTACTATTATCTTTCTCTAGAAAGTATTAGCGTGGGAGAGGAGTACATTCTTTTACGATCTTCAACAAACCCTTCATTAGATCGAGGCAATATTATCATTGACTCGGGAGCGACCCTCACCAATTTACCGTCCAATGTTTACTTTAAAGTCGAATCAGCTTTGAAGAGGGCTATTAATCTTGAACCAACTCCGGATCCACGAAAGTTGTTCAGCTTATGCTTTTCTACATCAGCTGATATTTCATTACCAGCCATAACTTTCCATTTTGAGGGTGCTAATGTGTTACTTCAAAGTTACAACGCCTTTGCCCTTGTTGATGTTGGCTTGTTGTGCTTCGCGATGCTTCCAACTCAAAGATTATCCATCTTTGGTAATTGGGCTCACAGGAATATGCTTGTAGGGTATGATCTTGAAGGTGGAACCATCTCATTCAAATCAATGAATTGCGCTACAAAATAGTATGATTATGTTGGTTTCATTCTGCTTTTAAATTTATATAGCGTCCCTGTAGTACAAATCTCTGCCTTCAGAGTATTGTAATATTTAGCATCAATAATAATTTAAATATATATTTTTGTCTATCTTCTCATGTATGTGTCGTCGAAATTGTTTATCGCACCTCTCTTTCAAAAGGTTAATTGAAGAAAACGGAACTATAGAAGTGGAAAGAAAAAAGCAGCACACTACTGTTCATGACAAGGTTGGCACCTCAAGAAGAACTAGGAAAAGAGCTCACCTCTTCCATCTTTGGCAAATCGTTACATGCAACAATCCTCTCTGGAGTTAACCTTTGAAGGAAACCACCATTGAACTCGAGGATTTTACATCCTAGCTTTTGAAAAGAATGTCAGAGTCTCATAGCCAGGTTTAGCCAGTTTACTTTAGATAGCCCTTGTAAAAGTATTTAGTGGTGGTCTCTTCTCTTGAAGAGTCCATGAAACATGTTAAAACGAATGCTTTCAAGACTCGATAAATATCCAAAGCACAACTAGGCAAGTTACTCTAATAATCCAACATCTGGAAGTTATTTATTTAAAACCAAGGCAACAGGCAAAACATCGAAAACTACCAGTCATGCTTCAGAGTCTTCTGCGATTGCTACCAAGTCTTGCAACTTGGAAATGAACTACCACACACACTTCATTCAAGGGTAGAGAAAACTTTCTTCCTCTGTTTCTATAAATTTCCAGCCTCATTACTACATAGTCATTGAGTTGTGACCATAGCCAAGCAATGGGGTCATTTCCCTTAAACTGCAACATGTTCTCTCTCTACTCTTATCACCTTATTCTTGTATTGGCACTTAACACTTCGCAAAATTTTGGGAAAATGGAAACAGAAGCACTGCTTAAATGGAAAGCCAGCCTCCTCAATGATTATCCTTCTTTCCTTCCTACATGGACTATTTCCAACTCTTCTTCCTACTTCAATAAAACAACTAGCCCCTGCAGTTGGTCTGGAATTTCTTGCAGCAATGCAGGACATGTTGTCAAACTAAATGTGTCAAGATTGGGTTTACAAGGCACTCTCCTTAACTTCAACTTCTCATCCTTTCCGAATCTCACCAGTCTTGATCTTAGTTCCAATGCGCTCTTTGGGACTATCCCGGCACATATTGCAAATCTTTCCCAAATTATGTTCCTCGTATTCTCTAACAATACATTATCGGGAGAAATTCCAAGTGAAATTGGTCTATTGACTAATCTCGTCACTCTAAATATAGACCAAAGTCGGCTATATGGCTCCATACCTTCAAAAATAGGGAATTTGTTTAATCTCGAGACACTGTATCTATCGAAAAATCTCTTAACGGGTTCCATCCCCTTAACTGTAGGTAATCTAACCAAGTTGCATGGCTTGGTTTTATGGGACAATCAACTCAATGGTTTCATCCCTTTGGAAATAGGAAATTTGGTATCTCTTACTGAATTAACACTTCAGAGTAATAATTTCAGCGGTACAATCCCTGCTTCTTTAGGTAACTTGAGTGACCTAACAACGTTGTACCTTCAGCATACCAAACTCTCAGGTTCCATCCCTCCGGAAATAGGAAACTTGAAGTCTCTTATCGAATTACAGAATAACACTAATAATCTCAGCGGTACAATCCCTCATTCTTTTGGTAACTTGAGTGACCTAACCACTTTGTTCCTCTATCAGAATCAACTCTCTGGTTCCATCTCACCACAAATAGGAAACTTGAAATCTCTTCAAAGACTAGTATTATTCACTAATACCCTCACTGGTTCTATCCCTGCTTCTTTTGGTAACTTGAGTCACCTAAAATTTGTGTCCCTCTGGGGGAATCAACTCTCCGGTTCCATCCCTCCGGAAATAGGAAACTTGAAATCTCTTACCGCTCTATATCTTGAAACTAACAATCTCAGCGGTACAATCCCTGCTTCTTTAGGTAATTTGAGCAAACTAACTCTTTTAAAACTCTTTGGGAATCATCTCTCTGGTTCCATTCCTCCGCATATAGGAAACTTGACAAATTTGGAAAACCTACAGCTATCTAACAACACTTTCTCGGGCAATTTGCCACAAAATCTATGCCTTAATGGGTCACTTGTGCACTTCGCAGCAGCCTCCAATAGTTTCACAGGTCCATCCCAAAAGGCTTAAGAAATTGCTCAAGCTTATTTAGAGTCAGACTAGACAATAATCAACTCGCTGACAATATATCAGAAGCCTTTGGTGTGTATCCAGAGTTGGACTACATGGATTTGAGCCATAACAATTTGTATGGTGAACTATCACGTACTTGGGGAGAGTGACATAAACTAACATACCTCAGCTTATCCAGCAATAAAATTTCTGGCTCAATACCACCAGAGTTTCGAGAGTCGACCCTATTGAGAAAATTGGATCTTTCAAATAATCATCTGGTTGGAGAGATTCCAAAGGCTTTGATGAAGTTGAGCTTCTTGATATACCTCAACCTGAGCCGCAACAAACTTTCCGGTCAGTTGCCTACGGAAATTGGAAGCTTATCCGAATTAGATCGTCTTGACATATCATCTAATAATCTGAATGGACTAGTACCGAGGGAAGTAGGGATATGTTCCAAGCTATTACATATGGACTTGTAATAATGGATTTAATGGCTCCATTCCTACTCAAATTGGTGATCTCATTTCCCTCAATATATTGCTTGATCTTAGTCATAATGAGTTCACGGGAGGTATACCGTCAAAAATTGGATGTTTGCGAAAGTTGGAAAAACTCAATCTATCTGGTCTCATTCCATCCTCATTTGAGGAAATGACGAGTTTATTAACTATTGATGTTTCCTATAACCAGTTGGAAGGCCCCCTTCCTACCAACAATGTGTTTCAAGAGTCATCACTCAATGCTTTTGAAAACAATAAAAACTTGTGTGGTAACGTCACCGGTTTGCAGCCATGTGACACAAGTAAATCTAATGCAAACGTTAAACACAAAGTTCTGATTATTATCATACTTCCTCTTTTAGGAGTGCTTTTTCTTATGTTCACATCTGCTGGAATTTTCTTTATTTTCTGTCGAAAAAATATAGAAATAAAGGAAGAGCAAGGGGAAATACAGAAAGATTTGTTTTGTGTATGGAATTATGATGGGAGCATAGTGTATGAAGATATCATTGAAGCAACAGAAAATTTCAGCCCTGAACACTGCATTGGGACCGGAGGATATGGAAGTGTTTATAAAGCGAAGCTGCCAACGGGTCAGGTTGTTGCTGCCAAGAAGTTTCCCCTTGCTCATCCTTAATAGGAAAATTTCAGCCCTGAACACTTTTCAGCCCATAACACACTTTTCAGTCACACTCATTTATAATACCTGAGTATTTGCAAAGGGGAAATTTGTCCAAGATCTTTAGTGATAGTGAAGAAGCTGTGAAGTTGGATTGGGTCAGGAGAGTTAACATTGTCAAAGGTGTAGCTAATGCATTTTCTTATTTGCATCATGATTGCTTACCTCCGATAGTTCATCGAGATATATCCAGCAGTAATATTTTGCTTGATTCACAGTATGAGGTTCGTGTCTCTGACTTTGGCACTGCAAGACTTCTAAAGCCAGATTCGTCAAATTGGACCGAACTTGCAGGAACATATGGATATGTCGCTCCAGGTATAGTTTTTAGTTTTCTTTTTCTCTTCTGAAGAAGTTTACCCTAAATGTTTGTTGAACAAACTAGAATTGAGTTTGAAATTACTGATACTATGCTTCCATTCTTACAGAGCTTGCTTATACGATGAGGGTGACTGAAAAGTGTGTTATGTATAGCTTTGGTGTATTAACGCCTTGAAGTGTTAATAAGAAAACATCCCTGCGAATTTATCTCCTCTCTAACATATCATCATCACCAACAGGCCAGGATGTTCTTTTGAAAGATATATTGGACAGACGCCTCTCACCTCCTACTCTCCATGCCACCCATGAACTTTTCACTATGGCTAAGCTGGCATTTTCATGTTTAGATGCTAGTCCTGAATCTTGACCAACCATAAAACATGCATCTCAGGAATTATCAAAGTCCAAGGCACTTGATTTGGAGTTGTTTCACATTATGACTCTAGGCCAGTTGATGCACCGATAAATCTAGTTGCTACAAAATCTTGGTTCTGTTTTTAGTATGTAAGTTGTTTTATTTAACTTTCTTGTTTATATGTAATGTTCTTATATTATCTTAAATATAACCTCTTCGTTTCTATCTCTTTACTATCCTTTGCACTGACCAATGGTATGTTTTGTGGAAAAAAAACAATCGATTGTGAAAAGGATATTTTCTCATATATTTAGCATAAATCTAGTACTCAGTTGTGAACTGGTTGTGGACTGCCCTTAAGACCTTCATTTAGTTATGGACTCAGTCTACTTTATCAGATTGTATCTACCACATTAACCAATCTAATATATATAATTCCTAATAGTATTTTCTCTAATTGAGTACTAGTGCCACCACGCACCTACCCTTGAACTTGTTTCATGGCTAGCATTGATGATATGATCAGTGACCAATGTAGTTTCCTTTCATGTCTCTTTGTTTAAGGAAAATGACCACTACGCACAAAAATCTCTATATTAGTAAGAAATTTATGATGCAGCCTCAAATGCTTTTATTGCCTACTCTAGTTTTAAGTCGAATATTCATCTATAGTGTCCATACACTTGAAGGAGTTTCCTAAATCCTGCAAACTTGGAAACCGACAAATATCTCAAAGTCTTCTAGTCTTGCAATTTGGAATTGTATAGAAAACAGTCACTTAACAAATTGTCAGGTTGTAGACTCTAGACTGAAGAATGCTCAATAACTGAAAAGGAAACATACACTTCAAATCACCAAATCACCAAGTCGTAAAGTCTCTATTAAAGAGTATCACAGAGTTTCAAGTTGTAGTTGTAAGTGAGGCTGGATTGAACACTCTCCATTAAAGATTGAAGTTGTAGTTGTAAGTTTAAAAATGTTAACTTTTTTACGAAATCCATGGTAGGAGTATCACAGAGTTAGTTAGATATATATCACCTCAGGAAGATAGTCTTAAAATCTCTAGAGACGAGAAAAATTAAATCCCAGTATTACATATCAATCGTAAGATTCATGCAAGTCGACAGTGGTTGGATTTTGGATCGTAGATTCACTCAAAATAGATTTTACCCTGTGCATCAAATCTCTGCAGGGGGATACAATTTGAAACGTGGGATTTAAATCATACATCGCAAGGATTTAACAACCATGCTTTCGAGTTTTGGTTCCCTTCCTTCAAGGTACTATTAGTAATTTACAAAATCATTAACAATAGAGAAATCATAGAGAAATTATAAAAATTTCTTTATAGCTCGAGAGATAAATGAGATATAACTGAAGAGAATAATAAGAATATCAAAGTATAGTAGTAGAAAGATAAACTCAGGCAAAGAAAAATTTGAAACTCTAGCATTTTTTTTTTGTAAGCAACGATATATTAAGAAAAAACTAGGCCCCAAAAGGCAAAACAAAAACAGCTGAGTTAACGAGAAAAACACTGTTTTTGAGCCCTATTGGGCTCAAAAACAGAAAAACACTGGGGAACATGCTCCCAAGGCGGCTAAAGCATGCGCCTCAAAATTAAAACATCTACTAATAAACTGGAAACGAAACTCATGAAAACAAGCAACGAGAGCTAGCATCTCTGGAGCAAGGGTGAGGGCTCCCCAAGACAGGTCAGTGGATCCCATCTCGAAAGCACTGACTAGACGCCGGCAGTCTGTGAGAACTATCACTCTCTCTATGCCCCTCCCTAGCGCGGCCTCCATGCCTCTGATCACCGCTACCGCCTCTGCCTCTGCCTCTTCGGAGTCTGCTGTCCTGGACGAATTGTAACCAGAAAGTTCAAACTTTAGTATCAAGCACTGCTGGATCTGCTCTTATCAAACAGTTTCCTTTGTGTACTCTCTACTCATCAGCTCCAATAAAAACCCTCACTGTTTGAACTCTCTCCCTAAAACCCTAAATTTTACTCTCAATAGTTGCAATGGAGGTGAATTTGGGAAACCTTCCCTTTGATTTGGACTTCCATCCTTCCAATTCTCTCGTAGCAACAGGTCTCATTTCGGGCGAACTTCATGTGTAAGTTTAAACCTAATTGCTTCATAGTTATACTTACTTACATGTTTACATTGCAAGTCTTGATACCCACATTGAATTTGCTTTGATTTAGGTATCGATACGATGCCGATTCTCAACCGCAAAGGTATGTGCGTTTCGGGCGATTATTATTAGAGTTGTTTTTAGCCCATATTTGAAATGCTAGAACAATGATGACCATTATAGGTTGTTACAAGTACAGGCGCACAATGATGACCATTCGTGTCGAGCGGTTAGATTCATCAATGGTGGTCAAGGTAGGATTTAACTTTTTACTGTTATTTTAGTTGAAATTACGCGTTTTTATTATTATCCTGGTTTGATATACTAATAGTATTAAGTCTGTCCTTGTCCGGGCTAAAAGTTGGAGGCTTCCTTAGTGTTGCACATGATATCACTTAGATGCACAGTTGAAATGGCATCACGCTGAAAAGAATTGAAGTTCTGATATCTAGAAAGTGTTTTAAGTTTTTGTTTGTAGGAAACAAACTGTACTTAGGTAGACCCGAGGACCAGGTATTGGTATAGAAGATACAAAGTGCCACATTTCGTAAAATTCTTGCATTAAGCATTCTCTCATATCACTACGCTTCTAAATATCAAACTGTTCAATTAGTTTTATATACCCTGCAAAATAATGCAGCAGATCTAAAAATGTGTTTTGCCTTCCCTACGATAGAGCACGATCAGCATAGAGAGTACCCACCCATAATTTGCTCACTCCCTTCTGAAGACCAGCTTTAATCTTCTTTACATGGTGTCCATATTTAATACCTTTGTATTGTTTGCAACTTATTGTAAGGAATAAACACAACTTTAGTGCTACCGCTTTAACCAAGAAGGTCGTATTCAATTAAATCACTGTGTGAACCTCCTAGAAGTTACCAAGTGTAACGACCCAAGAGTAGCCTTAGCCTGTCTCAACAATCATAGGTGAAACCACTGTAATGTATCCTGTTGCATAAGCATTGAACACCTTCCTCTTGAGTAATTTTGAGCAGTTCTTGTCACACAAATATATTACTAAAATATGCCATTTACATTTACATGACGCATTCGACTTGAATACTATACTGGTGGTAGGATAATAGAGGCAGACTTCGAACTATGACCATTGGTGGATAGCGAGCATCAGTATTTAGTTACATGACAATTGAGCTTTCAGGGCCATCAAATTTTTGTAATCTTCGCCGCAAATTGTTCGACGAAAAAATCACCTTTATTCCTCGAGGCTTAAATAATATGGTTGCCTCATGCAAAAAAGCAAATATATATTTTGAATCATAGTCTGTACACAATAAGAAATGATCTTTACTACTATAATCTATTGGTTATTATATGGTTACTATCAATGGGGTCTCATCAATTTTAATGCATTAACGATATGAATGTAAAGTAACACCTCAATTGCAAACATAAACTTGTACCTCTGCCCATAAAATAATTTACCACCCTCTTCCATACCTCTATGGAGCGAGACTGTCTTCATCGACACTATACAACAAAATAGGCTTTGTAAAATTAGTAAATCAAAAATAATCAACATAGCATGGATAGAATTTGGAGTATATGGAGAGGCGTTTTCCTTCCTTCTTTCTTTACCACGCAAACATCAGTTGGTGCCGGCATACTATATGAAGTCTTTGATCCGCAGGTCCAAGCTGCCTTTTGTCTTGCCTATACATTGGTCCGATCTCCTATTCTCTACTATAGACATAGGCCCAATATCGCCTACTTTCCCAGTCTCCTCTCTAGTGGCGTATTCATCAGTCTCACTCTCACTCATTCCAGCTAAGGACCAAGTATAGTGCAGGAATAAGGACCAACCCTAAGGACCAAGTATAGTGCAGGAACAAAAAACCTCTTCCTATTTCATCAAAGGTTTTAGCTATGCAACCCACCGCTCCTATGCCTGGTGTCCGACCACAACTAGCCCGCCTTTCAGACCCCGTCTAAGCTATCACTCCAAGCAGTGGAAAAACCCAGCCTAATGTCTTACTAGTCTTCCAAACATTGGGGGGCTGTTTTCCAGGGGCGTAGTGGGTTTGCTTTGCTTATCTTCCGCAGCTGTTTGGGAAGCCCTGCCTCTGTCAGCGTTTTCGTTCGCTGGATTTGGGAAGCCCCGCCTCTGCCAGCATTTTCGTTCGCCGGATAAAGAAAAGAGTTTAGAAGATGCATTGTGTTTTGTCTATAGAGAGTGGATCAAAATTGCTCATTTTCTAAACACTTTCTGTTTGCTATTTTAACTCCTCGTCTTTTATTTAAAGGGCCTAGTTGGCTCTGGTCTGGGCGGAGTCCTGTTCTTACAGCGCCCTTGCGTTGCGTTGCATTGCGTCACTCAGGTTCAGTCAAATGCTTGGTATGAGTACATAGCGGGTTTGCCTTTGAATACATAGCAGGTTTGTCTATCGTGTTCAAAAGCTAGGATCAAAGAGCTTCACTAGGCTTTCATAGTGGCTTTGTCTTTGCCTTTTTCATTGGTGCATGCGTTGTCTAAGCTACAACACACTACTTCCTTTTGTCTTATTCTTACTAGAGAGCAGCGACACAATCATAACGTTCTAGTTAAAAATGAAGCGCGATCAGGGAGTGGCTCCGGGGTGAGTGTATCGAAGTTGGTTAAGGTGGTGGAGGATCCTTGTGAATTCGCCATCGTGGGTTCAAGTCCAATCATTCGCCCTGGTTGATATAATTGCTATTAGCTAGGACCAAAGCCTTTCTCGTTGGTGCATGCGTTGTCTAAAACACACTACTTCCTTTTGTCTTATTCTTATACCAGTCTGTAGTTTAGAAGCCACTTCTAATTTGTTCCACCGTCCTCTAACTCACACCCCTTTAAAGAGCGCTAGCTCGTAGTTTAGGATCCTACCTAGGTGATGCTAGTAGTTTAGAAAGCTTCCACCTATGCATTCGATCAGTAGTTAAGGGCACGCTGCTAAACCACTAACGTCAAAGCCATTACAACCAAGGCGTTCCTAAACTACGCTAGTCAACTTGAGACTTGCCAACCAAAATGGCTAGGAAACTTGAGACTTGCTTCTTCGCTTTTTGTAGTAAAGACTGACTTCTTATCCACAAGGTAAACCCAACACCTTCGCTTTTTCCCCTGACTTGAAAGCATAGCTAACCCTTATCCACCGTCTCGAAAGCGTCGCTTTTTATTCCTGTCCTCTTGTAAGCGAAGTGTTGGTTGTAATGGCTTTGAAGCATAGGTTTTTCACCCTGGTCTTGTTTTCTCTTGGAAGCGTTGGTTGTAATGGCTTTGAGTAGTTTGGAAGCATAGGTTTTGGTTTTTTAAGTAGTTTAGACCACAGATCACTGTGAGGATAACGCATATCTCCTGTCCTCTAAACTACAAAAAGGAAGCTTTGGTTGACTTGGATTAAAGAAAAGAAGCATGGGTTTGCACCTATCTCGTAGTTTGGAAGCATGGGTTTTTCCTTCTCAAGTGGTTCGAAAATGGTGGCCTTGCTTAGCACTTGTCTCTTGGAATTAAAAAAAGGGGTTTTCACTCAGGTCTTGTTTTTGGCTGGTAAGTGGGGAATGTTTGCCTTCACCGTACGCAAGTTTTTAAAACAGGCGGAACGGTCATGATCTTTTCTTTGCTTTCTAACACCCAAGGGTGGTGGATCTTTCATACCTTTCGTGAACCCTTTTCTTTACTTTCTAACACCCAAGGCTGGTGGATCTTTCATACCTTCCTCTATTTTACTCTTTTTAAAGAATGCCACATAGCCCTAAGCATCCTATCAACTCGGAGTTTTTGACTAGTCCATTAAGAAGGGGAACAACAACGCTAGACTACGAAATCATAGTTTAGAAGGATACTTAGCTATCTCTAGAGACATTAACGCTTTGTTCCTAGCGATCTAGAGACAGATACATTAACGCGGCCTCGTACTAAAGTGCTCCGCCTCTTTCCCAACCGTCCTGTTTAAAATGCCGTCCCTAAATATTTGAAAAGGACCAAGGTCTCGAGGGAGTGAGAGGCAAACTTGCGTACGAAGAAGCCAGTCGCAAAAAAAGGAATGTGGTACTCATCACTCTCTTTTCTCTTGATCTTAGCCGTCTAGCAACGATCTCGCAGTAGCTTAGAGATCAACTCGTCGGTAGTTTATCCTTATCTATGTCGATCTCGAGGCGCTGCATAGCGTTGATAAAAAAAGGGTGTTACCATCTGCCTACCGAGTCGTGAGGAGTGGGCATCAGAGCTTCCTAAAAGAAAGTTAATAAAAAAAAGTGTGACATGCCTACCTAGTCATGAGGAGTGGGCTTTTTTTTGAGAGCTTCCTACTTCCTATACGGTGGCATAAGAGCTTCCCTACTTACTATATGGCATCAGTACTTCCTACTTCCTATAGGAGGTGTTGTGAACACTGTAAAGCTTTCCCGGTTTTTTTTAGCGAGAGAAAGAATCATCAAAGTTAACCGCTACAGTTCCAGAGAAAGAATCAGAAAGGTTAGGCGCTCCCTGGTCTAAACTTTGCTACACTGTACAGTAACGAGGGTCAAAAGGTGACTGAAAGAATAGGACTGCTCTAGAGAAAAGAGGAAGAAAAAGAAGTGAAGAAGGCCAGAAAAGGGGGGTAAAGAGATAAACCCAGGTAAGTCTGGTCTGTATTGCGCATTTCCCCGATGATTCTCGTGCGTAAGGTGGCTTTAAAAAAAAGTAGGAAAAATTCTTGTCTTCACAAGTCTGTCTATAGTTTGGGGGCCAACCACACAAAAGTTTTCTTTACCTCACCGTACACAAGTCTTTTCGCGATCACACCCCCGGTACAACTAAGGATCCAGCACTAGAAATTACCGCCAACCAATTCAAAGTCGAAGTACAGGAGCGCTATACCTACATGGAAGGAGAGATTCTTTCCGTTCCGATCCGACTGAAGGAGCTCATCTTTTTGCTAGCCTTCTTTTTGATACGCTAATTGGTAGTTGGTAAAGATATGAGTCCAACAACGAAGAAAGAAAAGAGTGAAGCGCGGGTTATTTTCATCTTCAAAGACGTTACGGGTGAGTGGAGCAAAACTCTTTCTTTTGATGGGAAAAAAAACGCAACGCAATAATAGAACTGGGTCAAAACGAAGTCATTGCTTTTAGGTCTGCTGTTCAGAAGTGTCAGTTGGCTCTTGTGAAACTAGAGTGAGAGTTGGCTCCCGTCTGTAGAGTGCCAGTCGGCTCTTGTGAAAGGAAGATTGAGAGTTGGCTTCCAGTGAAAAGTGAGAGTAGGCTCTCGTCTATAGAGTGCCAGTCGGCTCTTGTAAAACTAGAGTGACAGTAGGTTCCGGGGGAAGAGGCCTTAATTCTTAGCCTTGGTTGTTGAAGAATGAGGAAAAGAAGAAAAACTAGCTCCAACCCCGCAGCCACTAGATCAAACCGACTACGAAAGAATGCGCGAAGAGGCCTGGTCTTGTCCCTCCGTCGGCTTGAGTTTTGTGGGACACCATTTTAAAGCAACCGGAAGGAAGCTCTTTTGTAGTTTGTAGTTTGAGGACACGATTTTAAAGCAATCAGAAGGAAGATGCAAATGTGAACGAAGAAGTAAAGGTGTGGGCATCCAAGGTAGGAGTCAATGGGAGGGAACCTTATGAACGAAGTAAAGGTGTGGGCATCCAAGGTAGTGATTCTAGGGTAGGGAGCCCCCATGATACGGAGTAAAGGTGTAGGCATCCAAGAAGGTAGTAGAGTGGTTAAAAAATGGGAGAGAGCCCATGATATGGAGTCTGTCTATAGTAAGTGTCTTCAACAATTAGACACGGGAGCGAATCTCATGTCTTTTTTCTCTTGAGATCGATGTGCAAAAGCCTACTTGCTTTTTAAAATACCTACGGACCCTATCTTTGCCCCCCCCCCCCCCCCCCAAAAAAAAAAAAAAAAAAAAAAAAGCAGCACCACTCTCCAGCCGAATTTGCGTATGCCGAGCGAAGTCACCAATTTTAGTAGTTTAGGGCGTTTAAAAAGAAACATTAGTTTAGGGCAAGGATCCTAGGATAACTCTAAAGGTAGTTTGGAAGCCTTTCAAGAACCAAGGAAAAAGAGCATTAGAAGTTTAGAGCTTGCGCAAGCCTTAAAGAGCATTAAAGAAAAGAGGTAACCGAAGGTTTCAAGTAGCTCAGAGCCAAGGATCTTAGCTAAGAAGTAGTTTGGAAGCTTTCTAAACTACCGTAGTGCCCACTATAATAGGTTCTTAAAGAGTAGTTTAGAGCTATTAAAGGATTTGTCTAAAGAGTAGTTTAGAGACGGTGGAACCAATTAGAGGCGTGCTTTAAGTAGTTTAGGGGAGTAGTGTTGGTCCTTTTATATAGAAAGTCGTGGGTTAAAAGAAAAAGGTGATGTTGTTTTGTTTTTTTGCTACTAATTTTCCATCATCTGTTCCATCATCAAAAACAAGTGTGGTTGAGCTTGCGCAAGCTCAAAGGCGGATTAAGGAAAAAGCCTGATAAATAGCGAATTGTAATGTGTATAGAAGGTAGCTCTTGCTAAAGCTACAAGAATAGGCCCCTAAACTACAGAGAGAGGATGGACTGTAGTTTAGAGCCAGAAGAAGGATTAAAGAAAAGAGCTAATTTGTTAGAGCTAGAGTCAAAAGTAGGGAGGGGTCTAGAGTTGTGCGTAGCCCAGTCAACAACCTACGGCGGCCACAAGGATCCTCAGAGTTTTTTTTTTCATATTTTCAACCTACACACCGGCCACAAGGTTCCTCAGAGGCAACGCTCAACCTACGCCGACCACAACCAGAGGCAACGTTCAACCTACGCCCCGGCTACAAGGATCCTCAGAGGCAACGCTTTTTCAACCTATGCCCCGGCCACAACCAAAGGTGTTTTTCATATTTTCGGAGAGCAAATAGTGACGCTTTGTCAACGAGAAAAAAAAAACGGCCACAAGGATCTTAAACTACGAGGCAACACTTTTTCAACGAGCTTTTCTCCCACGAAGCAAATAGCTAAGCTCCATGAAAACTAGTAGTAAAGAAAAAGAAAAGAAGATGAAAGAAAAGCAACAAACTCTGAACCCAGCATATGGAGGATAGTGGACCTTGTGAAAGCCTAGGAAGCCAAATTAAAGAGTAGTTTAGAGCCATTTTTTAACTAAAGAAAGGCGCGAGATTAAAGATTGCTAAAGCTTTTAAAAGGAGCCAGTAGCTAGAAGAAAAGGTATTATGAAAAAAGGTGGTGTTGTAGTTGCTAAAGCTTATAACCTAAAAGGCCAGCACCTAAACTACAAGAAGAGGGCTTTAGTAGTTAAATAAGCTTTAAAAAGGGTAAAAGGAAGCAATTAGAAGCAGGATTAAAGAAAAGAGTTAAATAAGAGTCGGAGCTCTATACTCTTGTCCTAGGTTAGCTCTAGCCAATAGCCACACCACACACAGAGCTCTTCCATCACTAAGGCCTTGTCTCGCAACAAGACAAGAACAAAGGATGAATCTCCGTACATAAGTTTCAACGTAGTATACTTCTTAGGCGCTTCTGGAAGGCTGAGAATGCCTAGAACTTGCGTACGGAGAGAGCCACTGCAAAGTGCAAACTGGCCGCGAAGCTCGTCAAGCTCTAAAGGTTGGAAAAGAATAGCCTATTGATTCTAGAGAATGGCAGGAACTTGCATACGGTGAACGCGGGAACGATCAAAGGAAAGTCTCCGAACCGAACTAACCTATCTCTGAACAGGTTGCATATGAAGTCATGGAGGATATTGGCCCCTAAGTAGTTCTTCCCCTATTTAACTCTTTCTTTATATGGACCAGCACTATAAGGCAGACTTGCGTACGGTGATAGAGGAGACGTCTGTCTAAGAAGGATGAGTAGGTATGTATTTCTGAATGAGTGGTCTACTGGTGGAAGAATGGTCAATTGCGTGAGGTATCCGTAAGGAAACCGAAGGTGTTTTCCATAAAGCGCTTTAAAGGGGCTAGGGCTTTAAGTAGCTAGAGGCATAAAGGAGTTAGAACCTTTCAAGTATTAAAGAATAGTTTAGAGGAAGCCGGACTTGCGTACGTTAAAAAGACATAGGAAAAAAATGGAGGTGGTAGTTAGTAGTTTAGAAGCAAAAGAATAGGTTCAAAAGAAAAGAGCAAACTCATTGGACAATGGAGGTAACCGATGCAACTTCGGCAGAAAATAGCGCAGACCCTCCAGCTTTTGTGGTTGCTGGGCTATTCTTCTTTGGTTCTTGCTGCGCTTGAGGGGAGAGAGTAGCCCACGGAGTCCTTCCCTGGCTGCTGGAGTGAAAGAATAGCTCACCCCGGAAATAAATAGCTTTGACTCACGCTTGTAGCTTTAGCAGCTACAACTAGCGCCTCTTTTTTTAAACTCCTTAGCAGTTGTAGCCATTAGGTAACTACAACTCCCTAACTTTAGCCACCCTTTTTAACTCCTAAATTACTAAAGCTAGCTCTTTTCTTTAATCCGGCTTCTAATTGCTTCCTTTGTACTCCTTCGTACCTTTTTAAAGGCTACCTACCACTCTTTCTATTACTGCTCCCAAGAACACTTGGTTTCTTGCTAGCTCCAAAGAGTGATATGCCTTATTTTTTTAGTGCCTACATTCCATGAGTAGAGAGTAGACTCTTCCTATAATCGCTTACTGGCATTTTGGACCACTGTAGAGTAGTTTAGGGGACTTCTAAACTGCCGTTCTTGCAGGATAGCGCGTAGCCAACGGAGTCCTTCGCGGGCTCTTTGGAGCGAAAGGCTTGTTCACCCCCATTTTCTTGGAAAGAGTGATGCCTTATTTTCCATCATCCGCGCTTGGCTGCATTCCACCAGTTTTGGCTAAACTACTGTGCGGGAGACACCAGTTAACTTTTGGCGTACGCAAGTTAATCAAAACAAGCTATCCTCACTCTATTGCGTTTTTTAAGGGGTGTAACTATTATGATGCTTATTTACAAGCTGACTTCACATATAAGAGGGGCTAATCGTTGGGTGCCTTTTTTGCTCTAAACTACTAGCCGCTACCCAAGTCTCTTTCACATGACAAAGTTTATTCCCAACTCTCTTTCACAGGCGTTGAGCTATGAAAAAAAGGGGTTTGGTCTATAGAAAAAGACTGGAGTTTAGGGCTATAGTGGTTTTGAACCCCGATCTTTCTTCTTCAGAGGCCCGACAACTCTTATGCAAAACGCTCTGTAGTCCCTTTTAAAGCCTGTTGGTCCTTATTAAAGAAGGTGCCCATGGCGCGCAGTCAAAGAAGTCCCCTTTGACTGCGAAGAGAAGTGAGTGCATGCAATCCCTCTCTCTTTCTACTTTCAAAGTCAAGAGCTATAGCTATAGATGAGGCCATTCAAGTGTTTTTTTTAGGGGCCTAAGTTCCAAGAGTGCATTAAAGATAAGGCCAAAACCACAGCCTCAACCTTCTAAGAAAAACTTGCTAATATCAAACCTTGCTGAAAACCTTTCGAACGTAGATACGCCAAATATATAATGGGTAATATAGGTAGTTGGCAGGATATCCAACGGCGGCTTTCTAATAGATGGAGTGAATCGATGCTTCCTAAGCTACGGACCAGCAAGAAAGAACCAGGGTTTCACGGCTATTCAAGTGCACTCTTCTTATTTTTGGGAGGTATCACCAAAGTAGTTAGAGGTAGCCTAACCATATGATATGAGTGTGTTGCCGGATTATATCTTTAGCGCTTTCCCCGTAGCCTAAGCTATGCTATGTGCTCATTTTTTTTAGGTATTTAAAAGGAGGTGGAGTGAGTAAGAGCTATGTTACTAATTTTTTAGCCTTGAAGGATCCTAGAAAAAAAAACAACTTCCTCGTACGCAAGGCTCCGTAAAAAAAAAGTCCTAGGCAAGTCATGTCTATAGAAGGAGCGATTCCCTATTTCTAGTGTAATGAATTGAGTCTCGCTTGAGTGGGGTTTAGTTTCACTACGGAAGGATCCTAGCGACTAAGACCAGTAGCATATCAGGCTTTTAAAACAGCACAAGCACATCCATGGATCCTCCTTTCACTATTGATTTTCTTCCACTATGCTCCACCAAAACATTCTTTCGCAATCAAAGAAGAAAAAAGACGTCGACAACGACAGTTTAAAAAGAGCGGCAATAGGCTTAAAAAGAGAGGCAACAACAGCAACGAAAGAAACCTCTTGAAAACCAGGTTAGCAATACGAAATCCTAGGAAATTTTATAATAAGAGATAAGAGACAAGCCATCAAGAGAAAAGGTAGTTGTAGTTTAGGACGCCTCTAAACTACCAACGTAAGCTACCTACTATCCGAAATGTCTTTGGACTTGCGTGCGGTGGTAATTTAGGATCCTTGTAAGTCTACTGTATATAGATATAGAAGCGCAAAAAGTAAAAGAAGAAAAAAAAAGTAGTTTGGAGGGTGAAATAGCACGCTTAAACGTGGATCAACGTATGGAACAAAGCGCGCGGATCAATGTATGGGACAAAGTAAGTCAGAGCCACCAAAGAAAAGACGGATTGAGGATCCTTGCTGGATTTTAAAACTAAAACTATCTTTCTTCTGGAATAACCTACTGTTTTTTTAGCTTGGGTGAGAGGTAGGCCGTTCTTCTTCTAGAGATAGCTTTGACTCTTATTTAACTCCTTTTCTTAAAAAATGGCTCTCTAAAGCTACCTACTAAAGCCTTCGGCTACCTATTTTCCTTATTTTACTATTAATGGCACTTTCTTTCTTTCAATTTGACACCATAAGGGAACCACGCATGATAGGGGAACGAAGCGCCATAGGGGAACCACACACGTCCTTGTCAAAGCGAATGTTGGCAGTCAATGTCGCCATTGCAACTCACCTCGGATTGGGGCCTAGTGAGATACGACTAAAGTAGCTAGGGGTACGACTGAGAGGTAGAACAAGTGGGAGTGATACGACTTAGAGGTACGCCAACTAGGTATGCCTTAGAGGTAGAACAAATGGGAATGATAGGACAAACTCGGTCAGGTAGTCGTCACAAATAAAACACCAAGAGCTCTAAGAAGAAGAAGGAGCCCCTCAGATAGACTAGACAGCGATGCTGCGAATAGAGCATTACTACTACGAAATCTGACGCGCATAGCTCTTTTATGTACCCTATGTCTTTGCTTTCTAGTGCTGGTTCTTGTGCGGGTTTTTTAAGTAGTAGTGTGTTAGAGAAGCTATTCGTAGAAGTGGTTTAGAAGACGAATTAGAGCTTTTTTTAGCACTGGTCCAGCAGTGTGTTATAGAAGCATTTTCGTCCATAGAAGTCAGCAGTGAAGCTAGATTAGGAGGTAAGCCTAGAGTAGTGGTAGTCAATGTTTTAAAACCAAGCACTCTGCCTGAGGCATTGCCTCCTCTGTCATGTGCTATGGCATTGGAGAAAGAGATACGCGTTGGAATGTCATAGGGAGGATAGCGCTACTATAAGGTAGGGATGGGTTTACAGTGGGTAGTAGGGCTGTACAAGAAACCGGCCAACCCGTGAAACCGACCCGGACCGATCGGTCCGGGTTTGCTAAACAATCGGGTCTGTTTTAGATCAAGATATCTAAACCCGGTTATAGCCGATTTGGTTTCGGTTGTTGGGATCGGGAACCAGACCCGAACCGGACCGACTTATATAAATATTTTGTTGTTACCCATTTCTCATACCCTAAGCCAAGTCGACAACCTCTCTCATCAGTCTTCCTCCCTCTATCACAATCTCCTCCCCTCTCTCTCTCTCTAGAAACCTCCCTCCATTGTTGTTCAATTCGTTACCCGACAACAACAAGAGCTCGACTATTTTTTCCTCTTGTTTCACCCCAATCTCTCAATTCGGTGAGATCCTAAGTCTCCAAACCAATTACCAATTTCTGTGAAACCTTAAATTTGATGTAGGATTGAACTTGTGGTGATGTAGGAGATGGCGAAGGTGCCGAAACTATTGGTGTATGTGCGAAAGGATCATCGGTGGAGTCGCTTCGATGATGGTGTTGTTTGGGTGTAAAGCAAGGGATGCTTTTATGGTGATGGTGTTGGTGTATTTGTATATGATGATTGATGATGGTGGTGTTGGAGTGCATCTCTAGGCTACTGAATATCAAGTTGATGGGATGATCTCCAAAGTCTCCAACACTCCCAAAATATCAAGTTGAGGTCTGGGCTATTTGGTGGTCTTAAATTTTTTTTTTTTGGTGATAATGTGATTGATGATGGTTGATGATGGTGTTGGTGTGTATTTATTTTTATTTTTTTTTGCATCTGGATTCTGGGCTATTTGGTTCAATATGGGCTTGCATCTGGACTGGATTTGCAATGCATCTGAAAAAAAATTAACAAACCGAACTCAGAACCCGGCCCGACCCGACCAACCCGGTTCGGTTCCGGTTATGCACCTGGTCGGTTCGGGTCCAGGTTTATAATTTGGTAGCCCAGTAAATTCGGGTCGGATCAGCCATAGGCCTGGACCCGGGCCGAACCGACCCGAGTACAACCCTAGTGGGTAGGGTAGGACCCAATCCTACTCTATGTGAAAGTGAAAAGCGAATAGGTGCTAGAAGGATCCTCAAGAGAAGCGTAGCTAGGTGGCACTTGAGCTCTTACTGCAGATGGGCTAGAGTCGCACCAGTAGACAGAGACGGTGGAACCAATTAGAGGTAGCCTAACAAGTAGCTTTGGTACCCTAGAGGGCTTTCTTTTAGGATTAAAGAGTATAAAAAAACAGCGGAAAAGCGATGGAAAAGAATAGTTTAGAAGCAACAAAAGAAAAGGTAAAAGTGGAAAAGAGCTAGGGGAGTAAGGTTTAGGTGGGGCCTCTTCTCCTAATCTATACTAAGTCTGAGCATAATATTCTTAAGGGAAAAAGTTTGTGTGTTGCTCACACTTGCTTATATTCTACAGTGACTTGCGTAAGAGTTGGATGCCTAAATTCAGACGAAACACCTAAGAAACCCCTTATTAATAAGAAAAATAGGACGGAACTGATTTAAATACGATTCATCTGGAACTTTTATGGAAAAATGATAATTTTTCTCCAAAATTCATAGTATGAAATTGCCCCATGCAGGTGACATGTCCTTTTTGATGTTGTTCTGTTAGGTTTAAAAAATTTCAGAATACCATCTTTAACACGGGCTACTCCCAAGATTATTGGTTGAAAGACAAAGCGAGAGATTAGAAGATGTTCATTCCACGAAATTCTACGAAAGGAACTTGGATTCAAGCATATAAGGCAATTGAATTAGAATCAAAAGTTATAAGTTCATCGAAGTCATTATCAACATTTCGTTAAACACATACATCATTTGATAAGATACAATGTTGTCAACGTCAAATGAATATAGACCAAATGATTCAGATGGTGCAAAGGTATGAATAGCAGCGGCATAACCAAATTTAACAACAAAATCCTAAAAATGGAGAACCATCATTCCTTGAAGCCAGGACCAAGATTGATTTTGAATTGTTGTTTTAACATCCCCGTGAGTCAATACACCACACAATATTTGATGTTGTATATATTAGTTTCAGTGTTTGGGAAGAAGGGAGATGACAAAGATTTAAGAGCTGCAACTGTTGATAGAAAGGAGACGTCTAAAATTATGATGTCAAAGAGTTCTGTCGCTTGGGTTTTGGTTTCCGTCAAACGTACTACTTTATCATTACAAAATTACTGACGTGCCGTCATTCACTGAAAAGTGACGTGTCAGAACATAGTCCAATTCTATAAACTTCTCTACTATTATATATTAGTAATAGATTGTTTTCCACAATTTGTTTTTTTCAGCGATTATGACTGGTTCTAATGATAATTCAATTTTGGCTACAAATGTGGAAACTGGTGCCGCTATTGGTCGTTTGACAAATGCTCACGAGTGAGTTTATTTGTGTTTGTTGTCAATATTTCTTAAATTCTTTATTGAAGAGAAGGCTTAATATTTATAAGCTATGTGTGTGTGTGTGTTTTTTTTTCTTTTCACTCAGGGCTGCTGTGAATCGTATTGTCAATTTGAGCGAGACAACGGTTGCCTCAGGAGATGACAGTGGATGCGTTAAAGTGAGTATTTTTTTTCTTTGATACTTATAAAGTATGTTGTTTATTTGGTTATTTATTGGCATCTTCTTGATTTCAGCACATAAGAGGTATTCGTACAGGGAAAATTTGGAGTGGTTTGTTTTAAGGTTAAAAGTTACTATAGTTAAAAAACATCCCTCAAAGATTATGTGAAGTACAGCGCTAAGTGTCACCGGTCTAATGATTTTCGTTGAGGATAAGATATTGACCTCTATTACTCTTTACTTCCCACCCAATTTTGTCGAAAAAGAATATATAGGGATTTAATCTTCAGAAATTATGTTTAGTGATAGAAGACGCTAACTTTGGATTAAGAATCACCCAAGGAAAGATTATAAGTTCTAATAAGCAAATTTCTGATTCCCCGTGGATTCGTTGTTTTAATCCGGTATAACCTTCTACTTCCATGCTATTAAGTAATATTGGATGTATACGCACTCGCATGTGTTGCCTTTGTAATGTGCCCATTGTCAGGATTTGTATTGAATAAGTTGTGGATTCTAAAGTTCTTTTACATAGGTTTGGGATACTCGACAACGCACCAGCTGCAACTCGTTTCACGCCCATGAAGACTACATTTCTGATATTACTTTTGCTCCGGATTCTATGAAACTTCTGGCAACTAGGTAAATCACACTTTAGTCTTTATGTACTTTTAGTAGTCCAACTATCTATGTACCTTAGATATTTTCTCTTTTCCATTGTTTAGTGGAGATGGGACATTATCCGTTTGCAATCTTCGGAGAAATAGGGTATGATATCCATCTCCTTCTTACATCATGGAAGTTGCAACTATACCTCTATAGTCTAGACCTGTTTCATCGGTTTAATATGTCTTCTTTTCTCATATGATATATTGAACTTTAGAAAGTGAATCTGTTATATGTTGATGCTAGGTCCAAGTCCAATCTGAGTTTGCCGAGGATGAGCCCTTGTCATTAGTTATTATGAAGGTATTACTAATTCCTGAGCTTCACACTTTTTTTTGGTTCTGTAGCGTGGTGCATGAGCATACATAGCTAGACAACTAGACATGCATGGTAGGAAGCAGTTCTTCTCCATATTTATTTTATTTCTTTATCTGTTGGTCAGTGATGATTTCCTTATTTTTATCAGAATGGGCAAAAAGTTATTTGCGGAACTCAAAATGGAGTTATACTACTATATTCTTGGGGAAATTTCAAGGATCACAGGTATATATGCTGCTGTTGATTTAGAAACTCTTTTACTTCCGATGTTATTTTGAGATGCCACAGCTACATTATGATTATTTTCTTAAATTTCAGCGACCGTTTCACTGGTCTTGAAAACAAGTCGATTGATAAATTACTAAAGGTGAGCAGATTCACCTATTTGAGTTCAGAACTGACTGTATCCTTAAATTCATTTGTTAATATTCATCTTGTTTGTGCTAGCTTGATGAAAATAGGGTAATTACTGGCTCTGAAAATGGACTCATCAGGTAAGTCGAGTATATGTGATAGTCTATATTTGGATTATGACTGGCTGTATCAGAAAACACTGCTATTTTTTGTCTACTTCTGCAATTTGTTTTGTAAGGCTTGTGTTACTTGAATTTAAATGCAGTTTGGTAGGCATCTTACCCAACAGAATTATTCGGCCAATCACCGAGCACTCAGATTATCCTGTTGAAGGACTTGGTACGTGCAAGTGTGAATTTTTCAAAAGACTAACATTTTTCACTTCTAGTGTTTGATTGTCCAAATACTCGTGTTTATTTTTGCAGCATTTTCTCATGATCGGAAATATCTGGGGAGTATTTCGCACGATCAAATGTTAAAGGTGTGGAACCTCTCTTTTTTCTGATCTCTCTTTACTTATGCTGTGTATCTGTGTCTGTGTCTGTGGGTGTTTCTTTATCTCGTCTTTGAGCCTTGTGTAATTCAGTTAATTTGTGAAAATACACTTGCTGTTTGTTTGGTCTCTTTTTTTGTGCAAAATTTGTTTGGTGTAATAACTACATGTTTATCTATTTGCAAAGTCTACATGTAAACATATCTCAATATGTTTAATTATGCACATGAGGAGTAACCACAAATTCCTATAGTCTGTTAAATTTAGGAAAAATCGCACTAACAAGAAGGGATTCCTATAGTCATATACAACTGGAGCTGCACTATAACATCTAGAAATATCTGATTTTTGTTTGTTAAAGGGGAACGAGATACATGCCTAGTATGGGAGATTGAGTGTAAATGTTATGTGTGCGAAGGGAGATATAAATGACTAGTATGTGAGTTGGGTGTGAATACTATGTATGCGAGTTGAAAATGTGTTGGCCCTTGGCCACAGTTTAGAGTATCTATTTGATTCTGAAAACTAGATATCCTCCAACTTCTCAAAACTGCATGAGATTTTTTTTAACTTTTGTGCTAGTTTGCTGTTTTCTTATTATTATAAAAGAGTAAATATTTCCTGTAATAAGATAATCTAGACGGTCACTTATTCATCAATTATAACTGTCTGTAACAAAAAAAATAAAAATACTTTACTAGTTTATTACCTTTGTCAAGTAAGTTTCTCCTTAAAAAGCATTTTCCCTGAAGAAAAATTATTTTTCGGCTGCATCCTTCGTAATCATCTCATTCTTTGGCATGTAGCTCTGGAACTTGGATGATCTGTTGGAAGGTCTTGAAGATGCCCCGCTTGAATCCGATGACGCTGATGAAATGGACGTAGACACTTCCAAAGGTGTGTCTGTCTTGATATTTTTCTCCATCTTTAAGTTGAAGTTCTTAACTTGACATACATCTATGTATTCCTGTTGTGTAAATTATCCTTTCATAGATAATAAATTGATGGCGATGAGGTCATCCACGGGTGACCAACCTATGCCACTTGATTTCTATAAAGTTTGGCATATAATCGCATCAAGTAACTCTATAGATACCCTTTCAAACAAACTGTAAAGATATACTTCTCATCCCCCGACCCCGACTGCAAAATGACCTTGGTAATTGTATCCCTGCATCTAGAAAATAACTCAAATCTATAGGTTCTGACAACCATCCCCAGAAATAAGCTAAATGCAGTGGCTACACATATATTCAGGATGGTTTTCGGGTAAACCAATAAATAAGCTAATTGTACCCTTGGCTTACATTTTGTTTAGAAAAGAGAGAGAGAGAGAGAGAGAGAGATAACTTCTCCCTAAACTCAAAGGTCTGAAGTTCTTAAACTTTGGATTTGAGTCATGAATCGTGGTCCAGGTTGTCACTGATATTATCGTTAAGTTGCCTTTCTTAAGTATAACTTCTATCATTTTTCAGTGGCGCTCCAAATAAATATTAAGGTTAAGTTGTATCATCTGTTCACGACTCTAATATTTTGTCTTTTTTTTCTGCAGCATCTAAGATTCAGATGGGAAATAAAGGAGACGGTTCTAAAAGTTCTTCTCAGAGTTTTTTCGCTGACTTCAGTTAAATTATATTTCCTTGTAATGTTACAATATCTTCGTAATTTTTTTGTGTGATGTTCGAGTCTCCATTTGAAGGCACATTGTAAGAGATAATTAAAGAAGAGAAATATGATTATGGTTTTGTTCAACAATGAGAATTGTGTAGTAACTGATCAGGTGATGGAAAGCATAGGTGCAGAGTTCTTCGATGAATTGGTGATGCGCTCATTTTTCCAAAATCAAGAAATGGACATGGATGGCAATGTAAGTTACTGCAAGATGCACAACCTTATTCATGATTTTGCAACTTTTCTCGCTAACAATGAAATGCTTGGTTGCCGAAACCAGCAAGATAAAGTTAAACAACATGAAAGCCCGGCATTTATCTGCAAATTGTTCTGCTGATGACGGTCGAATTCCTCTTTCCATTTGGAATTTGAAGTTGGCATTTCCCGAAAAATCCATTTTATTTAAAATAGCCAAATTATTTAGTTTTTAATATCCACGCCAAATAATATGGAATTTCCGGGAAAATTCATTCTATTCAAAATTGCCGAATAATTTGGCCTTTTAATCTAAATATGCCAAATAATTTCGCATTTCCTGAAAAATCCATTTTATCCAAAATAGCCGAATGAATTGGCTTTTAATATAAACACGCCAAATGATATGGCATTTCCGAGAATTTATTTTATTTAAACATGCCGAATAATTTCGCCTTTTAATTTTAATATGTCAAATGATATTGCATGTCCGGGAAAATTCTTTTTAATGAAACATGCCGAATAATTTAGCTTTTAAGTGTAAATATGACAAATTATATGGCATTTCGGGGAAAATTCATTTTATTCAAACACGCCGAATAATTTGGCTTTTTTGTCTAAATATGCCAAATGACAAGGCACTTCTGGGAAAATCCATTTTATTAAAACATGCCAAATAATTTGGCATTTTCATTCAATATATGCCCAATGATTTAGCATTTCCTGAAAAATTCATTTTATTCAAAATAGCTGAATGATTTGGCTTTTAATATAAACATACCAAATGATATGGTATTTCCGGGAAAATAAATTTTATTGAAACTTGCCGAATAATTTGGCATTTAAATCTAACTATGCTTAATGATTTGACATTTCCCGAAAAATTCATTTTATTCAAAATAACCGAATGATTTGGCAAATGACATAGCATTTAAGGGAAAATTCTTTTCATTGAAACTTGCCGAATAATTTGGTTTTTGAATATAAATATGCCCAATGATTTAGTATTTCCCGAAAAATTCATTTTATTCAAAATAGTCGAATGATTTGGCTTTTAATATAAACACGCCAAATGATATGCCTTTTCGGGGAAAATCTATTTTGTTTAAACATGCCGAATAATTTGGCTTTTCAATCTAAATATGCCCAATTATTTGGCATTTAATATAAACACGCCAAATGATATGCCTTTTCGGGGAAAATCAATTTTGCTTAAACTAGCCGAATAATTTGGCTTTTTATTGCAAATATGCCAAATTATATCGCATTTCCAGAAAAATTAATTTTATTTAAACTTGCCGAATAATATGGCCTTTTAATATAAATATGCCAAATGATACAGCATTTCAGGGAAAATTTATTTTAATCAAACTTGCCGAATGATTTGTCTTTTAATATAAACACGCCAAATGATATGGCATTTCCGGGAAAATCTATTTTATTTAAACTTGCCGAATAATTTGGCCTTTTAATCTAAATATGCCAAATGATACGGCATTTCAGGGAAAATTTATTTTATTCAAACTTGCCGAATGATTTGTCTTTTAATATAAACACGCCAAATAATATGGCATTTCCAGGAAAATCTATTTTATTTAAACTTGCAGAATAATTTGGCTTTTTAAGGGAAATATGACAAATGATTTAGCATTTCCCGAAAAATCCATTTTATTCAAAATTGCCGAATGATTTGGTTTTTAATTTAAACACGCCAAATGATATGGCACTTACAGGAAAATCCATTTTTTTCAAACATGCCGAATAATTTTGTTTTTTGGTCAAAATATGCCAAATGATATGACATTTTCGTGAAAATTCATTTTATTGAAACTTTCCGAATAATTTTGCCTTTTAATCTAAATAGCCGAATGATTTGGCATTTCCCGAGAAATCTATTTTATTTAAAATAGCCGAATGATTTGGCTTTTATTATATACACGCCAAATTATATGTTATTTCCGAGAAAATCTATTTTATTTAAACTTGCGGAATAATTTGGACTTTTAATTTAAATATGTCAAATGATTTAGCATTTCCGGGAAAATACGCTCAATGATTCGACATTTCCTAAAAACTCTTTAATTCAAATTGGCCAAATGATTTGGCACTTCTATGGAAGACCATTTAATTGAAATTTTTTCGAAATTTTTTTTTTCTTTAAACTGATCGAATGAGTTGGCTTTCAATCTAAACAAGACAAATAATTTGGCATTTCATATTTTATTTAAACCAAGGATGCCGGATGGTTAGGCAGTTGAGAGTACTTGTCAATATATGAAGTTAACAGCATTCACTGACTTAAAAGCATGGCTTCCATCTCTTTTCTCTGTATTTTTTCCTTCACCTCTACTACGTACTTGCTCTCCTCTCCTCTCCTCCTAAAGGTCTCTTTCTCTTTTCTCTGTATTAGTAAGTACTACTACTACGTTTTGATATTGCTGATGCCGATAAAGAAATGCTTATGCAAAATGGCAAGTAGGTGCAGGACAAACAAATGGAATCAGATCAGTTACTGAGTTTTACCCAGAAGAAGCTGCTAAATGGGGTTTTATAATGGGTTAATCTAGCTGATTATTTTCATGAATTTAAGTATCAATTATGGGTTACTTCAGTCAGCGTTGCAATCAAGTCGACAAATTTGCAGAAAGTTTGGTAGGCCTTACTGCTTAGTTTTGCATTTTACTCTTCCATTGTGAAGTTGTTTTATGTTGTATGCCTGTCTTTTTAATAGGTTACTGGATTAGATAGAAGCTGGCAAAGACCGCCTGGTGTTAAAGCAAAGCTCATTAATTCTAAAGCTTCTAATGGTAATTATATCGCTGCGTTTATTAGTGGTAACTATCAAGTTAATTTTGGTACTTCTCGTGAATATGGGTTGCTTGCGGGTGATGTAATTATGTCTGTTAATGGTTACGAGTTGCCAAAGTCCGGGTTTTCGTCAGTTTCACAGCTTGCGATATAATTAAAAAAAGTCCTACTAAAAGAGTGTCCTTAAAAGTTGCAAGAGGAGATAAGAGTTTAGAAATTGGGGTTACCCATAAAACGAGGGTGTAGATGGTACTGGAAGAATCAGGGTTTGAAAAGTCCTAATAAAAGACTGCTACTGAGAATGAAGAACACTTAATTTTTGGCTGCCCCTTTTCAATCCCTTGTCTTGGCTTGGTTTTAACAGAATTTGTAGCTCTTGGGACGGTGAAATGGACTAGATCTTACAGCATTTTCAAGGCAAAAGGTAAAGATAGTATTGCCACTGTTAGAAAACTAACTTTTAATTCCTTTATCTATAGCATTTGGAGAGAAAAGAATACCAGGGTGTTTGAAAGCAAGCAATGCACAGTGTTATCAAATATCATTCAAGAGATCAAACTGAAGCTTTCTCACAAAGAGATTGTGCTTTCAGACAATGCTTGGAACAGACAGATGATATGTCAATGGAACTTCAATTATGTTTTTCTGCTCAAGACCCCAACAAAGTGTAAATGGGAACCTCCAAAAGAGGAGGGGGTGGTGACTGTAAACAATGATGGCTCTTATATGAATGGTAGGGAGGTGTGGTGCTATTTTGAATCAAATGGGGTTGCTCTTGGTATGAGACTTACAATCGGTAATGGAAAGAAGTTGTGTATGCTTTCTGACTCAAAAACTGTGGTAGGATATATGAAGAATATGGAAACTGCTCCTTGGAATACTTGGTTCATCATGAATGAGATCAAAAGCTTATTACAGTTTTTTTAATACTTTGAAGTCAGGCATGTCTTCAGGGAATCCAATGGAGCAGAAAATTTAGTTGCTGACACTAACCCAGGTGTTGAGTACATTGAAATCCAACCTTCAGAGTTCTCTGCGGACATCAACAGGTTTATTCATGCAGACTCTATTGGTACTGAGATGATAGAGAGTAATGTGAATCCCCTATCTTGCTCATTGGGTTTGGGGCTTTGGTGTGCTCCATTTATTGTGGTTAAGAGTAGTGTTTTTGCTGTTTCTGTTTGCCTTGCTTCCTTGTGAACTGAGAATTTAGGTGTAATATTTATTCTTCTTCTTTAATAAAGCAGGGGGTCTGCATTAAACAACCCCAGCTCAACTTTCAAAAAAATAAAAAATAATCACCAGTGCAAGATATTTTAGAGTCTGCACTTGAGATGTGGGTGAAGAAACAATCGGAATTTCTTAATACCATATTTATGAGAACTGAGACGGAGGAAAAGAAAACAAGAAGAGGGAAGGGCATTATGCAGGAAAAGGTTTACGTATATAAAAATGGAAAAAGAGAAATCACTACAATTTACAAAGAAAGGGAGACTAAAGGGGGATCAAAGACTAATTATGATAAGATAAACTATAAACGGAGTTATAGTCAACATATCCCTAAAGTTTGCAATGACAATCGTTTGCCAGAATGGGGGTAAATTTTGCGAACATTAAACACATAATAATGATAGCTTTGACAGATACATGCTATAGTATAAAGTAATTAGTAGACATGCACGAAAAAAGAAAACAGAAGTGTATCTATCTTCTTCATAATTAACAGGCTTGATTAGCACACTAAATAGAAGTTGTTATAGTTTTAGGGTTGAAAATTGAAATTTGACATGAATTCCAACCCTTAAGAGTATCTCCAGTATCATAAATAACAACATTTACAGGAAACTGAGTAAGATTTACGTACACGTAGTCGATGAAGGGAGCCAAAACACGAAGTGCCATTCCCTGCCACCATAAAGTGTATATGAAGCCATTATCATACCAAGTATCCAAAGTCTCTACTTGTATGAAAACACGAAGGATCTCATCATTCATCATAACAACTCCTTAATGAAATCAAGATTAAGCGTGTCTCGTACAATAAGAAAGAGCCCAAGAAAAAATACAGCCGTGATCCCGGACGACATTATTCGTTGTTCAATTTCTTGAGGTAGCTTTCTCCCACCTCTAGCAGCTTCAATAAGGAGAAAAGCTAAGGAACCCCCGTCTAAAGCAGGCAATGGGAGAAGATTTATTACAGCGAGATTGAGATTTAAAATAGCTGCAAATTGATAAAGCCCGTCACTATTTGATCTAGCAACCTCTGCACCAACAGCAATAATCGCAACAGGACCTGCAACTTTACCAGCTGACTGTGAGAAGTTAAAAAAGGTCTGTTTCAAACCCTCCAAAACATTGGACGATAAACCCCAGAATTCCTTCCCAGTATATTTAAACCCCTCCATTAGACTTGTTGGTTTAACCTTTAAAAACTTCACATTTGGGGATAACTGAACCCCAATTCTTCCCGTACCATCCACACTCTCATCAGGCGTAACCCCCATTTCTAAACTCTTATCTCCTCTCGCAACTTTTAGTAACACCCTTTTGGTAGGACTTTTCTTAATTATATCAACAAGCTGTGAAACTGACGAAAACCCAGTCTTTGGTAACTCATAACCATTAGCAGACACGATAACATCACCCGCAACCAACCCGTCTCGAGCAGCAGCCGAAGATGCCCGAACTTCGGGCACAAGTACCCCTGGAAACACCTCTTGTACCGGCAAACCAACCGAAAACACTTGAACAAATATAATCACATAAGCAAATATCACATTTGCAATTACACCAGCTGAGATAACAATCACTCTATCTAAAATGGGTCTATTCTTAAGCAAATTAACATCATCCACCGCGATACCACTCTCTGGATCATTATCAGGAAACGCAACAAACCCACCAAGAGGAATTGCTCTCAAAGAGTACTCTACATTGTTTGAATTGAACTTAGCTAAAATTGGACCAAACCCAATAGCAAACTTACTTACATGAATCCCTTGTAGATACGCAGCGAGGAAATGACCACCTTCGTGAACCGTAACAATCGCCGCGAGCACAGATACCGCTTGAACAACCGATTGCGCGCTCTCTAAGCTCCCAAAATCGAATCCGGGCAACACCCATGATCGAGAAGAGACTTTTCTACCATTATTAACAAAGAAATGGTGATTTGTGTAATGGGTTTTGAGAATTGAGGTTGAGAAAGAAGAGCATGAAGAGGAGGAGAAGAGAGAAGTTGAGAGTTGGGGTTTGTGTGTAGTTGTGAGAGATGAGATTGAAGTAAAAGGAGAGGTACTTGAGAGGTTTATAATCATGGTGAGTTTAGCTTGGAAGGTTTTTAGGACTACTTGAAGAAGAGAAGAGAAGAGAACAAGAGAGTAGATATATGAGAGAATTGAGGACAAGTTTGGATAATTCACATTTCATTATGTGGAGGACAAGTGAATGTGACTTTATTTTTCTTTTTTCTTTTTTCTTTTTTCTTTTTTCTTTTTATATCGAACTCTGGACCTTCTGGACCTACCTGGTGGAGGTCCAGAGAGGACCTCGTCCAGAGGTCGATTCTCACCACTGGTGGGTCTCGAGGTTGGTACCTAGGGATGAGTAAGGGTGGGTTTATGTTGAAATTTAACAAAAACTTTCTTTGGGCTTGGGCTAGGCTTAATCTTTTTAGCAAAAGTTATCTTGGGCTTGGGCTTAAGTTTGCTTGGTCTTTGGACTTTTCTTTTCTCTAAATGTTTGGCTAGAGACCTGATCTTAAGAACACGTCTCACACGTTTGAAATAGAGCTGTTTCTTTCATCTCTATTTAAACAACTCTTACCACCTTCAAGAAATACACAGAACGACATAACTGCTCACTGTCTTCTCTCTCTCTCTTCTTCAAACTCATCCGGTTATTTGAGGTGTTAAGTAAAACAAAAGTACGCCGTTCTCCAGTACTGAGACTTTGTAGAGTTCGCCGCTCGTTGTATCATGGGAGAGATTCGATTATACAACCCGTACTTGGGGTTAGTCGAGATACTCTTTAAAGAGAGTGTGTTCCACGCCTCGAGCTCATTTGTCGTTGATTGTTACTTGTTGTTACAGATCAAATAGACCTTACCGTTGCTGCAACAAAATAGTCTTTTTTGCTGCTGAATCCTGCCTGCTATCGGAGTTATTTTTTGTGCTAAAATCTGCCTGTTTCTTATGCTGACATCTGCCCGTTTCTTGCACTGAAATCTGCATGTTCTTGCTGCTAAAATTTGCATGTTTCTTGCACTGAAACCTGCATGTTCTTGCTGCTGAAACTTGCCTGTTTCTTACGCTAATAACTTGTCAGTTATTGCGTTGTTTACCTGAGTATTAACTGTTGAATACTTTGTTGTTGCTGCTGTATTACCACTGCAAATCAGACCTGATGTTGTTTTTTATTTGATGTTAACTCACTGCTGTTACAACTGTGTTACTCCTGTTATTCGCTGCAAAGAAAACTTGGTTGGTGCTTGTTGCTGCTACCTATAAATTCATGTTACTGTTGTTGTTTCCATTTGCTTCTTGTTGTTGCATAAACCAAGAAGAAAGCTATTTTAACATATTTTTCAACAGTTTATGCCAAAACCCAAACCTGAAACTGAAATTATCGGTTTTCAAATTATCAAACCAAAATTAAACCGAACTTAACATAAACTGAACCGATTGAGAAATGGTTGAAACTAAAACCGAATCGCAACCCGTAGTAAAGGTCAAACCGAAACCGAACCACAAAATATACTAAAACCCGAACCGAAGATAAACCTTGAAACCATTAAGTGGTATGTGGTCCAATTCAACTCACTTACACATTTTCTGCTTACAGTTATGATATAAAACTCAAAAACTGCATAATATTTAAAGAAAACATAACAAATCTAATTGCAAGCATAATGATCCATACTAACTACAATAATATTTAGAGTTTTACAATTTCTAAACTCTTATCTCCTCTCGCAACTCTTATTTGTAATAAATACAAATACTATCGACGTTGCCAACTCTTATCTGTAATACAAATATTATCAACGTCACTTCAAGTTTGTATTACAATTGGAGGGTTTGTCGCGTTCCCTGATGACAATCCATAGAGCGATTTTCCATCAAACGATATAAATTTGCATAAGAATATACCCAATTTATAAAGAGTGATTGATCTGACTGCAAATGTGATATTTACTTGTGATCATATTTGTTAGTGTTTTCGGTCGGTTTGCTCGTACAAGAGGTAATTCGTGGGTGCTTGTGCCTGAAGTTCGGGCATCTTCGGCTGCTGCTCGAGACAGGTTGCTTGCGGGTTATGTAATTATGCCGTCTGGGATCATGGCTGTATTTTTCCTAGGGCTCTTTCTTAATGTCCAAGACAAGCTTAACCTTGATTTCATTAAGGAGTTGTTATGATGAATGATGAACTCCTCCGTGCTTTCATACAAGAAGAGACTTTGGATACATGGTATGACACTGGCTTCATATACATTTCATGGCATTTCATGTTTTGGCTCCATTCATCTACTACGTGTATGTCAAATCTTATTCAGTTCCCTATAAATCGAAACAGGGCATAAGGTTGTGCATTTAGCAACTGTAATACAAATCATTTGGCAGTTTTGTAAAATGCATTTAAATCGAAGTTGCCGAATCATTTGGCCATAAATCAAAACAGGCCAAATGATTTGGCATTTCCGAAAAAAACCATCAATGATTTGGCTTTTAATATAAAATTAGTCAAATAATTTGACAATTTTGAAAAAAAACATTCAAATCGAAGTTGCCGAATCATTTGGCCATAAATCAAAACAAGCCAAATCAATCATATAATTCAACAGCCCAATGATTTGACTTTAAGTATAATATGCCAAATTATTTGGCATATTTGACAAAAGCGTTTAAATTGAAGTGGCCGAATCATTTGGCCATAAATCGAAACATGCCTAATAATTTGGCATTTCCGAAAATAACATATAATTCAAACTAGCCTAATGATTTGGCTTTTACGAAAAAAAACATTTTAATTGAAGTAGCCAAATAGTTGATACACGCCTAATGATTCGGCATTTTCTAAAAATTATTTAATTTAGACTTGCCAAATGATTTGGCTTTCGTCTGAAAATTGGCCCTAAGATAATTCGTTATCTGCTGGAAAAATCATTTTAATTCGTTATTTGCCGAAATCCAGCTTTTCCTTTAAACTCGCCGAATGATTTGGTGTTCTAGTCTATTTTATTCGAACTAAGGATGCCGGATGGTTAGGCAGTTGAGAGTACCTTTCAAGTTAACAGTATTCACTGACTCAACTGTAGGAAGCTAATCTTAAAAGCATGGCTTCCATCTCTTCTCTCTGTACTTCTTCCTTCACCTCTACTACGTACTTGCTCTCCTCTCCTCCTAAAGGTTTGCAATCTCTCTCTCTCTCTCTTACACATAGCTTGAACTTTGTTTCATCTCATTTGGTGTCTTCTTCAGGGATCACTAAATGTAGAAACCAAACCATTGTTTGCTATAACAACAACAAAGAATCATATTTGTAAGTTCAACACTAACCCCATTTATTATCTCTTTATGGGTACTCCTAGTTTCTAAGTTATACATAGTTTCATAATAACACAGTTTACCCATCCAAGAGGAGAAGGTGAGTGGGACTAAAAGAAGAGAAGCATTGTTTCAGTTGGTGTCTGCGGTATTTTATTTCCCGTCCATTGTTTCAGTTGCTTTGGCAGAGACTGGTAAATTACTCCCCAAGTTTTTTTTTTTTGTTTAGTGAATTTGTTGTTGTTGGTTTTGCTAATGTTTTCACGGGTTTATGTGATATAGATGTAAAAAATGATTTTCGGACGTACTTGGATGAAGTAAACAAGTTTCAGATATTGATTCCTCAAGGTGAGTTTTTGAATTCTTGAAAAATTTTAAGCTTTTACGATATAAATGTTGTTGTTTTTAGGCTGTTTGGCAATGGCTTGCGGCCAGTAGTATCTGCATAGAGCCATATTTATAGAAAACCGTGTTGCGGAATATGGGCATTGAGCCATATTTCTGATCCTCTGAAAATGTTTCTGTATTCATCTCCATTTAGTCTTCAGCTGCCATGGTATTGTGTTTGAGTTGAAAGCTTGACTTGCTGCAATAGAATCAGTTGTAATCCATGCCCTTGTGAACCCCAGGTCCTTAGCCTTGCATAAGGCTTCAACAATAGCCAAGCATTCTGCATAGTTAGCTGATGTTAATAGCCAGAGCTGCAATAGCAGAGCTGCCTGGACCCACGACCCCCAATTCTAGTTGCCAAAAGATGAGCCATCATACCCATTTCTTATTTCATCATACAAGAATGGATAGAAGGGGGATAAGCAGTTCCATGGGAGTGTTATGCATGTATGTTTTAGCTAAGGTAGCTCCATCCTGTAAATCAACTAGTATCTTCCTTTTGATCATAGCAACGTTCACCTGCACATTATGAAAAATTAGTTTGTTTCTAGCATGCCATGCATTGTATGCCAAGGTTAGAATAATAGACCCCCACAGTTCCTTTATCAGTGGGCTATGGTCTTGCTAGAGACCTGAAATCAATGCAGCAACATGGTTGAGTAGGAAGAGATTACAACACCAGATTCTGATCTCTGTAGCTAGCACACAATCCTAGAATATATGATCCACGGTCACTTCTGCACTATGGCTGAAATAACAGCCAGACACACAAGTCTTATCTACAGCTCAGAAGAGTCCGTTGGAGTATTTTTGTGCATAAATCTCCAGCCAAAATTGGAAATTTTAGGCAAGGCTGGAGACTTCGATACCCAATTATACCATCAGCGAGTTGGACTGTGCTCTCTAATATGTTCATAAGCAATTTTAGCAGAATTGTCCCCTAGAGCACCAAATGTACGTATCAGTCACATCAGTGTCTTACTTTATTGCAGAAAGATCAATATTCATGTGAGAAAAGAGAGATTGCAAGTATGAAGGAAGCACCCACCCACCATTCTGAATTAAATAATTCACTGTGAGTAAGTGATGGTCTCCAAGAACTTGTTATTTTAAACAATTATATCCTAGCCAGTAATCATTCACACTCTTTGATGATTTTGGTAGGCCGTTTGCATATAGACATATTATAAATGGGAATGTTGTTAAGCATAGACTTGACAAGCACAGGCCTCCCTCGATAAGATAAAAGTCTACCCACCCAGCTTGTAGCTCTTTTGCCTTATTTTATCAACAAACACCCTCATATGAATGCTTTTCACATTGCCTTGAACAGTAGGAACTCCAAAGGTAGGTCTCAGGGAGTTTTCCTTCTTTCATACCAAACAGTTGACAAATGTTTCTTGCCCTTGTGAATGCCATAGCTCCACAGAAGTTGCTCTTATCTCTATTAACATATTGACCAGAAGCTTGTTGATAAGAAATAAGAAATGTTTAAGGAATCTGGGGCCTTTTATATCACCATTGGCAATTATAAATACATCATCAGCAAAAAGCAAGTGAGAAGGTCCCATATTGTCTTTATTGATCACCATAGGTTGAACTAAATTCATTTCCCTTAGCCTGTTAATGCCTATGCTTAGAAGATCTTCAGCCAGTGCAAACAGTAGGGGAAAGAGAAGATCCCATATTGCCTTTATTGATCACCATAGGTTGAACCAAATTCATTTCCCTTAGCCTGTTAATGCCTATGTTTAGAAGATCTTCAGCCAGTGCAAACAGTAGGGGAAAGAGAGGGTCCCCTTGCCTCAACCCCCTAGATGCAGTAAAATAGTATCATGGTCCACCATTGATAAGAATAAAAATTTAAGCACTGTTAAGAATGGTGAATATCCAACACCAAGTAGTGTAAAACCCAAATTTATCAAGGATCCTCAACTAATAATCCCAACTCAGTGTGTCAAATGCTTGTGACATATCTATTTTCATAACAAGATTACCTCCTCTTCTTTTGGTGGAGATCTCATTAATCATCTCAAATGCAAGCCCAATGTTGCAATGTATACACCTTTCTGGAATGCATGCCCCTTGTTCTTCACTAATTAGCTTCCCTGCAACCCTCTTCAATATTGTAGACAGGATATTGGTGATAATTTTGAAGCTGAAGCTACTCCGGCATATAGGTCTGTAACCCTTCAGCTTGATAGGGTTCTTCTCTTTAGGGACAAGTACTATGAAGTTGGATTTGAAACCATTGGGCAAAGTTTTGCCGATGAAGAAAGAGGCTATGGCCCTTATGACATCACCTTTTATTATTTCCCAGAAGTGCTGAAAGAATATGCCACTAAATCAATCTGGGCCAGGGGAACTATTGGGATCCATTTTTATTAGTAAGTACTACTACATTTTGATATTGCTGATATTGATAAAGAAATGCTCATGCAGAATGGCAAGTAGGTGCAGGACAAACAAATGGAATCAGATCAGTTACTGCGTTTTACCCAGAAGAAGCTGCTAAATCTAACGGTATTTTGGGGGTTTTATAATGGGTAAATAGCTAATTATTTTCATGAATTGAAGTATCAATTATGGGTTACTTCAGTCAGCGTTGCAATCACTTTACTTGGTGCGGATTATACCAGATTAGAATCTTTTGGCAAAGTCGACGAATTTGCAGAAAATCTGGTAGGCCTTACCGCTCAGTTTTGCATTTTACTCTTCCATTGTGAAGTCGTTTTATGTTGTATGCCTGTCTTTTAATAGGTTACTGGATTAGATAGAAGCTGGCAAAGACCCCCTGGTGTGAAAGCAAAGCTTATTAATTCTAAAGCTTCTAATGGTAATTATATCGCTGCATTATTAGCGGTAACTATCAAGTTAATTTTGGTACTTCTCGTGAATATGGGATCTATCATAGATGGATGTAGGCAACATTGAAGTGTTTGTGGGGTCTATCATAGATGGAATCTTGGAAATAATGAGCTAATTATTAGTTTTCTGATCCATAAGTCTCCTATAAGACTTATAGATAGTTCACCTTTCACACTGAATTTAAGAGCATAGTTGTTTGTGATAGAGATGTCAAAATGCTTTTGTTATAAGGATAATCATCTCCATGATCACAATATCATATTAAGGAATCGTCTTTTTAAGTGCCCCACATCATAAGATGTAACAAGGAGCTTAAATGGTTTGGTGAACTAAACTGGGAATATGAATTAGCTTAACTTATGTTTCTCTTCTGCTACCAAATTGGACAGGGCTATACTATGTTGAGTATTCTCTGGAAAATCCTGGTGAAAGCCGCAGGAACATAGTTTCTGCCATTGGGATGGCATCTAATGGTTGGTACAACAGGTTGTATACAGTAACAGGGCAGGTGGGTTGGCTGCATCAAAATGTGCAAAATTTATTTCTTTCTCTCCTCTTATCTACTGACATTAATAGATCTTAATTTACTTTTAAAAAAATTAGAGGGAAAATTTAGTAGTGCCATGAAATGAAGGATTTTATTTATGTACAAATTTCTTATTTGTACATAAAATGGAAGGAAAATAAACAAAATACAAGATGGTTTTGTTCATTTCCCATGGCTAACTATAAAGCAAAATAGGTTTCCATGATTTAATTTTCTACCATCTACATTGAAGTGTCATTTCATTGGAAACGATCTTCCTTTTCCATGAACCAAAAACAACTTTAGTTTTTCTTTTTCCTATATTTCGACTTTATTAAAGCACTCTGAAACTTGTTTTCTGCAATGCAGTTTGTGGATGAAGAGGCGGAGAGTTATAAATCTAAAATTGAGAAGGTGAGCTATATTCGTACAATATCTTCTTCTGCAACAAAGTTAAGCCTTACAATTGTGTAGGTTTCGTTTTATGAATTTGCTTCAGTGAACTATTTGGTTTTGCAGTCTGTCTCATCCTTCAGGTTCACCTGAAATATGGATCAACGGTGGAGCAAAGAACCTTCAACCAATCATTTCTATATTCATCCAGGAATTGATGAAATTTTATGTTTATATCTAAGATACATTTTTGTGGTGTAAAAGATCCTAAAAGTATAGGCAAAGAGAACCCTACAGAACAAGCACTTCATTGTAAAATTTTGTATAATCATTTATAGTTGTAAGTGCAGTTCTGATGTGTTTTGCCTATTTATACACAGAAATGTTGTGAGTGTGTACCTGAGACCGAGGGTCAATAAAACCTTGCAATTGCATTACATAGTTTTCAGACATATCAACTCCATTTACCTTTAGAGATTAGATCTTGTTCAAGACATAATTCCTGAATCTGTAATATTACAAACAACATAAAACATTCTTCTTTGTTTTGTATTTCAGCTGCTCGTCCTAACTTTTAAGTTCCTAAATCTGCAATATTACAAAGTGGGACATTACGCAGGTTGAGACTCGAAGAAGACAATTGATTGTCCATTGTCCATAGTTTTCTCCTTAATCCCATCTGGTTTAACCCCTCTTATGAAAGTGAAAATCTAGCTTGTCACAAAAGAGTGAATTCGTCTACAGAATGACTTCTATCTTCTATGAAAGTATTAATATCTCAAGACTGATACACTCTATATCCCTTGGAATGTAATCATACTTGGCTCTCACCTTTATTTCGTGCTTGTTTTCTACTATCTGGAGTAAAGGTTCAAATTTTGAGACCAATTCTCTCCCATAACTAATAGGCATTCCCAAGGAATTTAAGGGGGATGCCCCTAACTGAAATCCACAAGCTTGTTGTATGATGCTCGATGCAGGTAACTGGGTAAGCTGTGATGTATTTAGATACCACTATTTTCCTTCTTGATCGACTGACCAGAAAAACTTCATACTTGGCTAAAAACTCTCGAAATTACAATAAAAACTTCATGTTGTATGGAGCTTTGGAAACCATGGAGAATTACAATAAAATTATCACCATATAGAGGCATAAACCCCCTAGCAGATATTATTGAAGGTGTGCCAAAATATAGAAGGTACGATACAACATAATTGACTACTGAAGTCTCATTAAATTACTTTAGATAGCAATAAAATACCACAATACCGCTTACCTTTAAAATAGTATGATATTACAATAAAGCCTGATAAACTTCGTTAGCTATTACATTTACATTTACATCTCCTTAATTGAAGCATCATTTTACATTTGCATATTTAAGAACTGATTGGTTAGAGCAAAACATACTACTTATACCACGTAGAAGCTGTACCTTTCAAGAAACAAAAGACAGAAGAGAAGGGCGAGCTTTACAAATAATGAGGCGACAACAATAGAACCGTACAATACAGATGAGGATCGCATTTCCAGTATACTGTTCTCATAGAACTTCCGATATCTTAGTTGAAAGTCCCCTTCTAGGTCGTTTAAATTGTGGAGGAACTTTTTCTTCTTCCACTACCGGACTTAAGTTCATGCTGTCATCACCTAATAAATCACGTAGATGATCAGATCATACAAAATAATGAATCTACAACGAGGTACTATGTCTTAAAATGAGTATCAACTTGACTAGGATATACAGTTGCGTAATGTATTTTTTATTCTGTGAGAAGTATTCTTCTACAGCAAGAAATGTACTTTGTCATGGAAGATTAAATACTATCTGGATACACCTTAGGATCTATCCAGACTACGCAGTTTCCTTTTTATTTATATGGAAAATTTTCTGTTTAGGAAATCCATGACTCAAGTCCCAAATCTAGACACCTGATTGAACCCACTTGTTATCAAACTATTTAGTCAAAGCTTTATCACTACAAGATACTAATCACCGATAATCGACAATATTGTAAGAAATGAAATAACATAACTTGACCAAACAGTATTTATCAATTATATCTTGTATCATTTAGTTGCAATCCGGAAGTATGCGTGGAGTCGGTTGATAGCACATACCATCCTCTTCATGTTTGATATTCACGGGCTGTTTGTACTTAGCAAGCTTCTTATGTTTAACACCAGAAACAGATCGTTTTGCACTTATCGTGATCACGTCATGCCCAACTTTTTCTTCTTCGTCCTCACATTTTCCTTCATAAGGCGGCATGCAACAAAACCTACACATCAACATATTAGAAAGTGATTTGGCATACTGCAATAAGACGGTTTGGAAAGTTTGAGATAAAACTCAGGTTTGAGAATTGAAAACTAGATTATGATTGGTAAAAACGTAACTACTATACAATACTATGATGGCAAGACGCCAAAGACCAATCATGGCAAATATGACTAACTATGAAAGAATCGAAAGTGCCAGACAAAGATACATAGAGTGAAGACTGGCCAAAATGAAGGGACAAAAATACGACACTTGTATACAATGAGTCAAAATGTTAATGTGACATAAATGTTTACGTGAAAAATGGGAGCCGTGAGAAAAGAGGTGAAAAACTAAACCTAGCCGCCACTCTTGGCTTCTAGGGCTTTGAGCCTTTTTCGAAGCATTGATTGCTTATTTAGATGTGCCAGTAAATGAGAAAGCTGTTTTGGGTATCATTAAGAAAGCCAATGTCGTTGGTGCTTTGCCTACCAAGGGCGCTGGTGTGCAGGTTCTGGTTGGTGCTGATTCTTCTAATGAGAATTCCGTTGTTCATGTTCCTTTTGAAAAAGGCACAAGTCACATCAATGATGACCTATTGATCTTGTGCAACAGAATGTGGAAACTCAGCAACTGAAGGCAAGAAGGCATCAAGCGTACAAAGTATGCTCGATCAGAAGAACTAAGTGACGGTGGGGACAAGCAAGAGAAGATATAGCTCTGACCCTGAGTTTATCCCAGAGACTCTCATGGAGAACGCAATCGAAGAAGGAGATGATGTTGAAGCTGAATTAATTGGGGATGGTGCTGTAGCTGACGGCTTTACGAAGGTTGTGATGAGAAATCCCGGGAAAGATTACACCGATCAAACCCCTAGTAGCTCTACTAGGAACAAAGTTGCTCCTCAAAAATTTCCGCCATGAATCACTCTTTATTAGTTTGGAATGCTAGAGGTGTAGGGAACAGAAAAAACTGTTTCTCATATAAAACAGTTGCTGAAAGGAATGATGTAGGTCTTTTGCTTATTTTAGAGCCTTTCATTGATGTAGTTCAGTTATCTTGCATTGTGGTGAGTGATGAAGTATGGCTGCTATGGAAATCTGATTTTACTATAGTGTTGTTAGCTCAAGTAATCAGGTTATACATTGTGAAGTGAAGTTTGGGGCTCAATGGAGTTGCCATTTGTCTGTGGTTTAGGAAAAGTGCTCACACAATGAAGAAGGCCTTTATAGGATGACTTAGTGCAATTTTCTAGTGTTATACAAAGTCCATGGATGGCAAAGTCTATGGATGGCAATAGGGGATGTTAATGTTGAAGCATACAATGTGTCTACACATACTCCTCCTTTAGTCCCACATTGGTTAGTGTATGTGTAGACACACTATATACTCCAACAGTTAATTCCATGAAGATTGCTAGTAAGAAAATGGAAAGTGTTGCTCCCAATGCCCTCTATGTGGTATTTTGAGACAATGGTAAACAATGGAGGCCTAGTTGAAGCTAGCTTCAGTGGATCTTTTACATGGCGCAATGAACAAACTGGGGGGTCTAAGTATCGGCAAGACTGGATTTTTTTTGGAGAGCTATGTAACTCTCAAACGCTTGCTATTTTTTATTCCCTCAAAGTGAAGCATCTTGAACGATTGTTCGGATCATTGCCTTTCAGTTTCATGAAAGTGTGGTGTATGCGTCTCATTACTCTGATATGATGAAGAGAAACCGGCCAACAGGTGGCTTTATGACAGGGTTACAGTCACTTATGCATAAGCTTAAAGTCTCGAGGATTGCAATCAAAAAATGGAACAAGGAAAAGTGCGTGGGAATATATTTGTTTGGATAACCTCAAATATAGAATCTTGAACCTTGAACTTCAACTGAAACATGGATGGGATGCTTTTGTACATGAAGAACTCAAGGAATCAAAATAGAATTATTGGAGGAAGAAGTCCAGGAATAAATGGTTGGAAGCTGGTGATGCTAATACCTCGTCCTTCTTTCACAAAGTGGCACCGATTTACAAAGATTGTTCCTCCTTTTCCAATTGCACTATGCCAGATGGAACTCAAACAAATTACTTGGAGCTTATTCATACTGCGGAGGCCGTTACATCGGATTCTTCTATGCTAGATTGCGTTCCAACATTAAATACTAAAGCAGATAACTTTACTACTTCCCCACTCTGGGGGAGATCAAGGAGGCATTATGGAGTATATCTATTTGATAGTTCCCCTGGATGTGACGATTTCTCTTCTACATTATGCATCAAGAATTCAAGAGTTGGAAGGTTGTTCACGAGGATTTATGCATTGCAGCACAGGAAAAAAAAAATAGCTACATTGCCTCGATCATAGGTTGCTTCTTTCATGACTTTGATAACCACTTTGGGTAACTCATTAGGATTTAAAGATTTTAGACCTATAAGTTTAGGAAGCTGTTTCGGCACTAGTGTTCTTAATATAGAGCACTCCCATTAATATGGGGCATATGCTAAACTTTGGGGCACATACACTCTCATCCTCGAGATATGTAGGGGTCAATCTAATTTAAATTAAGGCACACCTCCTAATTACTTTTCTTTCTCTTTCCTTTCCAAAATTAAGGTTTTCTTTTCTCCCCCCAAATGTGCATTCTCTCTTCTCAAACTCTCAAACACCTTCAATCTTTCTATCTATGAAATTCTCTCAATCTTGGTCTCTTCCTCTCTCTCCTACACAATGATGTGCTTGAATTTTTTCTCCCAACACAGCGGACAAAAATCAAGGGCTGTTTGTGATAATTCATAATAGGGTTTTTAATTATTAAAAGATGGAGAGGGATTTGTGGATTTTTCGAGAGTCAAGTTCAAACCGTTTTGTGAGTCTCAAGAAAGAAAGTATAAGAAAGTTACATTAATATTTTAAACGTAAACCCCGTCTTATGCTAATGTTATTGAAGAAGAAGAAAAAACAATGGTTAGATGTTTTTCTCCAAATAGAAGTCGAAGGGGTTGTTGAATGTCTAGTGGAAAGAAGAAAAAAAAAATGAAGAGAAGATGAGTCGGGAAAAGGAATGAGATGTGTTTGGGCGGGAAATGAGAGAGAGAGGTGTGACACCTTTAAAAGGTGGTGACTAGATAGGGACTACATGTTTATGGGTAAGAAATAATTTTCTCTTCTCGGGATCCAAATTGGAAAAGATCTAATCTTTTTTTACTTCAAGTATGTGCTCCACTTAAGAACAGGTGTGCCCATAACAGTTTCCATAAGTTTATGTTCAGTGGTGTACAAGATATTCACTAAACTATTTCAGTGGGCTTACGTTCAAGGAACTAAAATGAGCTAAGAATATTGACATTGCACAATAATTCGTTGCAGATCATAACAAGAAGCTGAGGGGTAAAAATATGATGATTAAAGTGGAAAATGAAAACCAAGGGGTCCTGGGATCAATTCCCACAAGCAGCTTAAAACTGGAGTTGGGCATCTGATTTGAAGGATGTTCGGTCTAGCTTTTTGATAATGAAGACATGGAATGTTTTACAAAAAGATTGTTTGTGGTCTTCTTTTACAAGAAGTAAAGTTTTTTCAATAGTGTTCCTATCACAAACATGGTTACAACAATTTGCACTTAACTATGTGGATCAGGAACATACATCATGGGTTCCGGGAGAATGTAAAACGGACTCTGGCATAGTAATTGCACTGGTTTGGGTCTTTTGACAGAAGTGTTGGGAATCCAGGTTAATCAAAATATACAAGAGACATGGTCTTATCCAGTTTCATGATTTGCTATTCTTAAATAAACAATTCCAATTTTATATAATAATAAAAAATGACATAAAAGTATACCATTCTTGGGGTAACATTTTGTTGTCAAAGCCAGAGCTCAGAATCCTCCATTTTCGACATTTGTCACACTGCACCCACTCGTGATCAGGTTTGTAAAGTTCACTTGCCGCTCCCTAGATAAACAACAATAAAGGTAATTTATATCATGAAATGTAAGTAAGAAAAATTAGTTTTCGAACCACGTCCCAATAGCTAAATGATCATAACAGAATAAACTTACTTGCATTATTAAATATCAAATAAGGATATGGATGTGAATTTATCATCGATCTACTTCCTATAAAATAAAGTATGTTGGAGATTGCGATTTATGTTAAGTGTGATGTCCGGATACATCATAGTATTGTATGGTGTGATAAACCGGATCATATCTTAAGATAAGTATTAGTAGGATTTGTTTCTATCTTTAGTATTTAGTATTTAGTATTTAGTAGTTTCCTAATAGGAGTCTAGTAGTTTTCTCTATTTAAATCCTACTTTAGGGTGATTGTAATTGTCTCTCTTCAATAATCAATGAAGTTTTTTTCTTTTCTTCTCCTAATTTAACTAAGTACAACAATGTTTTCGCATTGGAGAGACATATGGCCTAATATGATCTATTAATAATATGAATATGAGGACGTTTAGGCAGATCATAGATTGTTGGGTCTTATTAAGAGCATTTTACCATTTTTTATGTATTTCAGGAGGATCTGCTAGTTCATATATATCATTGGGATGGGTTTCAGTTGGATCAGGATCAGATTTGCATTATAAAACTCAGATTTCAACTATGCCAACCCAGTCCAAATCTGATCAATTGACAGCCTCAAGAGTAGACCAACAAACCTTCCATATTTTAAACACCTCTCATTTATGTTATAAAACACATCCAACCATTTTCAAGGTTAATAGAAGTTATACTAGAAGAAGTTTTAGACGATAACGACATTAAGTGAAGAACATACCAAATCAAGCGCATCATAATTTTCATCCCAATACTCATCAAGTTTCTGGCTTAACCATTCCTCCAATTCTGCATACTCTTCACAGTCTTGAAAACCTTGTTTGTTATTTAGAACCAGGACATTCTTGCCATTATACTGGAATTAGCAGGAAAAAGTTTAGATAGTGTGGCAATATTTAGACTTTAATGTTTCACAAATCACAATTAAATTCTATATATTATCGATATTTTGTGTCAGACCTGTTCTTTTGTCTTTTTCATTTGATCATAAACATATATTAAGACATGATAGATTGCCAAGACGTAAAATTCATTTTCTTTAATAGAATATTTGGGTCCCTCTTACCCTCCTCATAATAGTTAGAAAACACCTGAGATTACATCCATAAAATGTTTGATCTTAGCCAATAATAAACTTGGGTGAACTAAGAAGAAGAAAAAATAGTCCAATACAATGCAGAAATAAAAAAAACAAAAACAAAAGTAGGGATAGAAACGTAGTACCATTAAATTTGTAACATCTATAACTCCAATTACGCCTCGGCCTGTGTCTGCATTATGAGCCATGTTGCCAACTCTTTTGTATGCCTAAAGGGGGAGGGGGAATAATAGTCAGAACCAACCGATGGGGAAACTGAGCATCAAATGTAACTATCTCACAGTCTATACTAAAGAAACACACAGTAATAACATTTAGCGATACTGCGTAAACATTAAATAGGTTGCCATGAATATCCAAATCCCAACAGTAACTGGATACACATCCTCATTCAAAAGTACAAACTGAAAAGATCTGTCTATTGGTGGATGTTTTACAACAAATTCTGTCTGGGATTTTTGGAGACTAGAAGAACTTAAATTGAACAAAGGGGCTGGTTTTGCCATGCTGCCTTCTCCAAGAAGATTCAATTTCAATGGAAAGTGAGGCGAGAGGAGTGGTTACTATTGATAGCCTCATTCAGAGAATTGTTTGCCCGCCTTCAAAATGTGTATGTTGCCTTACAGGTAATATTGAAAATCAATCAGCTTTTGGTGCAGACTGATATTGGAAAAGAGGTTAGGTGTTTTTTTCAGCAGGGCTTGTGGCATCCCTCACTCATACACACTCAATTTTTGGGCTAAGCAAATACTTTTGCTTAATTAAGCAAACAAGAACTCTCAGATGGGGGTGATCATTGGCTTACTGCCTTCATTCATTCGCTGGGAAAGATGGAGAGCAAGGTGTTCATTTAAGTATGATTGGGTCCCCAATAATGCTCAACAAATCATTCAGAAGATTATCTTGGTTGAAAGAAGTTAAATGAGTAGAAGAAAAGAGAAAATGTTTATTGATTATTGAATAGATATTACAATCACCCTGAAGAGGGATTTAAATAGAGGGCCACTAGAGACCTAGTAAGAAACCAACTCCTACTAGGTAACTACTAAATATTGATAACAATAAAAGATAGAGACAAATCTACTAATACTAATCTAAAGATATGATCTGGTGTATCACACCATGCAATACTACGATGAGCGCAGTGTTACACTCATCATAAATTACAATCTTCAACACTCCCCCTCAAACGGATAGTGAGAGTCCACGAATACAATGCGTTTGCAACTTCAAGACATGCGGCTTTAACAACTTAACTCGAAAAAAACTTCAATCAAAAAACATCATAATATAACAAAGAGTCTTTCACTTCAACTTTAAATAACAAACTTGAGTCTTCAACCAAATTCACACATACCAAAATAACCATACTATCTAAAACTTCTCCTTAAGTTGGAAGTCACAAACTCCATAATTCCAGGTTGGAAAAGATAACAAAATATTCCCCCTCACGAAGAGTCTTCAAATTTGCGTCTTCAACTTCAAACAGTAAATAAACCAACTTGAATCTTCACAACAACAAAAAAAGACCTCACCAACGATGGGCTCTATGGACTAATAACATTGGTTCCATAGTTGATTACACAAACCAGCTCCACAAAAAGACAGTAGGTTAGCTTTTTGAATTCTTCCAAGTAGCCAAAAAATGGTTGGATTCTTAGAACCTTCCAACTCAAAAAAAATTGTGAAGAAATAATTAGGTCTATTTAGTTGGTTACATTAAACCAACTCACAAATTAAAATAGAAAGAAATAACACCATAAGAGACAGAGGGCTCAAACTAGATTGGTGAGAGAAAGAACGAGATAGGAATCACCAAGATGAAAAGATAAAGGAAACATGAATTCTTTGAGAACATACAGCAACAACAATTCAGACCTTTTTTTTTTCTTGATAGAAGATCCAAAATTGTAATAGATATAATTACTGAGATTTCAAATCATATAAAAAAAATATTAAATTTCAATGCACTGAAAACAGACCAAGAATAAAGAGGTCGTGAATCAAAATAAAAGATTGACATAAAGATTCAATGGTTAGAGATCTTATCATTAAATTTGTAAATTACATAAATAACAATATATCATAAATCGGTGAATAGTGATCATTGTTGATCGATATAGTGATTAATGTTCATCATGAATAGTGATTACTGTTAATCATGAATAGTAATTACTATTCGGGAAAAAATTTGTTCAGGAACAAAGAAAGAAAAAAGAAGTTTAAAGGATGCAATAATTAAAAAAGAAAAAATAAGATAAGATTAAAAAAAAAAAAAAGATAACAAACATTGGATAATAAAGATCCGGCGACGGCAACTGCCGCCGCAAGCGGAAGCGAGAAGGCCCTAGCTTGTCTTCAAGATCAGAGTGACTCTAATACCAAGTTAAATTAGTAGAAGAAAAGAGAAAATGTTTATTGATAATTGAGGAGATATTACAATCACCCTAAAGAGGGATTTAAATAGAGGAACCACTAAAGTGTCAAAATAGATTAGAGAGAGAAAAATATTATTATTGAATTGATTATTTAGGTTACATCATACTCTATATATATAGGAGAGAGATATTAAACTACTTCTGTGAATAACCAATGTGGGATTAAAAGAACATAAAATAGCCTTGCTAATAGAGTCCTCGTAGGAAACTAACTCCTACTAGGTAACTACTAAATAGTGATAACAATTGAAGATAAAAACAAATCTACTAATACTAATCTAAATATATGATCCGGTGTATCACACCATGCAATACTACGATGTACCCAGTATCACACTAATCATAAATCACAATCTTCAACAAAAGATTTCATGCAAAAGCTCAAATTTACAAAGACTTCTGATTTCTTTGAATCTATTTCTTTACAGGTCTTAAAGATTGCCAGAAAAGCCATTAAATTCAGACCAATTACAGTGGTAAGGTTGATCAAGCCACTTATGCATATTTATAAACTAAACACAAAAGGCTCTGCAACTCTGCAAGGGGTTATTCACGCCTGTGTGGGAGTGGGGTGTAGTAAGGGAAGGTTATGGTAATCTTGTCTTTGCCTTTTCAGCTGCGCTTGGTCCAGGAACTAACAACACAGCTGAGTTGTATAGTCTACTGATAGGTCTCAGGTATTGCAAACTTTATAATTGGTATCCTTTGGCAGTGGAAACTGATTCTCTTACAATTGCAAATTGGTACAATGGCATTGGAGCTATCTCTCTCAAATTCAGAAGCATATGGCATGAAATACAAGAGATTGGAGTGGATTTCATTCTCCATCTTTAGCACATATATAGAGAGGCAAACAGCACAGCTGATAGCTTGGCGAAACTAGGCAGTAAGCTGATAATCAGGAGTTCTGGAGTATGATTTCCTTACACAGGTCTACAAGGGCTGCTCTCATTTCGGATAAATTTGGAGTAGCCATGATCAGAAAATAAGGTGTCATTGATTTTGTTTTGTTTCAGGAGGCTTAAGTCCTCCCCTTGTACTTTATCTTCCTTATATCAATAAAACTCCGTATTTCTCCAAAAATATCCCAACAATACTCATACTACAGCTATCCTACATATCAATAATATGTGCTGAAAAAAATATACGATATGAACACAAGAGATTTGCAGACATATTAAAATGAAAGACAGATTTTGTGGTGAAAGCCGAAGCAAATGACTAGTTTCTTGGGAGAATGAGAGTTACAAGACATAAAAAATAATCACCTCAATCAACCGACCGTGCCAATACAAAAAGATTCCACTATTCTTGCGTTCATACTCAAGTTGGCATCGTCCAAGCGTCAGTTGAACAGGTTTTTCCATGAGAGTTTCATTTAAGACGACCGTATTATGCAGAGATTTTGCCAATGGTCGGGCTTTAACCAATGAGCCTTGAACAAATATCTTCATTCGTGGATCTAAGAAAATTACTTCCATGTATGATCGAAGTGAATAATCTAAAGGGACCTACAGTGAACGAAATAAGAATATGAGCGCAATAGTAATTAATAAATTAGAAGCAAAATAAAAGATCCATGGAAGCAAATAAAAGAAAACACGGCAATCCGGTTTGTTTATCACATAATTATTTTAGAATGGATGATAAGATAAGGATGACAAACCTGCTTGCTAATTTTTCCTGGACGTGACCTCAATCTTCTAGAACGAATCAATATGTTGCCTTCATCCATAGATCTATTGCCATTATTTCCCGACTTCCATTCCAAAAAATAACCCGCCCCCCATTTCTCCAAATTCCATACGTATATCTGTGTTCCAGTAACTTTGCCATGAAATAAACCTAATTTTTCACCAATAAAATATTCATCAAATGGTGAAAAATCCTTTATAGCTGCCAAGTTATAGTTTGCTCTAGCCTCAGATTGGGCGGTGGTGTCCACTTCCATAACAGATCCCTGTCTGCGATAGCTAACAATAGGGACTTCTAGATTCTGCAGTAACATACATGCATAAGTATTCAGTAAAACCAATAAGACTATCTACGGGTGGACCGTTGACACTAGAAATAGGAATAAACCAATCTAGTCAGTGTCACGACCCCACTCTACAAGCACCGATATTGTCCCCACTTAACCACTGCGGATCTCCTGCAGTGTAGGATTTTTGTTCCTAAGAAAAGGCCTCAGTGACATATAGAGTGAAATCTTAACTTAAGGACCATACACCTGGCAGGATCTTAAGCGAAGTGGGACTAAACCATTGGTACTACCATCACCGCTAATGGGCTAGGCGCCTTTCTAATACCTGCTTAGCTGGGGTGTTACAGTCCCCCCACCTTTAAGATCGAGCCGTCCCCGGCTCTGAATACCATTTTGTCACGACCCCACTCTACGAGCACTGATATTGTCCCCACTTAACCACTGCAGATCTCCTGCAGTGTGGGATTTTTTTTCCTAAGAAAAGGCCTCGGTGAGATCTAGAGTGAAATCTTAACTTAAGGACCATACACTTGGCAGGATCTTAAGCGATGTGGGACTAAACCATTGGTGCTACCATCACCGCTAATGGGCTAGGTGCCTTTCCAATACCCGCTCAGCCGGGGTGTTACAGTTAGAATCTAATCCATGGAGGGCACTAGCATAAGGAAATACAATAAAATAAGTCATAATGGCTTACGTCTTTTCCAGAATTGAAAGATTGTGAGAGAAAGCCGATAGATCTTGTATTAGTGGTCTGCGTTATAACAATGGCATCCTGACCAATTCTCATTGCTCCCGTCTAAGAAAGCAAATTGTCCACAATCAGCAAAACCAAAAAAAATAAAAAATAATACAGACCCCTACTATAGCATATTAAATTACACCCGTGGTTGGGAATAACCTAAATACCCTATCAGAGATGGACGTTCTGGTTATCCATGAGATACTGGTATTGGAGAAGAAATTGAGATGCATAAGATTAACGAATAAGAAGGGTTACATTTGAAGGTTAAGTTTAAAGGAGCTGAGTTGTTAGATATGCGGATAAATGTTGAGATTTCAAACACGAAAAGCAAAATATTAGATAGACAAGAATGGTTGTTTTCCTCCAAAAAGAAGTTTTGACCATAACACATTAGACTGACTTAGAACAATGGCATCCTAACAAAATCAGATAACTCCAGTTCAAGAAACCAAAATGCTTACAATCAGCGCAAATTGAAGTAACAAAATCAAATCAAAAATATAAAATCCTATTTTAGCATATTAGATTACACTAATGGGATAAGGATAAATGAAAACTGGTTATCTGGGGGCTACTAGTATACGAGAAGATTAATGGCTTTAACTTACAATTTGAAAGTTAAATTTTAGAGAGTAGTTAGATATGAGGATAAAGGTTGAGATCTCAAACACAAAAACGAACGACCAGATACCAAAATGGTGGCTTTTCTTCAAAAAGAATATATGACCAAAAAAACATTTTAGTGCATGGAAAATCACTACAGATACTCTACTAAAAAATCTATCCAATGGGAGCATTCCTCATTGGAATCCCTTTAGAAATCCTTAATCAAATAAAATTCTAAAGAGGACGGAAAGAATATTTTAGAGAGGACAGAGGGAAGCCGACTAGGACCCGAGGCGGGTGGGAAGGCTACCATGACCTATCAAAATTTAGCTTAAAAGGCAAAATACATAACTCATAGGAAAAAAATATGTATTGCAAATACCTTAAATCCTACTCCAAATCTGCCGATGTAATTTGGATCATCTCCATCAGGCATCGTATGTCCCAAAGAGAGCATTTTATTTATCTCTTGGTGTGGCATCCCATGCCCGTCATCAATAACTGCCATCATTGGAATACTTTTGCCATCCTTCTTTGAATAAAAATCCTCAACTGAAATGTCCAAGCTGCAATACACCTCTTCATTACATGTCATCTTAGGAGAAATTATTAAATAGAGAAGAAACTGGAAAAAAAAAAAACTGAATCAAAACCACTATAGCAAAGAACCTACGGTTTTTTATTTGCTGAAAAGAACCCAGACAACATTTGAAATGCCACTTTTGGAATTTCCCATAATTAACTGTGAAATTACTGCATTTTAGACAAGGTTTTCCATCAATATAGATAAGTTGAGAAAAGGACAATTAAATCTCCTTTCAGGTTCTTCTTAGCAAATATTTATATGTCAGGTTTTTAATAATAGATTAGCTTGACGGTTCTTTATTTAGATTTTCTTCTATTAAACTCCATCATGAATAATAAGAAAAGCAACAGAAAATAAGCGAAAATACTTTGGCATTCCATGACACACAGCATGTTAGTAGAAACAGAGACGCTTACGTAGTTGCCTTCGCATCCCTGGAATTGTCCACCAGCTCAGCAATAGCACTAAACATCCATACGTGAGTCCCTTGAGATATATTCAAGAAACTTGGGTGTGTTCTTATGGAGGTTTGTAACCTATCGTTGTTTTGATTTGACACCATCCGTTGGCTAACAGAGTTTGTAGCACTAATGGATGCATCCACACCATCACAAACTTTCTCAGACAAAGGCAAACAATTAGATTCTTATATATCCCAATAGAAAACATTACGTAAAAAGGATAAAGGTTGATTAACGGATATATTGGACCAATATATCAGATTATATACTAATTTGAAAAGACATATCACAATATATCCACCATCAGAGTTATTTCAAGGTTTTTCAACTGGAGTATATACTATATATCTCCCTGTCAGCAACTTTTCAGACATATTAGACCTACATTTAGCCTACATTGTTTTGCATGCTGTTAGGTCAACCTTACCACAAAATACGTATTGGTTTCATAAGTGAACTTTCATAATGAACCAATGACACGGACCAACTTAAAATCAAGCTTGGCACGTGCGGCACTCGAGACACCTGTCCCAAGTAAGCCTAATTACTCCTCTCTATCAATTATTTAGCAACACAACATCGCAAAGCATCACATAATCTCAATGCATCACAAACACTGAACAAGGGTCTTTGAAGGCATCATTTCATTCAAATATCAACAACTATTACAAAGCACTATTACAAGCTTAAATTCCTTCTTGGGTGTATCGGATACTAGTCCTCTACATATATAGGAAATAGGAAAACAACTAAGTTCTAAAAGGAAACATCAAAAGTGGAGACGAAGCGTACTCCCCCATTTTCCTAAGCTAACCTTTACAAAAATAAATGAAAATTTGTACAATGCTCTTTTACAACCTAAGGATACTATATACAAAGCCTGGGCGTCACAACCAATATCAAGACGAATCAAGGTCAGCACAAATCCAGAGTTGTTTTAGATCCCGATATAACTTAATAATTAGTTTTCAATCTAAAATCAGCTCTTTTTATGTTGACATCATTCCGTAAAATACTGGGATCAATTGAGATACCCCTATCAAGGTAGTGGATACTGAATTCACCATCCACTGTTACATCATTTGTTTGCCCATCATATTAACAGTAATACTATATTTTCAGAGAGTATGTACTTTGGAACCATGTTATATCCACATTTCAGGCACATACAAGCATAAGGTTTGGGGATTAACATTCAATATGTCCTATTTTGTTAGGAAAGAAAAGGAAGCTATAAACATAATGCTGTCCATTTTATCAAACAGTAAACCTGTGAGAGTAGGCAGAGAATATATTACAGTAGGACCGAGTAGGTACTACTCTAAATTGTTTACTTAAATATCAGATCAGAATATAAAAATATGTACTAAGATTGGAAGATGATTCAATCTAAAATGAAATGTAGCCAATGTCATATTCAGATTTTTAATAGACTGGTATCAAAATAAATCTGAACCCGATCAAGAACCTTTTGTACTATAGATATTAAGATCAGATTCATCAAGACCCATGAAGTGTTTCTTCAGTTTTCCATGATAATCTAATCCATTAAAGCTATTTTGAGACCGTACATTTCAAGACAGCTTACTAAAATTGTGAATACGAATTCACCATTGAGCTACGATGATAAGGAAGAATAAAGACACTCGAAAAGGTTGAATAATGTACCCCATTTTAATAAATGTTTACCTTTTGACGATTTTTGAGGAAGTCTGTAAATCTATTCCACTCTTTCTGCTGATGACCATTTTTGGAAGCAGGATATAGCGAAAAAAACAGGCAATCCAGAGATGGGCAGCTCTGAAACTGCTATCATCTCTGAAATGTTACAGGAAGAGGGCCTGCAGATGATATTAAGTAGCAAATGAGTGTGACACATGGTGGAAAACAAGCAAAGTAAATTTTATACAAAAATCTTCTCACAGCGGCAAAAGGGCAAAAACTTAATATAAGGTCTTAAAGCAATAAAATAAAAGGGCTAATGACATGTTCCAATTATCTAGAACACCAAGTGCGGTCGCAATGGCATAAGCTCTTGGACATACAAAAGAATATATGAGATCAAGCATAGTATGACATTATGATGTCATACACTTTCAGGTGAAGAGCATTTCATTACATAACGTACCCGTGAAAATCTGATGTAGCACATCAAATGGAGGGAAAAGGGGTCAATATAGCTACTAACAAAATTCAGGGGTATTCCTACAGCTTCACCTTTTGCAGGGAATAGTGTAAATGTCGGGCTCATAGAATTTATTTGTTTCCCGGATATCTGATGTATGAAAAGTGTTCAAGTGAGGCTCTCAAGTGTTCTAGAGAGAATCAGGAACTTTCCTACGCAGTGGATAGTAGAGTACTCATCTTTCTTCCTACGAACTTGCTATGTACCTCCTCTCTCACCCTTAATTAGTGTCACTTCACACAAAACTGTTCTCTTTTCCTTCCTTATATGATTTACTTTTCCAAATGTTATCAGAGCTCAAAGGTTATATATAATGCACAAAATAGAGGATTCAACTTTATAAGGTGGAATTTTTATAAGCATAATAGAGCGTAAGCTCGTCCTTAGTTCAGTCTTAATACCTTCAAATCAACATAGGTGGCTGAATAAGGATTCTTTATAGGGAAAGCAGCGATACGGGGTATGCTGGAAAGGGATAATGTTGCATATAAAAAACTAGCCTAATCCTCCTTTTCTTGAATTCTAGTAAGGTTAACTATAGGTTTTGAATCCGTTTGATTCCAAGTCCTTGTTAGGGAGACTATATATACTCCTGTAGAAGGTGAATACAATCATTCGAATGAAACACAGAAACACTAGATTTGGCACAATTGAGCGGCCAGAATCAACCAAAGGGAAAGTAAAAAAAAAACTGGAGTAAATTTTTAGGCAACAGATTTCAGTTCAGATGGAGACTATCAAAACATGCAGAAAAGAAAGCGATAAGAAAAACATTACATACATGTTATTTGGTGATTCCTTGCATTGTGTGCGAGATATGTGTTTACCATCCTTCTTGAGCTGGATAAACCGTTTGGAATCATCTAGAAGAAGAAAAATGGCTTGAGTTAGCAATCCAGACTCTATATGCTTCACTAGAAACACCTAAAATTAGAGTTCATATAACATTAACACTGTACTTTGCAATGTATAGTTAAGCAATAAGCATGAATTGTAACATTTCCATCTGTGAGACTCTTTATCATTTCTCTTGTCCCCTCAAATTGAAGACAAGAGAAATGACAAATCACAAATTTAGGATAACATACCACCGGCGCACCATAAGGAAAATCTCTTTCAAGGCCATCATCTAAAACCCTAAAGCCTCAAACTTAGTCTAAAACCCTAAATCCCAAACTTAGTCTCCCAACTCAGTCAGAAGGTAATAAAGTTAGTCTTTTCTCTTCTAGGAACCTTAAAATGAGACCATGATCAACTCTTCTAGGAAAGAAATACTAGCTAAAAGTAGAAAATGAAGTTGAGATTAGAAAGAAAATGTTACCTCTACGAGAACACATTGCAGAAACCTGTTGAAGCACAGAGAGATAGATAGAGATAGAGAAGAGTAACTCAAGCTTTCTTTCTACCTCCTGTCAATGGTCTTCTTGTTAGGTGGAGAGTGTAATACATTACACACTGAGAGGGGAGAGTGAGGAGTTAACTTTTACATGTTGTCTAGTCTATAGAGAGAAAGTTAGATAATGCACAAAAGTAAGATAATACTTTTATTTTAATTTTCTTAACTTGAGGCTGTATCCATGCCATGCTCATTGGAGAGCAAAGAGCAGAAGGTAAGCAGGTAGCTCATAGCAGAAGAGTGTCAGAGAAAAAGCTGAGAGACTACTTTTAAGGTTGGTTCGAATATGACAAAAATATAGGTACTTGTAGGGTCCACTATTTCATATTAACCTTATATTAGTTATATTATTATCTACTAAACTTCCACAGATTTCATTTTCTACCATTTCTTTGAAGAATTGTCATTTTAAGGGAAACAATTTTTCTTTTCCATGAACCAAAAACACTAACAAATTCTCTGTAACTGAAATGTGCTAGCCTATATAGACATGGCATTGTAGTGACTGTGTATGTTAAACAGAGGGTCATCATGTAAACTAAAGACACTGATCTCATTCAAGACATATAGTAACTCCTAAATTTGTAAAATTAATAATATAAATGAGTAACGAAAACAGAAAACACTCTTCTTGCTTTCTATTTCAGCTTCCAAGTTTTCCTACTCTTTAAAGTTCTTACAAAGTGGCCTAGTGGTTGGGACCATTTCTTAGAGAGAGAGGTCACGAGTTCGAAACCTGGATCATCGTCCGCCAAGATTTATCTTGACTTAAAATGAAAAGTGCGGCTTGCGGAAGTATCTTGGTGAGCCCTGGGAGACTAGTTTGGAGACTGGTGAGACTCCAAAAAATAGTGACGTAAGGAACCACAAACATCAAGCAGGGTGAGACTCCAAGAAGACAATCCATTGTGCATCACTATCTGCTCAAAGTAATCCCGAAGGGCTTTTAAGGCTGGGATAGGGGTTGCTCGATCTTCAAAGTATCTCCACAAGTACACAAGGGTCATGACACCACATCCATAGTTTTCTCCTTAAGTCCATCTGGTTTAGTTCTCCGGTGAATGAGAAGATCTAGCTGGTCAGAAAAGAGTAAGTTCTTCATATGTCGCAGTTGCTGCCGTTCATTTTCCAGTTGAAGTTCAACTTCCTCAAAATGAAATATTTTATCTTGAAGGTCCTTCATCTGCAACAAATATTGGGTTTCAAAAACTATACTCAAATTAATCGAAAATGTTACCAGGGTTTGAAAAATCAAAGTATCAAATGGGATAGAAGCACACCTCAACTTCCACAATATCAGAGATGGATTTCTCCATATCTTGCTCTTCCTTCTTAATATGCTCTTGTGCGTCTACAGCCGCCTCTTCCAGATTTAATATGCTTAGGGAGTAGTCTCCATTGGTTGCAGTAGCAGATTCTGCATAATAAGCAACACCATTATTCTTTCAGAAATGAGCCGAAAGAGGACATTACTCATTGATAGTATAAAAAAGTTGCATATACTGTACCTTTCTGTTCAATTTCATCAGGAACAAATTCGTCCTTTCTCTGATTAATGGTAAGATATTCTTCAGATAGAGCTGCTACGGCTGCTTGAGCTGACGCTCTGGCAACCTCTTTACCCACCATCGCTGATAAGAAAGCAGCCTGAGAATATAAACATATCAAATTAGACAACTTATTCAAACTTAACATTTGATCTTTGTTATAACGATGATTTTACATGTTGCTATTACGTCCATGAACAAAGAAACAGAACATGACACATCCTTTGAAACACAATGCTGCGGCGCCAGAAGAAAGAAACAGTGAAGCTGTAGGAGAAAATGTTCTCCCAAATTTGGCTAAAACTTTGAATAGTCAATCAACTTAGAACTGCAAGATATGTTCAGATGTTTTTCTCTGTTGCCTGAAGCATGAGATCGTTTTTCTCTTACCAAAAGTAACAAACAAAAACATTGTTCCTTGAAATGTTGTAAGTAGATGCAAAGTCATTAAGTGCGTTTTATGTACTTAGTAATTTGAAAACTGGTTATCCCTTTTGTTCACAACAATATGAAAACTGCCTAGACAAGGAGAAATGATAGATTTTTTCACAAGTATTCATAAATAAATAAAAATATAATAAACCAGACATTGAATCTATAGGATAACTTTTTTCGAACCTACCGACCAAAAAATATTAGGAGTTCATCCATTAGTTCTTTAGTAGTTAGAATTTTGAGCGCTTTACTAAGATACAAACAAGGGAATGCATCCTAAGCGCTTCAAATCCATAGTAGAGGGCATTAGATGATTCTTAAAATAAACAATTCCACCCAATTACAAGATTCACTATTTTTGCTATGTGGGAGCTGGGTCTAAGAGCCCCATGGACCATATGCATAGAAAGAATAGGCAGAATTGCATCCTAAAGTATGTTTTGCCCCTAGCATCCTCCTCGAGGATAATGCACAGCTCAGCAGGTAAAGAGCTAGGGGATAAAACAACTTCACAAAAGAAGCAAGAAAAAAAGCTCCCCTATTTGTTTCTCTAAATACAGAAAGACTTTGATTGTCTGAAAAGAACCAACAGTACCAGGGGAGAGCTTTCTTCCTTGTCATTTAACTGAAAGATTCATGCAGTAATTTGTATCTAAAATATCGTTTCACTCACAATAAAAAGTAAATAAACATAGATAAAATTTGCACCTGAGCCATTATTGGGTTGCTTGCATCAGCAAGTGGTGTTAGTCGCCTTCTCTTTGCTGGTGATGACGAGATCATATGGTCTTCTACAGCTTCAACATTAGTGTGTGCCACCTCAGGGTTCTGAGAAGCCACAAACTGTTCTCCAAATGGAAGTTTGATAAAATAGGTAACACATTCTTGCTCACTTCGTCCGCCTACATGCTCTGCTACCTTTTTCCAGTCATCGCCATAATGGGTAATGGCTTCTAAAAGCTGCAGTGTTTCTTTATCATTCCACCCTGACTTAGTTTCTTCACTTATCTCGACTCGTCTGAAATCCGAATAATTGATACCTTTTGGGTAATTGCCGCCAACAAAGCACCGTGCACAAAGAGTCAGGTCAGCCTGTTCAACAACCTATCCAACCAATAGAGAGAGTGAGACACCATTTGAGTGGGAGAAAAGGAGGAATATATCATCCACATGAATTGGTACCACTACAAAATTTGGCATATGCCTGATAATTTGGAATTAGTTAAATTTATTGATTCGTAAAATATCAAAAGAAATAAGAAATTCGAATATATATGAAAATACAAGGATTCTCCACCTAATGTTAAGATACGGTACAGCTTTAAATACATGGATAAGGATACCTAGTTTTTCCGACAATAGACGGGGTCAGTCAGCTATTTATGAATGTAAATGAATCGCCAGTCAAAACCATTGAAACGCAACTGGACTACTTTCACAAAAAATGGAGAATTTGGTATCTATTTCATTGACATGATCGAGGAACAATAAACATCAAGACCATTTCATATGTTACTTGCAACTTCGTGTAGAAAAAACTACGTACAAAATGAGTATAACAGAAAATTGTATGGGGCTCTTTTCTCTGACTATGTGGGCGAGATGCTTCGACATCTCCCTAATTCCGAAACTTGTCCACCATTTCTTTTGTAATTGATCTCATATCACAGCAGCAATGTTTTTTAAGCATTTTAAAATATTTTCGTGTGCCCCACATTATCACACACAAACACTATCCCCACAGAATAAATTACTTCATGAATAATAAGACTGCATGCAACTGATGATGTAGACTTTGTGTATAAGTGCATTCGACCTCCAACCTATTTGTCATGTGACGTGCATTTGGGCTAACTGACAGTATACATATGTGGGAGCCCCATGCTAGGGCCATATACCAAAAATGCCCATGTGGCACCTATTTTGGGTACATTGCAATCCCCTCTTTCAACCATGGCCTCGGGCCATAGAGGTCGAGGATCTCCAACAACCAAACCTCGGGTAAAACCTAAATCTCCGGCCTCCAATGCCCACTCTTCTGTTCCACACCCATTCTCAAACTCCAGCTGATTCGATCTCCAAATCTTCTCTTGGAGACCCGAGCATAAAAATCTACCACAGCAGCCACTAGCAACAACACCAACCCTCGAAAGTTCACCATTGAGGACTACAGAAAGCGTGCAGTGGGTACACCACTGAGACGAGGGGACCCCCCAGTGAGTGCTGATGAAATCCATCATGCCAAGCACATGATTGAGAAAGCTAGGGGGTCAGATCAAAAATATAATCATAACCCCAACGAAGGCCAATACCAAACCTACGTCAAATCAATCCTTACGAACCCTATGAGAGAGAACAAATAACCCGACGAAGTTCAGGATTCCAAAAAAATATATGAGGGAGAACAAATTCAATTTCTCCAACCAACAGATGAATAGCAACTACGGTGGGTAAGGATCTCCAAGAGCAGTTCAGAAATTACTTGTTAAGCCTAACAGAATAGCTAGCCAAGAATAACAACTCTAGCAGTCAAAAAGAGGAACAGAGAGACCCCACTGCTAAGAGTACAGATACTGCTGCTAGTATTGAAGAAAGAGCTATTACTGCAATGGTGGAGTGCAATGAAAACTGTGACCTCGCCTCATGTGCAGCAGGATGCAATAATGGGACTCTTAAATCTGGATTTGCTTGAAGGAGAATGCAATGGTTGAGGAACAACAAACACAGGTGGACCTCAAGACAGACGGGACTAGTACTCATACTCAACCAGATATCAATGCTCACAAGGGAGATGATGCTAGGCCAACAAGTAAAAATGAAGGGCAAGAATATGTCAAGACCAAGGATGACCTATCAAAAGATAGGTGCAGCAAGGGCAAATGTAACGACACTAACTGTGAACACAGTTCACAACATGATAGGGGAGATCTTAATAAAAACCCAACAGGGGAAGGAAGTAGCCATGGGAACAACACAAAACCTATGGAGGCAAAGAAGACCTGGGCTGAACTTTATGGGGCACTCTCGAAGGTTAGAGGTAAAGTGACACGCAACTACACTCCTCCAACCATTATTAATGGTAATGCATATATTAATATTGCTCCCAAGGATGTGGTGGACAACAAGAATAAATGTGAAAAATTCCTTGTGAAGAACTTTATTGGGAAGAGATTGTCTTACATCTTTGTAAGAGATACTCTCATTAAGTTATGGGGCATTAAGAGTAGTTTTGAAATAATAACACAAGGATTCAACCCATACGTCTTCGCCTTCTCCTCTCTTGAAGATAGAGAGAGAGAGTAATTGAGCTTGGCCCGCAACATATAACAAGTAGATTATTTGCTATACAACCCTGGAGACCTTTCATTGAGATGGAGAGTAACGAACTTTCAACTTTCTCTTTGTGGTTCAACTTGAGAAATATCCCAATCAATATGAGGGATCGGGATCCTGACTTGCAAGAATTGTTAGTTTAGTGGGAAAGCAATTAAACTTGATAGGGCTACAGAGGAGACGCTTAACATTTGAGAGAGTGCTTGTAGAGGTAGAGGCTAACAAGAAGTTGCCTATTGTCTTGCCTTTGATCTATGACTATGCAAAAATCTACACAGTGAATACTGATTAAAATTGAATATCTATGAGATGTGCAAAGTGTGTTGTTTTTAGCCACGATGATAACACATTTCCCAAACAAGTACAAACATGAATACTACTTAACATAAGATTTGGCTCAAGAAGGATAAGCAAAGCCAGTAGGGAACCAGCACAAGCAACAAGCACAAACAACAGAAATAATGAAGGAGGATAAAAGGGGGCATAGGAGGGAGGTCATTGGATCACTCCTAAGAGCACCTCAAATAGAGTGTTTAACAATGATCACAACAACAAAAAACATAGCAAAGATTTTGTCAATTCCCACATTAAGTTCTACATTCCTAAAGATCATGTAAGTGATATGGAGTAAATTGAAAAGGCAGAAGCAGCTGCTATTGAAGCTATCAAGGAGACTGGGGAGAGCTCTCAACCTACAAACAATGGATCAAATGAGGGCAGCCTAGGGAACACTGAGGCAGCAAAAGACTCTAGCCACAACAGGAAGCCAAGAGGAACAGATGGAGAGAATGAAGAAGAAAATGCAAATGATTAGAATAGTGATGGGTCAGGCAAAGAAAACTCATCTAGATCAAAGAATCAAAGGAAGGATAGGAAAAAAAGGCTAGAGGAAAAGAGCATAGTCTTGAGTGAACTTGATAAAGATTTTGGGAGCCCACACAACCTATACTTGGAGAAGAACCAACTTGTCAACAGCAGGCAGCAAACTTGGGGGATCACAGAGATCTCCTAGTAAAGGAAACAATATACCCACCAGTTCTAGTAAACTTAACCTTAAAATGAGGGCAATGTCATGGATTATGTTGGGCAAGGGAAGAGTGAGGCCTCTTCTTGGCACCACACAAAACCTTTAAGGATTTGTGTGTTTACAACTACGAGTGCGGGGGGTTGTTCATTACTTCTAGAAGGTGTGAGGCCTTTCTACTATACCTTGAGAGTTATCCCCAGTTTAAGGGAGTGGCTTTTAAGTATTTTGAGTCTACTCAGTTTGCTGAATGTGCAGGAACTTGTAGATGAATAACCCTATAGTTTCTATAGAGGTTTACTTAAACAGTTTGACAATGATATAAGGGATGTGAGCCTAGGTGAGGGAGTAGGTGAGGGAGTTGATGTCAGTACAAGGATTGGGCATCATTTGTTGGTTTGATTGAGTTAATGAACTCAGTGCATTTCTCTCAAAAATGATCGCTAAATGTGGTTTGATGTTGCGCTGGTATCACGTCAATGTGAGTGGAGGGTTTATCTAAGCCTTTTATTTCTCTCAGCAGGTATTCTGAAGCTAGAGTACTACATTATAGGCTGCTCTCTTAGGAGTAACCTTAACTATGGAAATTATAAGGAATCTAAGTACTAGGGTCAGAGTTTGGTTTGTTAGCTTGACATTGAGCTTGTAGTACCCTCTCTCGAACTGGGAAAACAATCTTCTCGTCACTACTGAGATTGGAAACTTGCTCCCTTTGACATCCATAAGAGGTATATGGCAAGGAGAATGAGTTGTATTGTGCTTAGTGGTTTTATTGCTTGCACATCATTAAGATCTTTAAGGTTGCAATGTTGTATATATGGGGTCTGAGCTGGTGTCACCCTCCCTCAATAACAAACAATAGCCATAAAAATCATAATAATGTGATCACTGGTTACATTTATTTTTTGTGTCACCAGGAGTGTACGCACATAACAATCTTGCTTAAGGTCCTAGTTATTGATAGGGTTTGAGCAGGTGTTACCCTCACCCTAATCCTATAAATACTAGTTATCCTAAATAAAATACTTATGGGAACCTCTGGGACCCAACCTGCTACATTGTGAAAAGGATTATAGCAACCTTGTCAAATTTACAAGGTCTAAGTTGATGCCAACCTCCCCCTAAGAACATCTATATTAGAGTAGCCATTTTTTCTTAAAATCATATTTGTAGAGTAAAACATAACAAATTTACCACATTATACTCTCCATTTAAAAGCCAAATATTCTTGAAGTTATATTGAGTAGCCATATTTGATGACCTTGATTGTAGCCAAAGCCAAAACTCAAGTGGAGATCTACAATATAGGAAGCATTATTCGATTATGGCAATTTTAATGCAGCAAACCTATAAATTTTGACTTTAAAGACAATGTAAATATAGTTTGGCTAACAAAATTTGCTAAAACAAATATAGATGCTCTAAGGCAAGAAGTTACTATAAACCTTTAACTAATGTCTGGGCTAGGAGTTATGAGACCTAGTGGTCGTTTCAGGTGATAACAATAGACCTTGGCACAACAACCTTCTCATGATGATTGGAATTCCAAGAACAAAGAGCTAAAAGTGACTGACTAGTTAGTAGACTTATTTATGATAAGAAAACGGAATATGACTACTGCATATACTCCGAAGACTAATAATGACAAGAAATATGTCACCATGGCCGCCAGACAAGGTTGGCTTAACACGCTAGGTATGACTTATGAGTAGTCCAGATCTGATGTAATTAACAGCTTGGATCTCAAAACATAAAAACAAAGATTGACTCTAAACTCTTTTCCTTATTCAATAATTGAAATAACTGATAACAATATAACAACCAAGGAACTAAAGACCTAGGGGACTGTTGTGAAATACTGCAGGTGGGATCCCCCTCCTCCTGGAGTAATCAAACTTAACACAGATGGATCAGTTGCTGGGGTTAGAGGAGGTTATGAAAGTCTAGCTAGAGACTCAAATAGAGACTGTACTCTTTCCTTTTGTGGCCAAAACCAGGCAGCCACTGTTACTTACCATACCAAGAGATGCTTGCGATTAAGAATTTGCAGTTGAAAAGGACTACAGACATACAAGCGGAAACTGACTCTATGCAGATGGTAGCATACATAGAAAAGAAGGAGCACCCCTGGAACTGCATTCAATTTTTTCAGTCCATTCAAGACAGTATAGGGAAGCTTGATAGTTTTCTTATCACTCATAAGCCATAACCTTGGAAAAGCTAACAAAGGTGTAATTTGAATGCTGACTATTGTACCATAGATGAACTTATATTACCCCCTTGCGCTTAGCCTACTGATTTTTGTAATGTTATAAAGGAAGAAGCAAAGGGTAAACAAAATATTAGGATGCAATTTTTCTCTTTATTTGTATTTGTATAGATGGTCCATGGGGTACCTAACCCCAGCTTGCCTTGCTAAAAAAATCCAACATACAAAACAATAGCTTCAAATCCACCACCCTTGCATTAAGGGTAAGACGTCTGGTTATTGGTAACAAATTTCATAATTTTTTGTGTATGTCCACCTTCATCTACATGAGCAATGGATCTAAATATGTTACACATACATGCCAACATGCTCAAGATAATGTCCCATAAATAATATCTTTAGCTCGACCTTTCAAAAGGCCTCGAGTGGGCCATCAGACTTTGGTCCTTAACCACTTCCAATCCACCAACGAGAGGTTTGGCAAGGTCGACCTCAGGATCTTACTTATAAATTTTATGTACAATTCGTGTTTTATTTATCAGAGGGTAGTAGAATAATAAGCATGTGTAATTGTCACCTTATTCATAAGCTAATCAAAATTTTAAATAATGTTTTGGGCTTATTGAAAATACTATTTTAAACAATACACTTTTACTTTTCACTTACATTAAAACTTGTGTACTTTAATTATAACTTAGGCGAATATATTTAATCAGTTTAATACAATATTTTCCCATGCTCTATATCATGTTTTAACAAATAATTTAACACCAACTGCATTAAGGGTCTAAGTAATAAGGAAAAAATAACCTGATCATACACAAAGCAAGCAATACTGCAAAGAGTCCTACACCCAGTGCACAATTTCTTCGTACTCGTTTTCTTCGAACACTCAAAATTCGGACTACTCACCTTGTTCTCTTTCTCTTCAGGCTTCACCACTGGTTGCTTCACCACTGCCGGTGTATAATTAATCAACCCCCAACCTTCTAGGAAATCAAAAACACGCCGTATCGATCCAACATCTCCCACAAGTACTTTCCTAGCTTCTGTAAACGCAATCTTCCTCTTCACAGAAGTCTCCCTATACATCTCCACAATCGTCCGCCTATAATATTCATAAACCCCAGCGTTTTTCGAAGACGACCTCAAACTAAAGAACTCGGGCAAGAATCGCCTCTCAACCTCATGAATCTCATCCAATGAAAACCACCCTATTTCAGAAAAAATCACAAGAAAATCAAATAAACAATCAAAATTCGAAAAACCCAAATGTTGGGTGTTAAAAAGTTGGGGCTTTGAGAGATTGTATGTGCTTACTTGAGTAACTTGGGATTGTGATAACTTCAGATACTGTTGAAGAAGGGGGTTCTGGTGGTGGTACTCGGGGAGCTTCGGAGGTTGAGATCTCTATTGGATCGCTCGTTGGAGGGTTAGGGTTTGGATTGGGAGAGGGAGAGGGAGAGGGAGGTTTTGATGGGTTTTGTGGAGAAGGTTTGATTGGAGATTTCTCCATCGTCGCCATTGTTGATAGAGAGAGAGATCAAAATAATTTCAAATCATGTTGGAGATGGGACTGACGACCTTTAAGCATTCTTGCGAGAGCATCTCCAACAGCCAAAACTCAAGCATTCGTGTGAGGTGTATGACTTTAATTTGGATTGATTTAGTTAGATTTTTGTTTAGGTAGGTTATTAAGGGTAAGTTAAAAGCTTTTTCCCGCCATTACTATAATCTTCCCACCATCACTCTAATCTTTCCTCCATTCCTAAAACATCACTTTGGAAGACCTTAAATGGATCATGTTAGTATCGGAGATCATGTTGGCAGCGGAGATGCTCCTAATTTCGACGGAGAACCTCTTATAATTCCCATCAACTTAGAACCCAACACGATCACGATCTTTACGAGGACGTAGACCGCAATGGTGCGTAGTGTATTTTTGCGTAGGATTTGTTCTTCTCTATGGCAGTGGCTTATAGGGTCCTCGGTAGACGACTGTTGTTCTCTATTACTAAGGATCTCAGGTGGTGCGCATCTTGCTTGCTTGCTCTCTTGCTATCTCCGGAACCAGGCCAAAGGTGAGAGACCGACTAAGCCAGAAAAAACAGAGGATCGAGTATAAGAAGGAGAAAGGGCTTTAAATAGAAGCTTCAGTGCATATCATAGCTAGATGAAGACAGAATAGAGCGAAGATGGATTGATCCCCCAATAGTTAGATCAACGACAGCAGTTAGGAAAAATAGTAGACCGATAGCTGTTGAGCGGATGCTAAAGGTGCCCATGCCCATCCCTTAGATGAGCAAGTGGCCACTCCTATGTCAACTCAGACTGATGATGCGACGAAGGCATAGCCCATATTTGCTTCTTTACACGATGGCTTCTATCTTCTTACTCTTTTTAACTCTGTCACCTTGCTCTCTACACGGGAGGATCGGGCAGTAGGGTAGGGAGTATCGAGCATCATATTTTCCTGGAGTCTTTTTTTTCCCCTTTTGAATAAGATTCTTTGAGCGTGCGCCTTTTTTTCTCCCGTAATGTCTATTTTGAATGAGCTTATTTGAGCATTGCTTACTTTTCTGCCGGAATGCCTTTGGGAATGCATAGTCTGAAGTGGAGGATGCACAGTCTGAAGAAGGTTATTCGGAACCCTCCCTTGTGAATATGCCAAGAATTAAGAGCAAGGGACGACCAAATTTTGAAGACTTTGCACCCCAAATTATAGAGTTTTGTTATTTATTAACTTTTTCAATTTTGGGCGCCGAAATTGTGTTACCAAAATTACAAAGAATTTGTTCTTTTAAAAAAAAAATCAGTTTTAGGCGCCCCAACTCTGCGCCCAAAATTACAGAGAGTTTGGGGTGTAGGGTTAGTAAAACAAATATAAGAGAGATTTAATTACAACTCAAAGAGTCTAGTTTGGTAGGGCCCATCACCTTGTTGTCCTCTAATGAAAGGAGTAGTCATCCGGGATGCACACCCATTAAATATGGGATGTGCAAGTAAAGTCTCCCCTGTTGGAGATACTCCGAGATTGAAGCTCGTGTCGAAGAATTGAATGATAAGAGTTATGTGCCTCATGTAAAAAAGGGTTGTATATAGTTGTTTACGCTAATAATAGTATGTGGGCTTTAACTTCCTCTTGAAATCATGGGACTCTAATAATATATATATATTTTAATTAATCACATCAAATTAGCCAATGTTTTCAAGACATGAAAATAAGTTGTATGCGATTGAAGCTCTTGTGTTCATTTGCCTGTTGTAGTCCCATGATTATCGCTTCATAGTTTATCATATAAGTATTATTCTTTATTAGAGGGTCACGTTTATAAATTATTACATGAACTTGGGATGGCATGGTTCACTGCACATGGTTAACGGCTTATGTGAGGATAGCTCTCTTTGGGGGTATTTTTCTTTGCAAGTGCATTAATATAAAAACATAATTGACTTAGAAAATTAATCAAATATATGTAATAAAGCTAAAAAAAAAAAGTATCTCACATATATAATTCTCTTTTCAAAAAAAATCTTGCAGCTTGTCCTCCACATCCAATCTTCAAAAAATTCATCATATTTATAGAAAACATCATATTTCATCAACTATAACTGTCGAAGTTTGCAATTTCATAGAAATCTTCATAATTATCGCATAATACTTATATGCGTATATTCTTGTTTCACCAGAATAGGTAAAGGGTACATTATCTTCAGCTGCCAATTTGTTATGATTTTCATTAAAAAGTCATTCAAATGAAGTATTGTGGGCCATATTTGTCACCTTCAGCAAATTTGTAACAAAGGTACTACAAAAAAAACTTTGTTAAGAGTGAAAATAGTGTATGACGTGAAAAGGAAAAAATACAATATATATATATATGACGCTCTGAGTCTCTCTCGTACACATTTGCACAAAGAATTGCGTCCCTCAGTAGTTTGTTCTTTTGTAACATGTGTTTGTTGTTTTTTTGTGTTTTTATGTCACGTGCTTTAGTTGAACTGGGGCCTTCGATAACAACCGCAAAAAAATGGCTCAAAAAGAAGCTGAACATAATGTTCCCTGCAACCAATATACTATGCATCAAGGATAACGACTTTTATGAAATTGCATAATTTGACTGTGATAGTCTATGAAAGAGAAAGTTTTTTACCAATATGTGGGAACTAATGCATATAGGATGTGGAGGAGAAGTTGCAAGGGATTTTTAGAAAACCTCCCTTTTCGTCTACTATAACTGTCAAAATTTGAAATTATTTTTTAGAAAATTCATTTCCAATGCCTGCCATGTAAGTAATAATTTCGCAGGAGAACAAAATAATATGAAGATCCACATCATGTTTATTATCACATTTCCTATTATATTATATTCTACAACGTCTACACCACTAATATATATGACGGTGCTTGTGGATGTAGACGTATCATGACTTCTAGAATAAAAATTGGTAGAAAAGACTGCAGGGGGTGTTGATGGTGGTGACGTGCAGTGCCAATATGATTTTCTAGATGAATTGCCTTAAAGTAGATAAGAACTACTAGCATTAAGCCATTAACAAGACAACTAGTTAATGTATCTACAAGGTAACTCAATAAAGTAAAACTATATACCAGCAATCCATGTCAACTATGCGCCAAAGATAGCGGCTTTTATGAAATTGCATAATTTGACTGTGATAGTCTACGAAAAAGAAAGTTGTATAGGAATATGGGGGAACTAATGCATATTGGATGTGGAGGGGAAGTTGCAAAGGAATTTTAGAAAACCTCTCCTTTCGTCTACTATAACTGTTAAAGTTTGCAATTTTATAGAAATTTGTATCCTTGGCGCATTGTATATTACTTATAGGCTTATATTCCTGTTTCACCGAAATGGGTAAAGGGTACATTATAGCCATTTTATGATGTTTTTTATTGAAAAGTCATGCAAATGAACTAAACCTGTAACATAAAAACACAAGTTACAGAAGAACAACATGAGAGAGATCGAGGGTATGGGTGATAGTGTTCACATATTGAAGTCTTTGTAAATACCCATTAATTACCTTCATCCCAACTTTTTGTAACCGATTAGCAATTATCAAGGCATTGGTGATAATAGGGCTGATTGTAACAAAAAAATTTAATAATCAAGAACTTTTTATTGAAATTGAGAAAGAAATACAAAACAGGGAGAGTGCATTAACAGAAAAATATAGTTGACTTAGAAAATTAATCAAATATATGTAATAAAGCTAAAAAAAAGTATCTCATATTTGTAATTTTCTTTTCAAAAAATCGCTTGCCCTGTAATACTTTTCAAAAAAGTATATCACATCCTGTAATGCCCTGGTATTTTAACATTACTTTTTTATTACTATTTTAGGTACTTGTGGTTGCATTCTAGTTAAGTTACAACCTGTAATGGCTTAATTTCGTAGCTCGAAATAACTCGAAAATAGATCATGCACCAAATGTACATGTGACAAGAATTAGTATAATTCGAGAAATAACACAAGTGATTTAGCATGGAAAACCTTTGAATAGGTAAAAAAACTACGACCTCGACTTGAGAATTTAGTAACTGTAACTTTTATTGCTTGAGGCTAATCTTTTATTACAATTGATTTTCTTGAGCTATAAATACTTGATCTTTAGAGATAAAAATTCTTCGTTCTTTCTCCTCTGTAACTCATCCTTTATATAGACTTCACTCTCAGTTCGTTATTGTGCAGAAGCACGTTCTCCTGAAAATGGGCTAAGAAGTAGCTGAATGTGTAACTGTTAGTTCGTGGGAGATAAGTGTATTTGACTTATTGATATTTGCTATAGTGTTTGATTCACGTTCTTTATCAGTTCGTGGTCTAGGTGTTAATGTTGATTGTATATGTCACATGTATAATGCGTGAGTCTGGTATTGAGGTAGCTCGAGTTTGGACTAGGTCGAGATATAGGTCCCTACAATCACTCTCTTGCAACTGAATGCTAGAAATTTTAGAGTTTTATTTTGATTTTTGTTGTCTACCTTATCTCATGACTTATCAAAAATAATCAAAACATGTTATACTAGTGTAATTACATATGCAATACACGCATGGCTTAAGTAGCAATTTTTTTTTGGGGCAATGTGTTAGACATTCTTCAAGTAGCCGTTTAGTAATTATTATTTTTACATAAAGAGATAAACAAAGCTTGTCAAAATTTAAATGTAATAGTCGTTAAGTAACCAACATATCGTTATTGAGCTCCGCGTAAAAAAAACACTTCCCTTGTGTGGGAAATATCTTAAATAACAACATTACATAGAGCACTTACTAAGTGAGATGATGATCATTTCGAATATTAAGTTTTGCTGAATGAATTGGCTTTTTGTTGAGTAATAATAGATTAAGCTATGTAAGATTTATATTGAGAGCAATTGAGATAGACGAGGATATTTTTGTTATTTATTTATGTTTCTTTGTACGTACTAAAAAGAAGATAACCCTACAGCATAGGTTAATTACCTATCTTACTTAAACTCTCCTCATAAACCCTAAAGGCATATGGGCTTGTTAGGAGTCTAGCAGGACACCCCAACCATGTTGGGCTGGACCCAACTCCTAACACTCCCCCTTGGGGTGTTCCATACTAGGACGACTTCCCTCATCAAAATTTCAGCCTAACAAAACCTCATTGGGTAAAAAGTTGTGAAAAGAAATAGTACAATCCTATGCCTTATATGGGTTGTGGATGCGTATACGTTGCCTCATCAAAACCTTCAGTCAGTAAAACCCCCTAGGATAAAAACTACACTATCAAAAAAAATAGTACAACACGCATGTGTGCACATCAGGCTAAGACTACTCCACCTGACGTCTATTTCCCTGAGATCTATTTTCCTAAAATATATCTCCCTAAGATATTGATAAATAAATCTTTTGCATGCCAATTCTGTGTACTAGCTGCTTGAACGTAAGTGGTGCAAGAGTCTTCGTGAATAGGTTTGTAAAGATGTCTCCTGAAATATCTTGAATAACGCCAATCTCATTCGCCTTTTATAATTCATAAAGATGGAATGGCTTCTATAAAATGTGATTAATTTTCTATCGCCATTGACTTGAATGATGCAAGTTGAATTATTTTCATACATAGTCGATGTTTTATCTTGGATAGAGCACGCCACAACTTCAATTGATGTATCTTGAAGCGTAACCATCATTCTCTGCCAACTTCATGAAGTGCAAGAATCTTCGCGGTTCGAGGTATTACTACCGCTGTCTACTTCATCGATTTCCAATAATCTTTATGTATCCCCGTACATAAACACATAATCCATCTGACAATGGCCTCTATGTGGGTCTGAGAAGTATTATGTATCGGTGTACTCTATACTTTTACGTTTACCATTTTGAGTATAACAGACCCCAGTCTTTCATACCGATCAGATACCTCATAATGTGTCTGATCTCAATCTAGCGCCTTTGGGTAGGAACATAACTATGGCAACCCAAATAGTGTACTACGAATGAGTCATTGGGTCTAGTATACCCAACTAACTATAACAAAAGACCTCTTAGCTATGGCACCACGCCCCTAGGAGTTTCTCCCCCCATATATTAGGGTGGTGGAAGATGTTATTGTCCACACCAAAGTGATGGACGCGCAATAAACGACTTAGCATTGTGTGCTGCATTTATATCGAAGTATTAGATAACTCTTCCGATATATATTGCTTGGTGTATGAGTATGCCACTATTAAGATGCTCGATCTGCAAATCAATATATTACTTGATTTCCCAAGATCTTTTATTTTAAATTCCTTCCCAAGGTATTCGGCGGCTCTCACGAACTCCCCCAGAGATCTAATGATATCCAAATCATTTATTACACTATTATGATGACACTGAAGCTAGTTTATGTGTTATAAATAAGAAAGCATTGACAGATAAAGATATTTACAAAGTCTTCGACCTTCAAATACTCAATCAACTTACTATGTCTCATGGGCCCTAATTGCTTCAAGTCAACAATAATTTTCAAATTTTATTACATACACACCTCGTGTGTCAGGCTCAGTTGTTTCCAGAAGCTTATACCTCCCCAATTAGCTTCATGTATATATCTGTATCTAGTTTCCCATATAGATACGCAATATTTATATCAGACGTATGCCTAGCTTGTCCCCAACAACTTGACAGACTGATCAGTACCAAAATGTTATAGTATCCATAACCGGGTAATAGGTCACACTGCAATCGATACCAGATCTCTTAAAGATTTACTGGGCAACTAGTTTTGCCTTGACCATATTATCTCTCCGAGATAATCGTGTTTTCGTACCTTTCCCATTTATAATCGATAGGATTAATGGAATCATTTTGCATTATGTATAAGCTGAGCTCTACTTGGATTCCAGACGCCTACTTTTGCTAATGTACAACAACATACAGTCGTTTACAATAAGTGGTTCAAAATACTCATCCTCGATGGTGAGCACAACAACAAATATGAATACCTTGTCATCAAATCTCTTCTGAACGATCATACGTTGTACAATTACAGACTTTTAATAGACCGATATCTCATTATTATCATACGCGTATGTGTCATGCCGGGCTAGTCTCGTAATGCATCAACTGGTCGGGTAACTACTATTGCCTCGTCGATGGGTGGTTCCATCCTCGATGAACCGACTATACCATTAGTCAAATTTATCCCTTATTCTGCAGCTCCTCGGCTCAAAATACTTTCATCTAACGGTGCTCTACACTGAGTGCGAGCCTCAGATTTATTTGCAATACCAATTCCCCTGGAATGTTCTGTTGTGGTACTAGTTCCCCGAGAATGTTCTACTGTGTAGGTGTATTACTTGTAGGTACATATACTTACGGTACTTCCAATAGTGTCTATGAATGTGTCTAGAAATTCATTTATGACCTATTGGAGGTTTGTAATCCATTGAACCTTATTGTCCCCTGACTTATGTATAGGGATCTAGATGAGACAACGATGGTATTTTCCAAGACCTCTTGGAAACATCCTTAGTAAAATCTGGTTGAATTTACTAGTTTATAAAGTGGACTAGATACCCTGTATCATACCGTTAGAGAGTAATAGCGTGACGCAGTCAATGCATTCTATCATATTGATCGTGCCAATGATATTCGTGTCATCGTCGATGCACAAGGTTAAATAAGAAATATATTCATATCTCAAAAGGATCGAGTGCGTGGTACTATTGTCTCTCAGACATGTGTCGTCACTCATTCGATTATCGGTCATACTCAATGAGTAAATAGATCCATATGTTGGTTGTATATAGTAGATCAACTATCATACATGGAATTTAACTACTTCCCAAGCAATAAATTCACAAAATAATTACAATTTATTAGAATAAAATAAATCTCATGTATGTCACGAGCACTTTATTGAAATATAAATAATATGTTCCCAACAAAATCAAAGATACTGACAACAAAAAGTAAATCAAGTATGTTATAGAAAAGAAATTACTAGTGCTCTCTCTAATGTGATTTCACATGTCTACTGAGATATCATTATGGATTACTCCATATATTGATCCATGACGGCATCAGTGTCGTCGAAGAAGAGGTAGAGTTAGTGTCAACAACTACATGGTGGGTCTAGACTCTGTCACCTGTAGCCACCCGTGGTACATGGCATTCCCGTACCCAATGTCTTGTATCACCGCAATTAAAGCAAGAAGATCCCTGATCAGCCTTCTTTTCCTTCTCCACATTGCCTAGTGTCTAAAATTTGTTAAATTCTTTACCTCTCCTAGGGCCAAAGGGTTTCTGGCCATGCGCTTCTTGTACCCATGGTATCCTCCCCTACCCCTTTCATATCTTCGTCCCTGACGTGCAGAGTTGTTTCCCCAAAATTAAACATTATTTGACGCATGCAACGACGCACTCCCAGAAGGCCGCATAACATAATTCTTCATTATAAGTTCATCATTATGCTTAGAGAAGAGCAGTGCCTGAATCAAGACTTCGTGAGTCAAAATGTTATTTCACCGATATTACAGCTTGGAAGAACATATACATGACGATAATGTTTTACATGCATTATTCATTAGATTAAATCGAGAAATTGAGTAGTAAATAATAAATTAAATAACAAATCTAGGTTCAAGTGTAAGCATTTCCAAATGCTCCACTATTAACTCCATTAAACATAAACATGTAAACTAAACAAGCATTCAAAAGACTTCAGCATCAGCCTTCGGTTTACAAGTCACCTTCTGAGTCAAGAGTATTACAAGCTTTTACTCGACATCAGAATCGTCACTCATACCCCACAATATATGAGAATTAGATGACAATCAAAATTTACTAAAATAAAAGAAAAATGACAATTAAATGCTTAACTTCTAACTCCTTTAAACGTACACAAGTAAACAAAACAAGCACTCAAAAGCTATAATCACTCAGTATGCCAATCAATTCAGCCTTAGCAATCAATTTACAAGTCACCTTCTGAGTCAAGAGTAGTCTGATTCGTCACAAGAGGAGTCTGAGTCGTTTGTCCTAATCAAAAGAAGAAATTCATTTTAAATTTTCCATAAACGAATTTTAGGGTTTTCATTATTACGATGTTAGATAATACCAAGTCTAAATATTTTTTACCTTCACATCTAGCTCAGAAGCCATTAATCTTCTCCTACCCTTGCAAGTGTAGTTACCTGCACAATATATGAGAATTAGATGACAATCAAAATTTACTGAAATAATAAAAACAATAAACCAAGAATACATACACTTCGAATAGACTCGCTTTAGTTTTCTAATGTTTTGCACAAGTTTTTGGCGCATTGATAAATCCTCCTCCTTTGTAACATCAATCTCGCGAAGAAATTCAAATAATAAATCTTTTGCGTCCTTGCTAAATCCCAACTCTTTCGATTGATTAATAAAACATATGAGATCCATTCCACCAACCATGTCTTTTTTTATCCTGCATGGCATGAAATAGAAAACTAGAGTACACGCGAGACTCATCGCAAACTACACCAGGTACAAAATTGATTAATCTAAGAAAAGCTCTTTGATTGAGTATAAAGAATGCATTAGAAGGGTGTTGTCCATAGGTCTCTATATTGCTCTTCACCACCTCCTCCTCGTCATCCTCATCATATTCGCTCATTGAACTGTCAGTTTCAACATCTCCATCTTCATTTGCATGCCTACGCATTCTGCAGACATATTCCCTCGCGTCGCCCAAACGAATAGAAAATCACTCTACCAAATCTAGGTTTTCCATGCAAATGCCAACAGATATATATAGACCTGTAAAGGATGATATCCGAGAGGCATAAGTCTACTAAAAACATCCTAGCCACGAAAGGTCCAACACAGAAAAAAGAATACGGATCGAAATAGTAATGAACGAGGCGATAAGAAATGAGCCAAGACAAATGAAGGTAAGATCCGAAATGGAAACTTAGTCCCAAAGCCCGTCCTTCCGAAGCTGAATGTTAAACTCTCTGAGATTTATCCTATGTTGATGAAAGACAAGTTCTTCAGCAACGTTTAACATCTTAAACCAATTGAAGGCAAACCTTACTATAAGTACCATAAGGTAAAACATCATGACACCGACAGAGGCTACACCGTACAAAGACTGATAAAATATATCTTGAAAGATGAAATAATGCACGAGTATATTGTTGACCTGTAAGGGTACAAAAATGAAAGCTACAAGAAGGAAGTCGATATCATTCAAGTTGAAGGAAAAACATCTCTATCACCTCTACATCAATCACATGATCAAGATACATCATATCAACAATTCGACCATATCCAAGAGCAGAAGGTTGACGCAATGCCATGATCTCACAATAATGGAAAAGGAGGCCAAATTGCTACCCGAGTCAAGTCAGAGACGAACTGGTATCTCATTCGAAGATTACAACATAGAACACGTGAGGTTACCACATCACGATGTGTTGGTCATGATGCTAAAAAAAACTTGTCATGCACACAATGATGGTGGATACGGACAACGTTATTGAAGTTCTTTTTCAGAGTACGATTGAACATATAGGGCACCTAGATAAAGTAAAAATAAGCGACATGGATATCAATGGATTCAATGGATCCAAGGAAGAGAGGGCGGGAAAGATTGTTCTACCTATAACAGCTGGACCTGTAACTCTCGACGTCACTTTTTATGTGATTAACGTAAAATTTTGGTACTTAGGTATCATAGAGAGTTGTTGGTTGCATAATATGAAAGCAATACCCTTCACATACTACGAAGCGCTTCGTTTCAAATGGAATGAATGGATATATGAAATCAAAGAAAGTTAGAAGCTAGCGGCTGTGAGAATACAATATCGAACGTAGTCGACGCATTATAGGAATTTGTATTATAGCAATTACAGAAAGCTGATCACACCGAATATCAACTTCCTACAATCGAACCAATAGAATGCATTGAGATCGATGGGCAAGGCAGATGAACATATGTTGGCACCAGGCTCGATTGAGGAGAACGAGAAGTCTTAATACAGTTCCTTCGAGCTAACAATGATGTATTCGCATGGACATTCAGATTGAAGCTAGGAGTTAACCCAGAGTTGGATTGCCATAAACTCAACATAAGGGATAAAGTCACATCAGTCAAACAGAAATAAAGAAGGTTATCCCCTCGACTCAGAGACGAGGTAAATAAAGAGGTAGATAAATGATTCGAAGTAGATTTTATTGGGGAAGCCAAGTATCCAGATTGGATCTCGAATATCGCAGCAGTCCCAAAAAAGAATGGGAAAGTTCGTGTTTGTGTAGATTTCACCGATTTAAACAAGCATACGCCGAATGATAGTTTTCCACTTCCAATCATCCGCCAAATACTAGACTCAACCGCAGGGCACGAGTTATTATTGATGATGGACGCCGCGTTAAGATTGAATGAAATACCACTTTTATTGGAAGAGCATGAGAAAACTATATTCATCACTAAAATAGGTCTTTATTGTTACAAAATTATGCCCTTCGGACTGAAGAACGCTAGAGCAACTTTCTAATAGTTAGCAACAAATATGTACTTCAAAGATCATTTAGGGAAAGCTGTCGAAGTATACATTAACGATATGCTCTGCAAGAGTTAAAAGAAAAAAGATTACGTGTCAGATTTGAAACTATCTTTAACATCCTATGGTTATACAGAATGAAGCTCAATCAAGACAAATGTCCAATTAGGTAAATTCTTTGGACACCTAATCAGTAAGTTCGATAACATTTTCTAAAGCCGCTTGAGTAGATTTTAAATCATTTCTCAGTACATATCGATCTATCATACTTTTCTTCAACATATTATAAAATATATTCCTTATAGAGTGCAGTTCCTATGTAAAATTGTTCTACATAAATACAAACATACTTATTATATTCATTAAATCATAGACAAATCATTGAAACATCGGCTCGAGCAGAACACTCTTTAGCCTTGAAACTATGAAGATTCCTAGCTCTGGTCGTTAAACGTTTTATGATGGCAGGGTCGGGGTACAATCCGTTTTCTTTTAAGACTCTAAAGTAAGACTCCTTCAAACCCTCTCACTATCTATTTCTTCCTCAAGAAACATAGTTAACATTATGAAGTCCTTAGTATGGGATGAAGTACTCTCTCTAATACCACCAGGTAAAAAAGTCAAATTGTTAAGTACCTACCTCTACTTTTCCTAACAACTTCATCTCGTTCTATTTTAGCTTTAGCCCAACCGATCGAGCTGTGCATCGCACAAGTTTTTCTAATGAGCATCACTAAGAACTTTATATTCTCTCACCTGACACTCAGTTTGCGCAATGACATAACTAGCTACAACCAATGAATTTTTTTGTCCTAGAAAGCTCTTTCCACAAAGTGTCAACAATCAACCTTAATTCGAGAACGTCTTACACATAAAATTCTTATATCAATTAAGGAGCGAAACAAGCCATACCTTTCAAAAAATAATATCCCTAACAACCAGAAACTAATACCAATTTTTATCCCAAAATAGAATCATCAGAGCTAGATTAGGCTACCTGTTCCTAGACATCCATCTCTCGAGCTTGATTCTGCTATAGAGATACATTCCCATCAAGGCCAACGACTATCTCTAAACCTTCCTCAGGAACAAGGTCAACATTCTCTTTTGCCCCTTCAAATGTCGGACCAACGACATCATCAAATCGACGCTCGGACAGGGCAATGATATCAGTTGGGGAGTAACCATCTTCTTGAAGTTGTTGAGTAAAAATATCTTAAACATTGCTAGCCTACTCTATGTTCCTAGCATAATCTTCCCCAAGCTTTGTAAAAATATCCTGGTACTACGCCCTTAGCTCGGCTTTCTCTAAAACAGACTTGACTCTCTCATCAACCAATTCCTTCTCCAAATCTGTGATATTCTACTGCAACTTAGCCTCTTTATCATAAGCAAGCGAGGCGTGAGCCCTCAGATCTTCTAGGGTAGACATATCATTTTGAAAGTCCTCCACGCCCAACATGATCCTGCGAAGTACATGGGCGATCTGTAACAGAAGACGCAGTATGAGAACGAATAAGAAAAAGAGAAAGGATGTAACTTCAACCATAAAGATAGAAGAACACGTACCTTTTGAACCTCAGCTTCAACTAAAACCTTCAGGTCCGATCCAGCGGAGATAACGGGCTTACAAAAACTCGCCTCAATGCCCTTCTGATCAACTTCGCCTTAGATCTTTAGGACTGCAATGATTTTTAAAGGGTTGACCTTGCTAAAGAAGGGTGGCAGATCGCCTAGCTTCCTCTTCTTCAACATACTCTCGGCCTCATCGTTGTTGATAACAGGAGATTCCACATTCTGGGATTTAGAAGGATTCTTTTTAGCAGCTTTTCGATGACCGGACGCATTAGATCAAGAAGTCGTACTAGCAGGCTTAATAGAAATGGCCTTCACAGGAGCCACTACAGGAATACTCATTTTTGTATCCAGGGCAGCCATAGCAGAAGGAGAGGCGACGGAGCTAGATACAGTTTTGCCTTGAGTTAGGGTTAAATCTTCCTTTTGGCTTGAGCTTTCTGAACTTTGAGCGACTTGCTGTTTAGTCTCTTATTCCTGTTAATACAAAGTTCATCAAGAACTTCCTAAAGTTCAACCCTTATCGAGAAACTACATCAACAAGTGAATCGTCCCTAGTAACGTTGCACCTGGGATATGCAACAACAAAAACAACAAAAAACGAAATCGCATCAGATACAAAATAAAATAAAAAAAATAAGAATTAGCCTTTGGACTCCATATAAGTGACCAACTTTAGGCTTGCCCCCCACATTTGGCATTTCTTAGACTTTGGACCCCAAATCCAAATTCCGGCCAAAGTCAGACCAGAGTCAACTTATTGACTCGGAAAGACAAAGTCATATTTTTTAAATGTCAGAAATGCCCCTCACGTGCATTGCACACTCCTCTTTAAGAAAATTAGGGTTTTGATAATGAATGAGAGAGAGAGAGAGATGGAGAGTTGTGAAGGAGAGAGAGACGTGATGGAAGAAACAAAGTCGGGCTCAGTTGTTGATAGGTAGAGATGCACGAAGACTAAGATACCATTTTTATGTGTTTTGTCTAATGTACCGTTGTAGTACCAAGATTTAAAAAAATCTCATATTTTCATCTCGCTCATTTACCCAATCTCAATCCCTCTTTGTATTTCTCTAGGCAAACTTGTCTATACCAAAAAACAGACTAAGGTCCACTGTTATCACATGCAAACCACCACAACATTCACAAGGTCTCATAATTCCTAGCCCAGGCATTTGTAAATGGTTTATAGTAACTTGTTGCCTTAGGGGGAGGGTGACACCAGCTCAGACCCCATAAATTTAGTAAGTTTGCTATACTCCTTTTTACAAGGTATAGGCAGGTTGGGTCACAGAGAACCACATATTATATGTATTATGTTCAGGATAACTAGTATTTATATGATTTAGAAGCCATTACCCATTATGGTGATGACTGGAAAAAGGTAGCAGAGTATGAAGGCGGACACAGTGAGCAAGAGTGTGTTACCTTTTTTATCAAGCTTTCATTTGGAGAACAGTTTGTGGCTTCTCAATACCTTGAGGTGGATCCACACACTAATGTTGAAACTGTAGAAGACCATATGATCTCGTCATTACCAGCAAAGAGAAGGCGTCTAACACCACTTGCTGATGCAAACAATCCAATTATGGCTCAGGTACAAATTTTATTTATGTTTATTTACTTTCTATTGCGAGTAAAACGACATTTTGGACACAAATTACTGCATTAATCTTTTAGTTGAATCGCAAGGAAGAAAGCTCTACCGTGCCACATGATTGATAAAGTATGACACTTTGTTGGTTCTCTTCAGACTTTCAAAGTCTTTCAGTATTTAGAGAGAAAAAATCGGGGAGCTGATTTTCATGCTTCTTTCGGAAATTTTTGTATCCCCTAGCTTTTAAGGTTTTTAGAGGCAAAACATACTTTAGGATGCTATTCTGCCTATTCTTTTTTATGTATATGGTCCATGGGGTTCTTAGACCCAGCTCCCACATAGCAGAAGTGACTCTTTTAATTGGGTGGAGTAATTTATTTTCAGAATCTTCTAATGCCCTCTACTATGGATTTGAAGCACTTAGGTGGTATTCCCTTGTTTGCATTTTAGTAAAGCGCTCAAAATTTTAACTACTAAAGAATTAATGGATGAACTCCCAATTATTTTTGGGTCGGTAGGTTCGAAAAAATTATCCTATAGGTCCGATGTCTGGTTTTGTATGTATATATTTTCTTATGAATACTTGTGAACTAATCTATCATTTCTCCTTGTCTAGGCAGTTTTCATATTGTTGTGAACAAAAGTGTTAACCAGTGTTTAAATTACTTATGACTTTGCATCTACTTACATCTCAAGAAACAATGTTTTTGTTTGTTGCTTTTGGCAAGAGAAAAATGTTCTCATGCGTTAGGCAACAGAGAAAAACATCTGAACGTATCTAGCGGTCCAAGTTGATTGACTATTCAAAGCTTTAGCCAGATTTGGGAGAACATTTCTCCTATAGCTTCACTGTCTCTTTCTTATGGCGCCGCAGCGTTGTGTTTCAAAGGATGTGTCGTGTTCTGTTTCTTTGTTCATGGACGTAATAGCAACATGTTAAGATCATCGTTATAACAAAGATCAAATGCTAAGTTTGAATAAGATGTCTAATTTGATATGTTTATATTATCAGGCTGCTTTCTTATCAGCGATGGTGGGTGAAGAGGTTGCCAGAGCGTCAGCTCAAGCAGCCGTAGCAGTTCTATCTGAAGAATATCTTACCATTAATCAAAGAAAGGAAGAATCTGTTTCTGATGAAATAAAACAGAAAGGTATAGTATATGCAACTTTTTTATACTATCAATGAGTAATGTCCTCTTTCAGCTCATTTCTGAAAGAATATTGGTGTTGCTTCTTATGCAGAATCTGCTACTGCAACCAATGGAGATTACTCCCTGAGAATATTAAATCTGGAAGAGGCGGGTATAGACGCACAAGAGCTTATTAAAAAGGAAGAGCAAGATATGGAGAAATCCATCTCTGACATTGTGGAAGTTGAGGTATGCGTGTATCTTGTTTGTTAATTTGATTTTTCAAACCATAGTAACATTATGGATTAATTTGAGAATTGTTTCGAAACCCAACATTTGTTGCAGATGAAAGATCTTCATGATGAAATAATTCATTTTGAGGAAGTTGAACTACAACTGGTGACATGGACCAACTTAAACTCAAGCTTGGCACGTGCGGCACTCGAGACACCTGTCCCAAGTAAACCTAATTACTTTTCTCTATCAATTGTTTAACAACACAACATCGCAAAGCATCACATAATCTCAACGCATCACAAACACTGTACAAAGGGTCTTTGAAGGCATCATTTCATTCATATATCAACAACTATTACAAAGCACTATTACAAGCTTAAATTCCTTCTTGGGTGTATTGGATACTAGTCCTCTACATATATAGCAAAATGGAAAACAACTAAGTTCTAAAAGGAAACATCAAAAGTGGTGACGAAGCGTACTCCCCCATTTTCCTAAGCTAACCTTTACAAAAATAAATGAAAATTTGTACATAGCTTTCTTACAACCTAAGGATACTATTTACAAAGCCTGGGCGTCACACTCTCTCCCACTCAGCTTGGAGACGCCCTCGTCGACTTTTTCTTCTGCTTCTACATCTGCCTGTTCTCTTTCCTCTCTCGCTTGGCCTCAATCTTCCTTAGTCGGACCAGAAGGGGATGAGAATCTTGGTGCTCTCAGCTGGCTTCTGTATCTGGCAGATTCTTCCACTTCACAAGGTACTCGTAGACTTCCTCTTTGGTGTCCGGGTCAACATGGGTCACTCTGTGATCAAGAACACTCTCTGAAACTTGGCTTGAGTTGACTGGCTTGAGCGGAACATGAGGCCTGACGGTACTTCTGCTTGGATCTTCCTTGTCTTGGTGGTAAGACTTCAGAGCACTGGCATGGAACACTGGATGGATGAAGCGAAGGTGGGATGGTAACTGAAGTTTGTAGGAAACCTTCCCAACTTTCCCAATGATCGGCATTGGACCGATGTACTTGGATATTAGCCCTTGGTGTATTCTGCCACCTCGGTGCTTGAGATGGGATCTCTTGATCAGAACAAGGTCCCCAACTTGAAAAGGATCTGGTCGTCTCTTTTGATCGGCCCACTTCTTTATTCTGGCTAACGCTTTCTCCAGATAGGCCCGAGCAATATCGGTATTTCTCTGCCATTCCTTTGCAAACTGGTAGGCTCTCGGAACACTTCCTTTATAATCTGAGGCCGCTGTGTGCGGCGTGAGGGGCTGCTGTCCCAACAACATCTCAGAAGGACTCTTGTTGGTGGAGGAACTCTTCTGCACATTAAATCAAAACTGTGCAACATCCAAGAGTTCGGCCCAGTCCTTCTTGTTCACCCTGACAAAGTGCCGGAGGTACTCTTCCAACATTGCATTAAAGCGTTCTGTCTGACCATCTGATTGCGGATGGTTACTGGTTGAGAAGTTGAGAGTGGATCCCAGTAATCAAAATACTTCCCTCCAAAATTTCCCAGTAAATCTCGGATCTCGATCGCTGACAATGTCCTTTGGCACGCCCCAATACTTAACGACGTGCTTCACAAAGAGACGCACTGTTTTCTCTGCCGTGCAAACAATTGGAGTTGGAATGAATGTTGCATACTTAGAGAATCGGTCGATGATCACGAGAATGGAACCATATCCTTTAGTCTTGGGTAACCCAGAGATAAAGTCCAGAGAGACGCTTTCCTAAGGTCGTGTCGGTACAGGAAGTGGTTCCAGCAGTCCAAGTGGCAAATCCCGATCAACTTTGTCTTGCTGGCAAATGTGACAAGTCCGCGTATGATCCATCACTTCGTTTTGATCATTTGGCCAATAGTAACCTCTGTGCAGCAAGGATAATGTTCTCCGCCAACCCGGATGGCATGCCCAAAGAGTATCATGACATTCCTTTATCAACTCCCTTCGTAGTCCTGCGAACCGAGGAACATAAATCCGTTGTCCCTTCGTGTATAAAAGACCATCTTCTACCCAGAACCGTTTTGTCTTCCCCTGTTTCACCAAATTAATGATGGCCTGGGGTCTGAGGATCCACCGCTAACCCTTCGCGGATCCTATCTTGAAGAGTGTTGGTAACATAAGAGTGAGACTGTTCGGCAGCTGTAGAGATGGCCGCAAGTTCAGCCTTACGGCTTAATGCATCCGGCACATTGTTCATCCTCCCTGGCTTGTGCTCGAGATCCAAATCAAACTCGGCTAGAAACTCTTGCCAACGAGCCTGAAACTTGATGAGTATGCAGAATTGGAGGAATGGTTAAGCTAGAAACTTGATGAGTATTGGGATGAAAATTATGATGCGCTTGACTTGGTATGTTCTTCACTTAATGCCTTTGTTGTCTAAAACTTCTTCTAGTATAACTTCTATTAATCTTGAAAATGGTTGGATCTGTTTTATAACACAAATGAGAGGTATTTGAAATCTGGAATGTTTGGTGGTCTACCCTTGAGGCTGTCAATTGATCAGATTTACACTGGGTTGGCATAGTCGAAATTTGAGTTTTATATTGTAAATCCGATCCTGATCCACTCAATTCAGATGATATATTAATATACAAAGTCATTTCATCTACAAAATGTTTAATCTGCACTACCCGATCATTCTGAAATACACAAAAAAAATTGTAAAATGCTTAAATAAAACCCAACAATGTATAATCTGCCTAAACGCCCTCATATTCATATTATTAACAAATCATATTAGGCCACATTTCTTTCCAATGCAAAAACATTGTTGTACTTTATTTTATGGGAAGTGTTCGATGATAACATTCACATCCATATCCTTATTTGATCTTTAATAATGCAAGTAAGTTTATTCTTTTATGCTTATTTAGCTACTGCGATGCAGTTCGAAACTAATTTTTCTTACTTACATTTCATGCTATAAATTACCTTTATTGTTGTTTATCTAGGGAGCGGCAAGTGCACTTTACAAACCTGATCACGAGTGGGTGCAGTGTGACAAATGTCGAAAATGAAGGATTCTGAGCTCTGGCTTTGACAAAAAAACATTAGCCCCAAGAATGGTATATGCATTTATGCCATTTTTTATTATCTAGATAAGACCATGTCTCTTGTATATTTTGATTAACCTAGATTCCCAGCACTTATTTCCAATGACCCAAACTAGTGGAATACAATACCAGAAGTCTGTTTTACATCCTCCCGGAACCCATATGTATGTTCTTGAACCACATCTAGTTGAGCGCAAATTATTGCAACCATGTTTCTAATAGGAACACCATTGACAAAAATTTACTTCTTGCCAAAGAAGGCCACAAACATTCCATGTCTTCTTGATCAAATAGCTATACCAACATTCTTCAAATCAGAGGCCCAAATTGCCTTCTAGCTTTGGGCCAACAAATTTTGGACCAAGAAACCTAGTTTCTTTTAGCTTTGACATTTGTTGACCCCAGAAAAAAACTTGATAACTTCCATTCCACCTTAGTAAGCACAGTAATAGGAACCACAAGAGCAGAAATTAAATGGATTGACATAGAGTTAAGAACATGGTTGTCCAACGACAATCTACTATATGTGAAGAGAAGTCTTTTTTGCCAACCATTTATTTAGTAGACTCCAATAAGAATAAACAAGAGCCCTTGAAAGAAGCTCTTCAAGGGATCTCACTTAGTGCACGGGGTCTCACTCAGCATGGGGTCTTGAAAGAAGCTCTTCAAGGGGTCTCACTCAGAGCCCTTGAATGAAGCTCTTCAGCAAGAGCGGATATCCCGCCTGGACCCCTTTAAGATTTAAAGAGACCTTTGTAGACTCCATTAAGAATAATAGAATACCAAAGAAATTCAACGCATTGAGCAATCAATGGGATTTCGTGTCTGAGAGAAGCCAAATTTTGCTAAGTGTAGCCTGAGAAAGCTCCAATTAACTCCGTCAAAAAGCTTTATCCATATTCACTTTAATCATCACATTATTACACTCAGCATCTTGCTATGATTTGCAATGAATTATTGTGCAATGTCAATATTTTTAACTCATTTAGTTCCTTGAACGTAAGCCTCCTGATTTATAGAAATGAATTTTGGTAAAATAGAGTTCAGCTTGGATGCAATGAGTTTAGTGAATATCTTGTACATTGCTGCACATAAACTTATAAGTCTAAATCTTTAAACCATAATGAGTTATCCATGTTATTTATCAAAGTACTAAGAAGCAACATATGATCGAAGCAATGTAGCTCCATTAAAAATTCCTGCACTGCAATGCATAAATCCTCATGAACAACCTTCCAACTCTTGATGAATAATGTAGAAGAGTGACCATCACATCCAGGGGAACTATCTATAGATATACTCCATAATGCCTCCTTGATCTCCTCCACAGTGGGGAAGTAGTGCAATAAGAAAGTTATCCGCTTTAGTATTTAATGTTGGAATCGGGGGGAGGATCTCAGAGCCTAGGGGGGGCTGAAATAAACTTTTTTGGTCGAGTTCCACGTATTGGCATAAAACTCAAGTTTAGTACTTAAAAATAAGAAATGGTATGAGTGGGAATTGAACTCTGGATCTCTTGAGTGGCAAAAATCCAACCACAACCACCATAGCAACATAAATTTTAGCTGAACTTTCTGAAAAAAAAAAAAAAAAAAAAAAAAGATACTAAACTGATAGGATGAAATTTTCAGATTTAAACAAGGAGAAAAAGCATTAGGGCCAAAGTTGCCCCGGGCTACAGCCCGGGCCATCCCACCTTGAGATCCGCCCCTTGGAATATAATGTGGCAAAGATTAAGGATCCGAAGTACAGCCTCCACGGTAAGAATATCAGAAAAATAGTCCACTGCAGCAGTATGAATAGGGTCCATGTCATTTGTTTGGAAAAAGAGGAACAATCGTTGTAAATCGATGCCATTTTGTGAAAGAACGCTAGGTATTAGCATCACCAGCTTCCAACCATTTATTCCTGGACTTCTCCCTCCAATAAATCTCTTTTTGTTGTTAAATAGTTATGTAATCTATTTTAAAACCTTGGGTTCTTCATGTACAAAAGCATCCCATCCATGTTCCGATTAAAGTTCAAGGTTCAAAATTCAAAATTTGAGGTTATCCAGACAAATATATTCCTACACTTTTCCTTGTTCCACTTCTTGAATGCAATCGTCGTGACTTTAAGCTTATACATAAATGACTGTAACCCTGTCTCAAGGTTCAAGATTCTATATATTTGAGGTTATCCAAACAAATATATTCATCATGTCAAAGTAATCAGATGCATACACTATACTTACATGAAGCTAAAAGGCAATGATCCAAACAAAGATGCTTTGCTTTGAGGGGAAAAAAAGTAGCAAGCATCTGTGAGTTACATAGCTCCCAAAAAAAATCCAGTATTGCCCATACTCAAGATCCCCAGTATGTTCATTGCACTATGTAAAAGATCCACTAAAGCTCGCTTCAACTAGGCCTCCATTGTTTACAGTTTACCATTGTCTCAAAATACCACATAGAGCTGGCATTGGGAGCAACTCTTCTCATTCTCTTACTAGCATTCCTCATGGCATTAATACCTCCTACTACCATCCATTGATTTTGTATTACACTAGGAAATTGCCTTCTTTCAATATGTGAGCACTTTGCCTAAACTACAGACAAATGACAACTCCATTGAGTCCCAAACTTCACTTCACAATGTATAACCTGATTAATAAGTACTACAGTAACATTAAATTTCCACAGCAGCCATACTTTATCTATCACTCACCAAAGCGTTAAGAGTCAAAGTAAGCAAAACCAAGCTTCATTGCAATGTTGGATAGGCAAAAGACCAACATCATTCATTTTCAGCAAATGTTTTAGATAAGAACATTTTTTTTTTCCCTAAATCTCTGGCATTCCAAACTAATAAAGAGTGAATCATGGCGGAAATTTTTGAGGAGCAACTTTTTTCGTAGACCTACTAGGGGTTTTGATCGAAGTAATCTTTCCCGGCATTTCTCATCACAACCTTAGTAAAGCCATCAGCTACAGCACCATCCCCAATTAATTCAGCTTGAACATCATCTCCTTCATCAATTGTGTTCTTCATGAGAGTCTCTGGGATAAACATCATCTCCTTCACACTTAGTTCTCCTGCTCGAGCATACTTAGTAGGCTTGATGCCTTAGTTGGGGAGTTTCCACATTTTTCACGTAAACATTTATGTCACATTTACATTTTGACTCATTGTATGGAAGTGTCGTTGTATTTATGTCCTTTATTTGGCCAGTCTTTACTCTATGTATCTTTGTATAGCACTTTCGATTCTTTATTAACATTTCATAGTTAGTCATTTTTGCCATGATTGGTCTTTAATCTATGTATACTAGCCAAAATTGTAATCTAGTTTTCAAATCTCAAATGGGTTTATCGCAAACTTTTCAAACCTACTTATTGCAGTATGCCAAATAAACTTTCTAATATGTTGATGTGTAGATTCTGTTGCATGCTGCCTTATGAAGGAAAATGTGAGGACGCAGAAGAAAAAGTTGGGCATAACGTGATCACGATAAGTGCAAAACGATCCATTTCTGGTGTTAAACATAAGAAGCTTGTAAAGTACAAAGAACACGTGGATATCAAACATAAATAGTGTATGTGCATATCAAACGATATCGTCCTGTGTATGCTCTTACAAGCTGAATGTCGCAAACCTATTTGTCATCAGCTTGAAACACAGGATTTACTGCATGAAAGACTCACTTGTAGTATGTAATAAGAATGCTGAAAGACCAACTTATTAGTTATTCCACTAATAATTCCATCATTTTAGTTTTCATAGATACTGTACCCGGTGCGGTAAAATGACTGAGAATCATGGCATCTTTTGGGGGGTCCAAAAAAAGATTATTACTTCCAAGATTTTGTATTTGTATTTGGTGTACCAAGCACCATGTAACCAAGCAGAGCTTTAGTGGCTATGTTCTTCAATGGGCCTTTCATGATAATAACAATAGTTTTTGCATAATGTCATTGTATACCATGGTGTCGTAAGGGTCACCTGTCTTGCATATTAGGAGAAGGCGATAAAAGGACATAAACAAATTATTTCATTGAATTAATAGGTTGAATCAAAGAAGATGTTTGCTGTTAAAATACACAACAAACCTTTTCTTCCCAAGCTATATAAGCATCCATATCTTTCAAAAATATCCATACATTAAGAAGAAATTTGGAAACGAAATTATCAATACAAGGGTGTAACAAAACCAATCATATCGAGAATCCCGGGGAGCTTCACAACCAATCAAGATTATTTTCATCATCAAATAGGCCTTAACCTCATACTGAGGTTCATTCTGCTGTCCTTGGATTAGCAAATTAAAAAATTCTTTGAATTTGGTATGGAGAATGTATTCATATTGTGGCAACGAGCTCTGGTCCTCTGACAGCCTCTTCGGACATCTTAAAATGAGGTTTTGAGGGGTAAACAAAAATGGTGGACGCAGAGGAAGATGGGTTTATCCCAGCTGAATATCTGACTGAGGTAAGAGTAACCCGTGGTAGTATCTGTGGGCCAGAAGCCAAAGCTGAGATCTTGTAACCAAGAATGTGTTCTGACTTTGGTAGAATGAAAACCGTGTCGTCATGAGGACCAGCCAGAACAAAGCTCGGAGAATCTGTCAAGGAGTACTTGATCTCTTGAAGTAGCAGCGTCTGATTCTTAATTCTCACAAAAAATGTGAAAGGATCACCAAGTATGGCATGAGGAGGGCACTCCAAACTCACAACCAAGGGTGCTATCTCTACATTTACATTAGGGAGTTTGTGTTTAGTAACAACTGTTGATCCCTCTTCTGCTGCAGATTCTCTCCTCCATCTGAGACACACAGTTCCAATGCCCAGATTCGGTGAACAGATCTCAGGAATAATTGAGAAAACTTTCTTGAACTCTTCACCTGGCACGAGAAGAGAGTCCAATCCAGGATCCCCACCTCCTTGTCCGACTGTGCAGGACCGTCCAATCTCATCATCATCCACTTCAATTGACATGGACATCAACCTCAATGGAACTTCACTTAAGTTCTTTGCTGTGATTACGAGGATACTTGTTTCATTTAAAGCTAGCGATACTAACTGATCAGAGTCAACAGTCGGTTTGATTTTCTTGAGCATTAGTGGATCCCGTCGAAATGGAAGCATAAACTTATGGGCAATGGTAACAGCAGTTCTCCCCTCAATTTGCAAGTTTCTCTGAACCTGGAGCTTCTGTGCATTACTATCATCACCTCTGGGCATGTACCCCAGTGAAACGAAGAGCATAGCTGGTTTTGGTCTGTGCCATTTAATCTCTAATTTACAAGACCACGACTGCCCAATATCTACAAAGGGAACAGACACTAATCCAAAAGCTTCTTGAACTTTACTGATGTTATCAGGGTCATTTTGAGCTTCATCTTGTCCATCTGGCCCCAAAATGCTGAGAAGCTGAACATGGTGATTGTCCTTCGAAAATGGTTCTATTTCCCTGGGACTAACCAGGCCACCCCCTCTCGCGTCCAATAAATTTATTTTCAACTCGCCAGAATGAATAGCGTGACCCTTGGAGATGATAAAAACGGGGATAATGAAATTCTCTCCTACTAAAGCAGGGCCCGTTGATCCTACTACGAGATCAACTTGTGGCTCGGGCTCCTCAACTTGAATAACCTTTTGGCCCGAGAATGCAAGAGCAGGGTCCTTTGTTGGAAACGCTTCCACACGGTCCTCAAACTTCCAAAGAGGCAAGTCATCCATAGAGGCGGGACTTTCAGCTCGGCAACAAATAGTGAACCACGGTCCCATCTTCGCAATCACGGATATGCATTCAAGCTTTCCACTTTGTTCTGAGTCATACACGTTTCTCACAGTTAGAGGAAGCAATAACCAAATAAAAGGTAAGAGATATTATGGGCGCATGCACAGAGGCTTGGAAATCAAGTTCAAACACAATTGACGACCCCATAACAATATACAGATTTTGTTTTCCTTTATATTATTTTCATTTGGTTCTTTGCAAGTTTCGAATGGTAAGACCCTAGGAGTATTTATATGGAAAACCTAGAATATGACTTCTTTTGCAATAAAAGTACACTGCTAAAACCAAAAATATTAAAGGAGACCAAGTATTACCAGATTTGATGTTGTACGTTAATCTCAGCCACTTGTCAGTAACTAGAGATAAAAGTGGTGCAGTCTCTACACGGAGACCCTGCTGTCCGTCTATATTTGCATTCACCTGTGACCCCCGAGCACCCGTGACAACAAAATTACAATCGGGCTGGTTGAACTGGATTTCCAATTGATCTATCTCAACAGGGTGGGGTAACTGTGATAGAAGTGACAAAGTAATCAAGGTAGAAGAACCAGGTTTAACCACTTGGTCATGGAAAACAACTGAAGCGAGAAGCACCAACCTTAGAGGACTGATAAGATCAATCTCAAGATGAATAGGTCGATCTTCCGTTACTTCAAAGCGATGGATGCCCTCATCTGAAGACAAAATATGCTCTCCTTTTACAAGCCTAAAAATTTCCTCGTGTATGATTTCTCTCTGGGGTAGACTAGGGGGACCCGCAGGGCCATATTCTCCTTTGAGTTCAGAAAATAAGGACGTAACGCTAGACAATATGGGCAATGCAGCCATTTGAAGAGAGTACTCAATAAAATCTTTCACCGAGCCGAGTCTCCTAGAGCACTCCCTAAGGTAACCTAGAACCTCCCAAAGTAACGTCACCCAACCCTCTTGCCTATAAAGGCCGGCAATACGGTTGAAAATCACTTTTGCATTACTGAAATCTCCAATTGTAAAATACTCGATGGCCATCAAATTGCCACAATAAGAGGCCATCCTTTGAGCTTGAAGGCTTCTATATGATTCAAACGATTTTTTGAAAAGAGCTATTATTTCAAAAGAGTCCTGATATCTTTTCCCTTCTACAAGTGCATATCGGATATACTCTGAATCAGCAAGACTGCAAAACCAATATGTGAAAGATCAGTATCTCGAGAAAGATGCAACATATAATGTCAGGAATTGGGGATAAGACAAAAGTTGTCAAGGGGCTTTTAGATAAAGACACAGAATTTGAGAAAGTTGATTTACAATTTTTGAAAACAAATGTGAAATGGGAATAACTCAACTAATATTGCATATTACATCCATATATACAGGAATACAAATTCATTGTTTTTATAGAGAGAGCGAGAGGATTTTACATCAACGATTCTAAATTTCGATCTCGAGAGAGACTTATCCACCACCATAGAAAAAATATATATAGTTTTTCAAACTTAACCCAAGGTTATATTCCAGAGAATCCTATTACTAGTGGGCCCCTTCATCATCACATATAGATTGAAGAGGTGGCAAGAAACTGTATAGAATCTTTAACCAATAACGCATTCACTGTCTCATTTAAGTTGGTAAACTGGCCAATTATTCGCAATTACCTATCAGTATTTGGGAAGAGAATTGAAATAATAATCACCAGTCAATTCGGTGCTTCTCTAACTCGGAAGAATTCAATTAGGTTAACAACTTACGGTTGCATTGCAAAAGTGCCCCCTTGCTCAATCAACTTAGCAAACTGACCCACATAAACTGAAGGTGTCACAGACTCGGAGCTACTATCAAACTCATTTGCTATAGAGCTTCCAGAAGTTTCTGATTCGGACAAAGCAAGATCAAGGCAACATTTTTTTTCCCTCAAGTAGTGAGCTGCCAACTGTCAAAGGTGTACTTTAGAAGAAGATAAAAATGCCCAACACTTCATATAATTTAACTACAGATAAAGCATGTGATATTAAAGGGAAAAAAGGAGAGGAATATAAATCATTGTTTGCCTGTTTTTGTTTCTTTTCATTTGTTTTTACTTTGAAAAATGAAGAGATGTCATTAAATAGAACGCATTGTCCGAGGACATAAGCCTAAGAAAAGAAACAAAAAGAAACGATGAGTACTTAAGGAAAATAAAAAGCATAAATAATCAAGCAGTCACACACGCCAACGCAACAATCTTCTCGAAAGCTAAATGAATTTGCTTTCCAACAATGATGTGAAATGTGCATCATTGGCTGGTATGATAATCTTAGTCCATCCTCCCCTCCTTCCTTCACCTATCTTTTTTATAAATTTCTTATTGAAAATTGAAGTCTTATACCAAAAGCATAAAAGACTTCAGAGAAGAGTTTCTTTCTCTTCCCGAACCCCCATTTTACGATTCCCAAGGTTTATCTGTTGTTGTCTTAATACTCTCTCTTTTCATTTTGTTTTTGTTTGTTGGAGTCAATTTGATTGTTTCATTTGCTGCTGTGAAGGTATGGCCACCTCTCGGTCGGGCATATCAATCATCTATTTTGGATTTTGCTCTTAAGAGGAAACAATGAAGATATGCTGCAAGGGGTGTTTGGTTCTAAACTTCATATCCCCCATGATGAGGAGTAGGTTATAGATCTGGTGAGGGAGAGATTACCCCTGAAGAAGTTGAATCATGGTCTTCGTGCTTGTATTTAAAAATTTGTTTACATCTTTGGGTGGATTAAAACAAACTTCAGGCGGAACTTTCTTTGGTTTGGGAGTTGGATTATGAAGACATTTTGGATTTTGAGAAAACGATTTTCAAAGTTACATTGGAATACCCTATTCATGGTCGATATGTTTGAAGAATGGCCTTGGCTTGATTTAGGGGCTGCCATTTCTGGATATAGGAAACTGGTTTAATAAGTACCGGTGTGGGTACATGACTTGAATAATATGTTTTGTAACTTGTTTCAGTAGTTTTATATGATCTTTTTGCCTAAAAAATGAAGTCTTACTAAATAAAGATTTATTGGAATGGCAAAAAGAACAATTCCTGTAGCATAAGAAAACGAGAGGCGATCCAAATGTTATTAGCTCGTCGTGCCTAAAAAAGTTATTTCTTGGCCTATAGATCAATAACTATTGGGAAGTTAAGAGAGTTGCCAACCTGATAATAATAAGCTGGATAAAATTCCCACTCGGTTAAACCTCTCTCTGACATGCTTGACGTGAGAGACGCAGTGCTTGAACCAGTTGCGGAGCTTGTCTCCAGTAACTCAGCAAATACCAAAAATTGTCTGCTCACCCATTCCCAGTGAAGAAAAACAACCTCCGGTACTCCCACAAGCCTTTTGTAACATGCAATATGTTTCCGGAACCACGTCATAGCTTCAACAATTTTTCCACGGTGCAACAACAAGGTTGAGACCTTGAAATGCAATTGTTCGGCAATAATTTTTATTTCAACCAGGCGCTGAACAGGTGGTAACCTCGTTGATGCTCCGATCATCTACAGATAATTGTTTAAATGGTAAGTACATAGAAACAATAACATAGATTCAGAATGACAACAATGAACGTCTACTTAGGGTTTTCAATGGATCCGACTTAATCCAATATCCGATCAATTTTTTTCTCACAAACAAGCAACTCATTGATCCAAATTCGATTTGATATTCACATTTGATCAAGCTTTGGATAAAGTCTAAGATTTACCCCCAATCCTATCCGAATATGAATACGAGCTGAGCAAATTGACTTTTACTCGATACCTAAAGTCTTTTAGGACATCCCTATGTAGTTTACACTGATATTCAAATTACCAAGAAATTTTAAATTTAATATTAATTTTCATACATAATCTTCTTCAGGGATGGAAATTAAAATCTTAATAAATAACCATTGGTTATGATTGAAGCAAACCATTTTAGATTGGTTTCAGATTTGCATTAGTCCTGCCCAAATTGTATTCCTATGCACATGTAAGGTCCTCCTCCGAATGGGATATAAGTGAAGGGATAAATTGGCTTTGTCGAATTCTCAAAATGAGATGGATCAAATACTTTAAGATTTCATTAACGATGCACATCTCAAATCCTTCATTGATTCCACTAGCTTCTACTGAATCTTTCAATGAAGCAATAAATGATTCAACACCAACTCCGGAAATTCCAGAAGATTCAAGTGATCCAAGACCCGAATCAAATTCTACAAAAGGTAATTCATCCTGATGGAGTTAAAGCATGGTCATCATCGTTCAAACAAAACAAAATTACAAGGAATACGAATTCCTTGGTATACCATAAGACTGTTCGTAAGACGATAATGAAATACCCTTTAGATGTTTTACAAAAAGGTGTAAGAAATGGAAAGTTGTCTAGTTGGTAATTTCATTGGAAAGAAGCTTTCGTACAGGTTAGTGAAGAAGAGAACTACCTGTTATGGAAGATCAAAGGAATTGTTGAGATTTTTTCAAATCAAACACATTATTTCTATAAATTCTCAAAGGAAGATAGAAAGATGATCCTAGATAGAGATGATCCTAGATCAAAGTCTTTGGTATATTGCTGACAATTTTTTCTTTATTAGGCCATGGGATCCTAAAACATCTTCCAAAATCAACTCTATTTCTTTTGTTCCTATTTGGATCAAATTAATGGATCTGCCTCTACAGTATTGGAAAGAAGGCCTTAGTTATGCTACTAGTGCAGTGGGTATTTCTATTAGTATTGGTAAACCTACAGCATAATTATCTAGCCTCTCTATGCTAGAGGTTGTGTTCAAGTGAAGCAAGGAAATTCTCTACCAGATTCTATAACTCTTGACCTTTTTCATCACTTGTTAAAGTCTTCATAGAATATGCCTGGAAGCCACAAAGTTGCTGTAATTGCTCCTCAATTGACCATACAACAACAAAAAGGTGCACTAAAATTGCCACTCAGACCATACAACAAAAATGTGTACTAAAACTGTCACTGAGATATACCAGGAGAAAAAGAAGAATAATAGTGAGGTAGAGGTCTCTCAAGGAAAAGTTGATCCCCATCAAGGAGAGACTTTCCTCCCCCAAAATATAACTATTCCAGTTAAATATATACAACCTCCAAAAACTTTTCCTAATTCAGAGATTTCGAAATCTTTCCCTCCATTAAAAACTTTATCCCAAAAAGGTCCCAACAAACAATCCCAAACCCTTACCCAAGTCACTCCACTTACTGATAATGAAGGATTTACTAGAGTAAGCAACAAGAAGAAGGGAGATAGAAGGAACGTTCGAAATCAAAATATAAATACTTTAGCTCAAGGAAAGGATACTAAAGGTGGATACAAAACATTCTCTATTAAAAAACCTACTACAAAGAGCTAATCAAAGTAAGATAGATTCAGAGGTCCTAGGGACCATAAACCACCCCCCTCAATAGTTTTTTATGATGCCTAAAGGACTGGTGTCGAATGTTAGAGGTCTTAGCAGGCTTCAAATGCAAAAAGAAGTCCAGGCTATGACAAAACTCCATCTGCTGGAGTTTATGGTGTTGGTTCATTGCACCTACATGGGATTGGGTTAACAATTATAGATTTCTATCATCTATGGAACAAATAGAAAATTGACTTCAAGGTACTCTCAAAATGATTAAGCAATTACTGGAGACTTGGAGATTATTCAAACAAGTAAATCTTTTACCTTTTCCTGTATCTATGCTAATAATATCCTTGCTGAAAAAAGAAAGATTATGGTATTACATTGATTCTATCAGTCCTATTTGTTAACTTACCTTGGCTACTGGTTGATGAATTTAACCCTGTTCTATGTAGAGATGAAGGAATGGGTGGAGATTACATTACTCAAGCTGAATTAGAGTCTTTTTAGAATGTGGTTGACAAAATAGGGCTTGTTGATATGATTAAGTCTGGTTTGAAATGTAAATGGACCAATAACCAATCCCCTCCTGAAGGATCAACGCCAAACTAGGCAAACCCTCATCAATGATTCTTGGATGGATTTTGAAACAAAATTCCTCCCATAAAGGTTTCTTGGACCATTCTCCAATGTTTATTACTATTGATCCTGATCATGATCATGCATATTCTCCTAGGTCATTTAAATTCATAAATGCATGGACCCTTCATCCTTCTTTTTTTCAAAGGGTTCAAACATCTTAGGAGCCTTTTTTATATATGGTAATCCTTCTTTTGTGTTCATAAATAAAAAAAGGCTCAAACAGGATATTAAAATATGGAGAAAAAGTGAATTTGGCAACACTAGACATAAGATTGAAGAGATGCAAGCCAACCTTCCGAGTATTCAAACTCAACTGGATTCAGACATGAACAATCACAAACTTGTGGATAAGGAAAAAAAAATCTGAATAAGGATCCCAATTTCCTCTTATTGAAGAGAAGATGTTGAACCAAAGATCGAGGAGTAAGTGGATCGCAGAAGGGGACTCTAATATCAAGTTTTTCACAATGTCATCAAGCAAAGAGCCTCTAGCAACTTTATTTCAAAGATTGTTCATTCTCAAGGGGTACAAGTTACTTCACGAGAAAAAAATAAAGAGGAAGCAACTCTCTTCTTCATGAATATACTCAATTCTAATGAACCAACCTCAGAGATGCCCCATTTGAACTTTACTACAATGAAGAGTGTTTCATGAGGTTGTGTCAACCAGTTACTAATGAAGAAATCAAGAATGTGGTTTTTGTTGAAAAAGATGATAAGTCACCTGGTTTGAATGGCTTTAACATACACTTTTATAAAAAGTGTTGGGCGATCGTAGCCTGATGTCAAAAAAGCCATAGAAAGTTCTTCAAATACACAAAACCAATCAAGGAAGCCAATGCTACAATGATTAAGCTCGTCCCCAAAATTGTAAATCCTCTTACCTTTTCTAATTTTAAATCAATTTCCTTATGCCATGTGTTTTACAAATTCAACACAAAGATAATAGCTTTTAGAATGAAACCTCATATGGAAAACCTTATTGATAAAGACAATCTGCAATCATTCCTTCAAGATCTATTGCTGACAGTATAGTTATGGCACATTAGATGACTAGGGGGCTTGACAGAAATCAAGGGGCTCACAGAATGCTTCTTAAAATAGATCTAAGGAAGGCTTTTAATTCCCACGGTTGGACACATATACTGACTATGTTGCAAAGGGTGGAATTCCCTCAGAGATTTATTGCTTGGATGGAAGCCTGCATCTACAACCATCCTTCTCTATTGATATAAATGGGGATACTACAGGGTTATTCACAAGTTCTAAATGGTTGAGACATGGAGATCCACTATCTCCCAATCCTTTGGGCATAGCTATGGAGGCATTATCTGCAAACTAAAATCAAGCAGCAATACAAGGTCAGATTAATATCATCTCATCTTGTTCGATTTTTTAATTTCTCATCTAATCTTTGCAGATGATCTCCTCATTTGTTTTAGTGAGAAAATACTGCAAACAATCTCAAAATAATTCTTAAGGAGTTCTCAGAGTGGTCTGGTTTTAATATTAATGCCCAAAAAAACTCTACCTATTACTCTCTGAATCCTGATATGGAGTTGCAGAACTCTATATCTACCCAACTAAACTTCAAAACAAAAACCTACTTGTAAAGTATTTGGGTTTGCCTAAAATCTTTTCAAGGCTCTCTTCCAAGGATTTTGACCCCATTTTGAAGAAAATTAAAAAAAGAATATCAAGCTGGAAGCATAACTCTTTCCTATACGGGAAGAGTTCAGCTTATCTCCGCAGTTCTATCTACATTTACAATCTACTGGTCTGCATGTTTTAAGTTTCCTGTGGAGGTCATGGTCCATGGATAATATTGGGTCATTGTTGAGGCAGTTTTTTTAGTCAGGGCCTGATATTTCCAAAAATATGTGTAATGCTGGTTAGGATGACATCTCTTTTCCAAAGGAGGAAGCGGGGACTTGGATTCAGGAAGATTAAATATATAAATATAGTGTCCCTAATGAAAAATATTTGGAATCTCCATCAAGACAAGGCTAATTGCTGGACTTTATGGGTTTCACAGAAATCATATCAAAAGCAACTCATTCTGGCCAATGGATACTCCTCATAATTGTCATGGGACTTCAGATTAATGCTTAAAGTTAGAGCAAACGCAGCACCTCTATTTGGCCTTAGTATTGGTAATGGTGAAAGAGCGCTCCTACGGAAAGATCATTGGCTTAGAAGAGGTGTTTTGGAAGCTGAAAGTGGAGAGAGACTTAGAATTCTTACCGGTCTTATTGAATACTCAAAAGTTAGTGATCTCATCCAAAAATCATTGGGCTCCTTTATAGACAAGATTCCCTGAAGTAAATCAAATTATGGCTGAAATCGCTTCACCTCCTCCTCCAAACTCAAGATATCAAGACCTGGTAGTATGGAAGCCTAAAGCGGATGGAAAATTCACCACAAAAACAGCTTGAGATTCAAAAAGAAAAAAATTAGCCAAGGTGAATTGGGCGAAGATAATATGGGCTACATAAAATTTCCCAAGAAACTCTTTTATTGCTTGGTTGATTGTCATAGACAGACTGGGCACCCAAGACTTCTTAGAAAAAATTGGTAAAATTTCTAATCCAAAGTGCCATCTATGTGATGTCCCTGGTGAAAATAGATCTCATTTGTTTTTTAAGTGCTCTTTCTCCAAACAAGTTTGGCAGTCTATACTAAATCTATACTCCTACAAAAGAGTAACCACGGGGTGGGATTCAGAGTTTGCTTGGCTCATCCAAAAGGCCACACTATCAAACACAAAAGCAAGATTATAGAGGGTCGTTTTCACTGCCCCGCACTTTACCCCATACAGATGGAAAGGAATCTTAGAGTTTTTCCAGCCAGATCAAGAAATCCTGCTTGTGTCATCAAGTCAATTATCGATGAAGTCAGATGTAGGAGTGAGGCCCCTGCTATCGAGTTCATTGATCTGTCACAAACAAGAGAATTACTTGTTTCTCTTGCATTATCTAGCAAACTTCCACAATTTCCTCTTATTAAATGGGTTTCATGATCCCCAAAAAGAGAATATGAATGGGCAATAAATTATGATGATTCACTAACTAATTTAGTATAATTTGTGAAAGGTTTGATCAGGAATTTGAATGGTGTTCCCCTTGTTGTTTGTAACTCTTCAGTTGATGAAGATGACATTGGTATTATTATTCATAAAAAAAATAAAAAAAATTGTATTATTGAGTTGAAGGCCATACTTTATGGTATGAGAATTGCCTTGGATTATAGTAAAACAAATTTGAATGGTGTTCCCCTTGTTGTCTATAACTCTCGAGTTGATCAAGATATTATTGAGCTGAAGGCCATACTTTATGGTATGAGAATTGCCTTGGTTATGGTATGAAAATTGCCTTGGATTCTAGTATAACACTCAAGATTATTTTAGATTCTTCCCATGAAGTTAATATCCTCAATACGAAGATTGCAATTCCTTGGATTGGCATTCACAGGTTGTTTGAGAAGATCATATTTTCAAACTCTTGGAGAGAGGGGGACAAGCAAGTTGATTTCTTGTTTCTAGGCTTCTTGTAAATATTTACACTATTATTTTCCCTTTTTCTTTTTCCAAGGAGCTCCGGAAATTTGTAGAAGGAAACTCCAAAGCTTGTAAATTCCCTAGGTTGTAAACTTGTAATCCTCATATTTCATCAATATATAGGTAGGGGAGAGCCTAACCCCTGCTTTACTCTAAAAAAATCCATTACAAACCCTTGATATAACACTAGATGTAAGATGTTTGCTATTAAAAGTATATGATTAGTACCTCACGTATAGTATGGTAAGCCTCTTCATAAAACCTCAAAGCTTCAACCCAATCTCTACGGAATTCTGCGTATACAGCAACCTAGCATTTACAAATTCAAATAATTTGTAAGTTAAAGAAACATCCCTTCGCAATAAAGTCATATCTGGATGTAAAACCTCAAATGCAAGCAGAAGGGATGGAAGCGAGCTATCAAGTATACAATTTTAAAAGTGAGGGCTTACCTTAAAAGAGTAGCGGATATTCAACTCCATAGAATTGACATTCTTCTTTTCAATGCGGGCTTTAATCCTTCGGCCTTCCTCCCTATAATATGTATTTGCTAATTCTGCTAATGTGCTCGTCAGTCTGCACAATTTGTACTGATAACATTTAAAGTGTAACCAAATTAAATACTAGAGTGAATAAGTCAAAAATTTGTACCTGTTAAGAGACTCACTATCATTCTGGAGAAAGACAAGAAGGTACTTGGAATCTACTTCTGCACGCTTTCGTAAAGCGATCATACGATCTTCATTGACTTCTTCTGCATTAAAAGCCCAAAACTATTTATAAATCGACTTGTTGCGGAAGCCTCACCCATAATTGGCTGATTTCAGCATTAAAATGATGACACCTTATAATTCTAAGAAGAAAATGACATTACATTGTTCCTTCTCATAAATAAATAAAATAATTGAGCAATAATTTTTTTTTTGCAGAATTATGAATCAATAGCACATGACAGTTTTTGTAATTAAATAGAGGCATGTTCGTTAAGCAAACATAAAATATAAAAAGATGGAAAGAGGGCGACTTTTTTCTCTGCGTTAGTTACACCAGTTATAATAGTTGTTTCTCTAATTCAAATTCTCACTTGAATATAACCACCTCTCATTTGAAGAAAACTAATTTTCTTTGAAGATAAATGTCACTTTCTGCAAATTAGTGATGGAGAATTCAAGGCTTGTCACAACTAATTCGAAGGGGAAAGAGATTGTTGAGACCCCATGTGGTCCTCGCACCGTGAGGTCTTATACAGATGTTGCTCGTAAGAGAAACACAACCATAGTGGATATTTCTTCTCTTCCATTGCCAGGAAAGAGGGGAGATTTCCCTGCAATTTCAATTCCCAAACAAGCATTGACAAAAGAGCTTCTTTACAAGGCTCTGCCTAGTAGGGAGGTTAAATTTTCAAACTCAGAAGTTGGCAAATTTTATGAAGAATTGAAGCAGATTGGAGTAATATTTGCTTGTTTGGAAAAGGATAGTTCTTGATCGAACTTTAGTTGGAAAAAGATCTTTGCTTGTTTGGTAGGGCACTCCGTGGGTTTTTAATGAGTATTTGAAATTATCACAGAGGTCTAAAAATTTCAACCAGAAACAATCAAGTGCTTTAAATTGGGTTTGATTTCTTGTATTATGAATTGAGTTTTAGGAGGAGGAGATTTTGCTTGCCATGCGTAGAGCATTGGGGGTTTCACTTTAAGTTGGATGGATCAACACACACTTGAGAAAACTTTTGGGTTTTTCTTGAGTGTTCTTATTGATATCAACGTGTCAAAACCAATTCCGAAGAAGATTTTGCTTGAAGGGAGGGATATATTTTTTGGCAAGATGTACAAACATCGAAGATGCCAAAATTTTGTGGTCATTGCAAAATCATGGGTTACTTGATTTCAGAGTGTAAGGTGATGCAGATGGCCATGAGGAAGAGACTTACAAGTTACATCAGTTGTTGAAACATTGGCTCCTAGGGTGCAAAAAGGAAAGAGAAAAGAAGTGAAAATACGAAGAGAAAAACTGCATATAGTGTGCTTGGTGAAAGTACTATGCAAAGTGATGTGGTGGTGAATGTAGTAAAGTAAACAATACGTCCGTGGATGTGGATGCGTCTTTGTTAGGGGATGCTCCTTTTCGTAGTTATTGTATGGATGTGGAGATAAACAAAGATGTTTGTGCAGGTCTAAATGTTGTTCTCGGAGACTACATGTTGCTGATAATTATACGGTGGCTCAGATTTCTAGTCTAAAATAAGATATTTTGCATACTCCGAAGGATACGTCTTTGTGGGCTGATGAAGTTGAGTTGCAGGATCTAGTTGAAGACTTAAGACCAAGTATTGTGTCTTTACCAATTGACATTCAACAGTCCGTTACTAGATCTCAAACTAGTAACAAGCCAAGAAAAATTTACAGTGGTAAACCATGAAGATTCTCTTCTGGAACGTGAGAAGTGTAAGGAGAGTTAAGGCCCGAACCCTCTTGAAATTATAAATTCAAGAAATAAACCAGACATTATATGTTTGGTGGAGCCTAAAATTAATTCAATAGCTTTATCTACTGTGGGCACTTTAGGATATCCTAATTCCTTTCTTCATAATCATTCTGATGTGCAACAAGGAAACATATGGGTGCTGTGGAGGGAGAATAATGCAGTGCCTACATAGATTGTTGCTTCCCATCAGCATATCTCTTTTGAGGTTGGATGAATGTTCCTATCGTGTGTGCATACTAGTTGTACTGCTACAAAGTGAACATAATTGTGGTCTAAATTGAGTTTGTTGGCTACTCAAAACATGCCTTTCTCTTGGTTGGAGATTTTAATGTGATTCTCTGAAAACAAGAGGAAAGAGGTGACAGATATTTTATGGCAAGGGGAATTGCGGATTCTAATTTTTTTTTTTTCATGGTAATTCACTGGTGGAATATCCAAAGAGTGGGTTAACATATACTTGGTGTAATAACCAGAAGGGAACTCATAGAATCCTTTGTCATCTTGATCGGGTTTTTTTTACAACCAGCAAGTTCTACCTAGAGTAAATTCTGACCACTCACCAATATTTAGGTTTCTTCTATCTATCCCAAATTCTAGAGTACCTTTAAGATTTCAAAACATATGGATACAGCATCCTTTGTTTAGAAATCTAGTTGTTGCACATTGGGGTATAGATGTCCAGGGTCTCTAATTTATGTTGCAACTCAAAAAGTTAGAATGAAGTATGCGTTTATTAAATTCAACAAGGAGATTTTTGAAGAAGTTAACAATAACATCAACAGAGCATTGGAGGAATTGAATTAACTACATGAGCAGGGTGAAAGATCCGTTGAGAATATAGAACTTGCGAATGCTATAACAAGGAAGAAGGAAGCACTTAGCCAGGCTATTCTGCATAAGGATATTCCATGGAGGCAGAATCCGGGAACACTTGGTTCAGATAGGGTGACATTTACACGGCCTATTTTCATTCTACTGCTAAGATGAAAATGGCTAAGAGTTTGATCACCGAGGTTATGACTGCAGATGGAACTTGCTTAACTGAATGGGCCAGATAAAGACAATCTTTTCCTATGCAGATCGTTGAAGATTATCCCACAATTGGTTACAACAAAAGGCATTCTTTTTCAATGCAGCTTACATGATGCTAACGAGGTACGTGAAACAGTTTTTGCTTTAAAACAGGATAGCACTCCAGGTCCATATGGTTTTCCTGGAAGCTTTTATAGAGCTTATTAGGGCATCATAAGTGGCAACATTTCTAATGCAATTATTTCATTTTTTTGTGGGAATGTCACACCCAGATGTGTTAATAATATTTATCTAATCATTATTCCTAGTTGCGGATGTTAATTCCCTAAAGAACTATAGACCCATATTCATGAACAACTTTATGTTTAAAGTGATAATTAGGCTCATGGTGGGACGTTTATCTCCTATAGTTGACAAGATTGTGTCCAAAGAGCAGTGTGATTTTATTAAAGGTCAGTACATACACGGTGGTATTGGTCTCGCTTCTGAAATGGTCAATGAATTGCATGTTAAGAGATTCTATGGAAACGTTGGAATGCAGCTACATATTGCTCAGGCATATATATCTCTCAAGTGGGATTTTTTTTCTTGCAGTGCTCAAGAAATTTAGGTTTTGTCAACAGTGATGTACTTGGATATTAAATATTCTAAGTAGTGCTTGAATATCTTTGTTAATTAATAGGGGTGCTTGTGCCTTCTTTCGAACGGGATGGGGTTTACGGCAAGGAGATCCATTATCTCCCTTGTTGTTCTCCATTGCAGAGGATGTTCTAAGCAGTGTAAATAATAGGCTTCAATCGAGTGGGCATTTAAAAGCAATGGTGGCAGTTAGAGGGTGTGAAGGACCTTCTCACGTTTTATTTTCCGATGATGTGTTTTTATTTTGTCATGAGTGTATTCGAGGCCTCGGAAACCTGAATTATTTTTGGATTTATATCAAAATTCAGCGGGTCAAATATTTAACAAGGACAAATGTAAGTTATTCTTTGGTAGAATGATTGTAGAAAGGAAGCATCAAGTGTGCATACTATTTGGTAAATAAAGATGTTTTATCGGAGAAATACCTGGGAGTTCAGTCAAAGGACGGATCAAGTCTATACATATTTAGCCTTTGATTGAAAAGATACGGCGAAGAGGATCAGGGTGGCTTGGTAAGATGTTGTTTCAAGGAAGAGTTTTCTTAATTATCTCAGTTTTGAATTGCATTTCAATTCACAATATGAGTATTTATAAGTGGCCATCCAGTTGTGTGGAGAGATATGAAACAATTTTAATATACGGTCCGGTGATCCTTCAAGAAAGAAGTTAATAACAGTTCCTTGGGAAAAAGTTTGCAAACCAAAAGACAAAGGAGGATTGGGCATTCGAAGGCTGCATGAGATTACTTTATCGCTTCTAATGAAAATATCATAGTTTATGATAGAAGGAGAATCTGATTGGGCTCAATTTATAATAACAAAGTATTATACTGTCAGAGGTGATGAACTTGGAGCTTTTAAGCGTTCCGCAATATGATCAGGTGTAAAGTCTGGGCTGTCAAAATTAATGGAGCATATTGGTTGGATTGTGGGCTGTGGCAGCGATATATCGATATGGAGGGAGCCTTGGGCAACTGTTTTCGATACCCGAGTTATTACGATTTGATACAGACACGCCGAGATCTTTGGGGGAGTAAGTGGAATATCTCATTTCTAATTGACAAGGGGTTTTACCTAATCACTTTATCAATAATTTTTCATGTGCAAGTATTAATTTACATTCCTTGATGCTGCCTACTGGTGGTAAAGACATACGGATATGGAAGCCGGATAATAAAGGGAACTTCAGCACATTCTCCACTTTTCAAACTATCCGAAACAGGGAATGCAAGAAACCATTGGATATAGAATCAAGCTAATTATCCGCGAAACTCGGCCTTATGTTGGAAGATTTGTCGGCGAGGTATTTCAACAGATGGTAAACTAAAATCCAGGGGGTTTCAACTTTCAAGTACCATCTATATGTGCTTTGTGCAAGAGTAATTCTGAAACTGTTAGCCATTTGTGCTGGGGATGTCCTGTTTCAGTAACAATGTGGGATTGGTTATGTGATTGCTTTCAAATTACTTATTTTGATTATTCAATACAAGTTATAATGGATCAAGAAAAGAAAAGGAGCACTTATGTAAGAGATCTATGGTACAGTGTGTCGGTTGCATTACTTGCACACTTATGGAAGACGAGGAATAGAATGTTACCTGACAATGTGAGATTCAATGTTATCAGATTTAAACAGTCTGTCACTCTCGCCATTCAAGGTAGTTCAGAGATTTCGAATGGGATAATGCATAATACAGTGGATGACTTATGTGTGATAAAATGCTTTGGAGTGAAGTGTAAGATGCAAGATAGTCCCATTATCAGATCTCTATCATGGATTCCTCCTCGAAAAAATGAAGTACGAATGTGTTGTGATGAGGCGTCCAAAAGTAATCCCAGTGTGGGCGGTCCTGGGACTGTTTTTAGAGATTGCTACTCAAATGTTCTGCATTCTATTTCAAGTGGCTCGGGCGTGGTTTCTACCAATTATGCTGAAGGAAGAACAGTGCTTGATGGTAAGCATTTTTCTTCGGAGCATGGTATGCAAGTCTTATGGATTACGTCTGACTCAAAGCTTACGATACAAGCATTTTCAAATGATCATGTTCAGTGGAGATTCAAAGTGGATTGGATACGTCTCCGAAGATGCTTCATTCACACATGTCTATAGAGATATTTAACTTTTCAGCCGATTGACTTGCCGATCATAGATGTCCTCTTCATGGGGAAATACGGAGGTTTATTCCGGCAGAGCAGATTTCATCAACAACATTGAAGAGAGTTTTGGACATTATTATCGAATTGCGAATAAGAATAACAAATGATATTATGCAGGTTAGAATGCCAAATTAGTTGGGATGCTAACCTGTGTAGTAAAGTTGCTTTTTCTAGTCTTGTATTATGTAATTATTTCCTCTTATAAACATATTTTTATTCAATGAAATTTCTACTTTTGCTATAAATAAAAAATTATTATCATCATACTAAATAATCTTATTAAAATAGCATACATGAGCAGTGGTTTTTCTGAGAATGAGGCTATATATAAATATATTCCTATTCAAATCAATGTTTACACAGCAGTGGTATGGCATTATGACTAATCTCCTAACATATTATAGATTCATGTAATTTGTGCACTAGGGCTTTTATAGAGGGAGAGATGGACAAGAAAATTTACATGAGCAAGTAAATTACAACTAACATACACGCCTTAAAGTTACCATACCTACATCTAATAGCTTATCAAAGAGAGTGGTAATAGATCATCTTCAGTCAAGCTAACATAATCTGATAGCTAATCTTAATACAACGCTGACTTACCCTTAACAGTTGATTGCACGACCACTACAACAAGTTTGATGTTCCTCCCACGAACAACAACTCTGTCCACATAAGAGATAGAACTCATGAGTATAGACATCTAAATGACTAATTTAACCAATAAGATAACCTAAAGCTCGAAACTTGACCAAGTTTACTAGTCGAAGCATCGATTCTACCTATTCACGCATTCACCCAGTCATTTTAAAGACCTTTTTATATCAAAATTAGCTGCATTTATCCAAATTGGCAACTTTTTTGAAACTTTACGTTTATTTTTCGACGCAAATCAACTAAATGTACTGAAATGAAACAAATGAAAGAGGAGGGAATCCATACTTGAGGTTATCGAGATCGGTGCAGACCTGTAGCCACTGAGCAGGATCACCCGAAACATGATTCGAATCAAACATAGCAGCAACAACAGCAGGAACCCTAGTTCTATGCTTCATCAACCAATCCCTCTTCAAAATCCCACCAGGGTTAGGTTTTGAAGAATCAACAATAGTTTCCACCTTGTGTGGTTTGGCAATTAGAGGTAATTTGGAGAAATCTGGTAATACTAGAGTAGTAATTGGGGGTTTCTCTGAATGAAGATGAGTTGCGATTGATTCATGAAGATTTGGGTATCCAATTAGGGTTACTAATGAGACTGGTGGAGTTCGGAGCTCTTCTGCGTAATCCTCCATTATCGATTTGGTGAGGTTTGATTGATTTGTTTCACTGGGTTGAGTTTTAATTTGGGATTTGCATTTTCAACATGAAAATTGCCGAATGATTCAGCTTTCTATTTAATTTAGCCATCTCCTTCTCAAGGTAACTACTTGTGTTAGGATATAAGAAATTGATCCTCTATGACCCCATGTGTTAACTAGGCTAGCTAGGGTATATACCTATTGGTTATGTATAATATGTCTCTAACTTTGCCTCTAATTTTAATATGAGGAATGTATCATTTTTTGGTTTATAGGTATGTATTGTCAATTTTATATATATGTTAATTCCTATAACTTAATATAGCAAGAATTGAAAATTTTCTAAAGGCTTTAAGCATAACGGATCTGATTGAGATCACATAAATCCTTCAAGGATCGGGTCAGGATCACAAATTTAGTGATCTTTTAGGATTACGGATCGGGTCAGGATCGACCAAGATCCTAGCCCGATCTGATCTATTGACAACCCTAGATATAGTCTGGTTGGGACCCGAACTAGGTTAGGGATGTCCCACATACTCCGAACCTATACATTTTTAGGCTTTTGGGTAAAGTTTTAGAGATGTTAGAAGCCTCCTTTATATACATCCCTATTAGGGTTGTGCTCTGTAACTTGGTTACTATCAGATTAATGAAGGTTTTATCCTTCTTCTCTATATTTATTATCTTACTGCAATTGTGATTGTGATTGTGATTGCTAGAGAAATTGTTTTTATCCTTACACGTTATCAACGCATCTCTAGAGCTTTTAGAGTAATTTTGATTGAATCTCCGCAGTTTTTTCCCCTAATTTTGGATTTTTTGCTTTGCAGAGAAGGTAAAATCGACAACAAACTTTATTATTGTCGTTTTGTTCATCTATTATGTTACATCTTATGCCTGAGTTAGTTATATTAGTATAATTGGTATGAATATTTGGTGTTTTAAGGAATTTCTTTTGAGGGTTTTGTGGATGTTGTTCCCATATTTTTACCTGTAATTTGTCATTTTTGTGAACGTTAGACCTCCCCGAGGAGAGAGGATCTAATTTCGTCGATGAAAAATGCTCATATTGCTGTAAAAAATGACCGTTAAACGGCTAACTAATAGCCAAACCCTTATCGGTGCCTGACATCATGCTGACATCATCAGACTAGGTCTGTTGACTCGTTAACATCATGTGAACCAAGTTTACTAACGTCACACTGACGTAGGTAAGGCTGACATGTCAGCTTGCTGATGTTATCAGTGTTAATACGATTTGCATGGCCTATGTGTTGTCGCGGTAGAGAACCATATGTTGACGTAGCAGGGCCCAAAATGACACGTGGTAAGGGACTCATAATGACATGTTGCAGGGCCCACATGGTATATGACCCACAATAACACTTGGCAGTCTAGACCTGGTCTAGACCACGATTTATATTGGTCCAGACTTTGACGTGAACCAGATTAAGCCCCAATTTCTAGTTCTGAACCCAGTTCGGGCCTCCAGATCCAGTTTAACTCTAATTGTTGGTCAATTTTTAAAAAAAAATTTGTTCATATAAACATGACCCTGAGATGGGACCCATTTTTTCCCAAATATTTCTTTCTATTTGAGATAGGACCCTATTGTTTTTATGACCCCTTATACAGGAAATAAGAACATTGTTTTAGACCAACCTAGTTTCTTATGAAAGCAAGTAGGTCTGTAAAACCTTGTATTCCCCTAGAATACTAATTATCCTTCCCAAGGGTCAGGGGTTCTAGAGGCCAATTTATTTATGACTATGAGTCATACTTGAACCTGTCTTATGTATAGAACATTAAATGGGGAATTAAATTAGAATTAATGTTGGTTTTGTTTATTAAAACTAGGTTTTTGGGGAATAATTTTATGTATATAGGTGCAATTTAATGTACCTTGATAAAATCTTGAATATTCAGGAGATATAATAGCATTCTAATATTTTCGTTGATTCTTAGTTACAAGATAAGAGTAATCTACTTATCTTGGAAACTCATGCATACTTCGGTATTTTTTTTCCCTTGTATCTCGTACATTAAATACGTCTATGTTCGTATCAAATGGGTCATTTTACTATAATATACAAACCTTATAGAACCATGGGACTTAGAGCAATACTTTAATGATTAGATAAGGATCGCAACATCTAGTGGGTTTGAATAGTTGTCTTGGTTAAGACTCTATTAAAACGCACTTAAAAGTTAAGATCCTCATTTTATGTGGTAAAGTTAAGATTTGACGATTAATAGAATTTCATAAGTAAAAAGCCATGAACAGGGTTCACCTGCAAGTAATTATTGAGAATCATGTATTTTATTGTGATATATACTTTGAATCACAAGTAATGATTGAGAATTATATATTTAATATGATTTCATGAGTATTAGGACATGAACAAGGTTCATTTATAAGTAATGATTGAGTTGAATGGAATGATTTGCCTTTATGCTAGAAATGTTTATCACTACAACTGGTATTGATTTAAATGCATAACAGATGTTGGCGAAACTCAAACGTTGACTACCTACCATACTGCAACTTTATTTGGTGCCAATAAACTTAACATATATGGATACTACATCCATCTGCTATTGTAAAATCTGGACAAGACTATTGCTGAGAACAATGAGTCTCCAATTGACAAAGCAAGAATTTATTTGCACATTCGCCCCTATATTCAAAATGATATGATAATGGATTACACTTCTATTTTAATATTATATCACTACGGTAGAATTAAAATTTGGTAGTGTAACTCCACTATGGATTATGCTCCTTATATATATTGATAATATTTTGTTAACTTTTCACGTTTCAAAATATTGTGTTTTTGAGGCAATATTCGATAGTAAAAATTCTCTGGGCACGCAGATCTGATTCAAACTTATGAGCAAAACAATGAGTTGTTGGTTGAGAATCACAAGCTCATGCCTACTAAGAGTAAGCATGTGCCTGAGTCTCACAATGTTAGGTTTAGTGACAGGGAAAGTTGTGGACAAGGTTGCAGCCGTAGATATGCAAAAGATGACAACAACGGCAAGATTGACATTCTGGCCACTAGTAACCAAACAATAGGAACAAGAAATTCACCAATGGATCAAAATGGAAAAAAAAATAAAAATTAGAAGTTGGGATGGTTCTTAGGTTTTCATTCATTTGGGCCTTTGGGTATTACTTTAAGGGCATCTAGGTCCGTTATGGTTGAATTAGAGATAGAAATGTCTCATGATTTTGATGTATTGAGTTCTACAATATAGTAGTTTTGATTGTTACTACTTGGGACTATTGAATTGGATTAGATTCCATTGGGGAGAAACCCTGGCTATAGGGTTTGATCAATGGAGAAACTTTAACATTCTTTTTAAAAAACTAAAGGCAACCGGTAACCTGGGTTACTGGCTTACGTGCCTTGCACGTGCAAAGGTTTTTTTGACAGTTCACAAAAATTTGACCAATCAAACCAAAAATGGGGTTCATAGGCTAATAAGTGTCATTGCTGGGGGAAAGTGCAAATTCGTCTATCATAGTGGGGGGGGGGGGGGGGGGGTAAGAGCAAATTTGTCATTTAGTTAACACTCAATTTTCCATATTAAATATTACCTAGAGTAGTACGTAATCAAATGTGTCGATTTCTACTTTTTTTATTATATATATATATATATAATGGGTAAAAATGTCATGGCATATATAAAGTTTCACTAAACATATAATATATTGCACTTGAACAAGATGAAATCATGTGGGGGTTTAATCGAGTTCAGTGATCAGGATAAATACTTTGGTCTTATGCTAAAAATATATTTCTCTTTTTTGTTAATCTAATACTATTGTGGTACTTTTTAATTCAATGGTTTATCTCGATTGTCTAAATTATTGTTTAATGTTTAATTACATTGTTTGTGTACAGTTAAAACCGAAGTATCCATTGAAGAATGTTATTCGAGAAATAAAAGTAATGAAATTCCCTCCAAACTCGCACTTCAGGTTATGTTATATGGATGATTTGATTGCCAAACACGATAATTTTATTGAATCTAAACGTTCTTATTAAGAAGATCGCGATCCCGTTGATGGTAACATTGAGCATTGCTTCTTGATCTATAAAGGATTATGGTTATGTAAATGACTTTAAGCTAAAATTTACACATACCGCCTTATCAATAGACAGTTTTGAGGTAACTGTAGAATCCCTTCCGATGTTTTTCGAACTTGATAATAAAAAGTTGACACTCCATAAGGTGTTTATGGAACCAAAGAATGTGAATGATGCAATTGTGAAACCGGACATCATTCACATTTATGTGAAAAATGGGAACATGAAAAATCAATTAATAGGTTTCCTACATCCCCAACAAGCAACATATCTTATTTTTCGTAATTTCAAGTTTAAAAAAAGTTTTGAGCTTGCCCATGATTAGGAAGGATGAGAATTGCACTTTTTCTTCATAGAAAAGTTACAACGTTCACGATTATCGTCCAATACCCAAAATAATACTGCGTCACAATCGTCTTAATTCTCCTATCTCTGAAGCAGCTCACTTTGTTACTAAGGGTCAGTCTTCGGGTTCTTGGGTAATGAACTATTGTGGTTGTCATGGTTACTCCATTTTGTAGCATCGGTACCATCGCGGTAAGTGATTGTAGGTATTTCTCTTATTTTCACCCATGGCCGTGAGAAGTTACGACAAAATTTTGGAGTTAATTGTTTGGTCGTGGCTAAGAGGCATTAAGCTCATCTTGCTTTATGTAGTGTGTGGGCAAATATTTGTAATATAAAAGACTACGACTTTGTTAGGGGTGTTTACATCGCATTTGTTGGTAGTGGTTGCATGAATAATTTTATTAGTACTTGTGTTGTCAACTTATAAAGAAAATGGGCTATTGTCATTTTGTGTTACGCTCTAAGAACACATGTTTCTCCCAATTTCATTTTACTCTATATTTAAAGAAGAAGAAAAAATTACACATATATGTCCATTATGGTTTGTTAATGTTGTATATATAACACCTTTTCTGCTAAAATTGATGAAATTAATGAAATTCTGCTGAAAAAAAAGCTAAAAAAATAACTAGAAATTGATGAAATTCTGCTAAAATTTATCAAGAAACAATAGAATCTCAATTAGATATCACTAAAATTGATCAAGAATTGAAGAAATCGGGTTTCAGACAAAGATATTGATCAATAATTTATAAAAAATGATGAAATTGATCAAAATTTTGTGATAATTCCACTCATAACTTAATCGGATTGGTGAATTTGGTATAAAAATCAATGATTACGAACAAAAAAACTAAAAAATTAGCGAAAATTAGCTTCATCGAAAAAAAGTCTTTACACAAGCAAACTGGACCCATCAACTAAAGCCAACTTAAGCTTTAACCCAGAGCTTATTGTAATGGCCTAATTTTGCAGCTCAAAATGGCTTAAAATTAGATCTTAGACCAAATGTACCCGTGACAAGAATTAGTATAAAACAATAAATGATACAAGTGATTTAACATAAAAAACCTTTGAATAGGTAAAAAAACCACGACCTCGAGTTGAGGGTTTAGTAATTATAACTTTTATTGTTTGAGGCTAGTATCTTATTACAAGTAATCTCTTCAACTAGAAATGCTTGATCTTGATATATGAAGTTTTTGGGTGTTTAGAATCTAAAAATTCTTGCGTTAGAGACTAGAAAATCTTGTTATTTCGATCATTATCTCCTATGGAACTTTTTCTTTATATAGACCTTACTTGCAGCTCGTTATCGTGTAGAAGCACGTTCTCCTGATAAAGAGGTAAGTGGTAGTTAATGTGTAACTATTAGTTCATGGGAGATAAATGTCTTTGACTTGTTCATATTTTGTTGTAGTGCTCGATCTACGTTCTTTATCAGCTCGTGGTCTAGGTGTCAATGCTGGCTGCACATGTCACGTGTGTAATGCGTGATTCTGATATTAAAATAATTTGAGTTTGGACTAGGTCGAGGGATAGGTCCCTACAATCGCCCCCTCACAATTGAAGGTACGGGTGGCTTTGGTTTAGAAATAATCTTTTGACTGTTAGTGTTAGAAGCTGAAAATTTATAATGTATTGATTGGGAATTGAATGTTGGGTACTCGGTATTAATTTATGGATGACTGTATCTAACATTTATGATGGTGGAAAGGATTGATGTATTTGACGTTTGGGGTTCCCAGATAGGTTTTACTTTAAATGATGACTACTTTGGAAACGTATCTGCGTACTGAATGTGGATTTGATATAGATAGTACATGTATTACAGTGTCTATCATCTCTATGGAAGTTCTCTGTGGCAGTCAATATCTTCTGGGGTACTCTGATTTGAAAATCGTGAAGACCAGATGAATGGTATATGAAGAGAGGGTCTCTGCTAAAGTGTAGAAGCTGAAATTGTATTACTTTGGCAACCAAGCGTTGGAGATGCCTACGCCTATTCCTGTACCACCAACTTATCATGGGATGACAGAGGAAGAAGCAGCTAAAGTTGAAGATGATTACTACCACATGTGGAAGTTTTATTACGTGGTTCTGTCTAGGGAGTAGCGTCGGAGCTGCCTTCACCTGTTGGCAGAGGATAAGGTCGAGGAGACAGATATGGAGGTCGGCGTATATGCGAGGCAATACTACCAGTATCCTAGGAGGGATTAGGTTCTAAAGTGGAGAAGGAAGGCGGAGACTAAAAATTTGCTTCTGCACAATCATCACATTTCTCCTGACAGAAGTGTCTTTTGTTGAAGGTTGGTTCAGGCACTAATAGTACTAGCTTCCCCAATTTCTTGTGGAAGTAAATGGTGTGAAGGAATGCCTAGGGTCATTTTTGTAGAAGAGTTTCGGAATGAAACAATGTTGAAAATTGAAATGTAATGTAACCTGTAGATCGAACTATAGAAATGTCTGAAAAACTTGATATCTGTAAAGTATTATGTAAGTATTATTCGAGCTAATGAAAAAAAATAAAAAAATTGTGCAAAAATTTGTGTGGATAGATTGAAATAGCAATTGGTAGTTTAAATCGAAGTAAAAGAAATATATGTTGGAACATGAAAATGTAACGTTGAGAAATCGAACTGAGATTGAATATTATTAGTCGAACTGCCAAAATAGAAATATGTGTTATGTGCAAAAATATCGTGCTAGGTGGCAATATTCTTACAGAGAATAGAATGTGCAAAAAATTTAAATATCGAGCTAAGATGGTATCGTAGAAGTGTAGAACATTGGGGAGAGATGGTGAATGTTAGTCCGAATGGGGATGGACGAATTTTAATGAGGTCAATTTGGAAAGATAAGTTCAAATAACTTTCATCGTGATCTTAGGGTTTCCAGTTATGGAAAAATATATTTATATATACGGAAGGTGGGGGATTTGATGTTATCGCTAAGAGGTGTATAAACAACGTTTAAAAGGTTATACAAAGAAGAGAAAACAGTAAAAAAATGGTGATGACTCATTCTGAAAGAGCTCGTCACGTTGCTAAAGGGCGTTTAGCAATTAAGATTGCAGAAGTGCAAGAGAAGATATTTGGGCAGTTAGATTATGATGTTAACTTGCCTGAATCTAAAATCCAGTTTGAAGGTTTGAATGCGAGGGCGAGGGAACGCGAGATTGGGCGTCACTTTTACTCGGTGATATTCCGTAAAGTGATTTTGGAACCTGAAGTTCGAAAGGCTGTTGTGAGGCAAATTGTTATTGAAGAAATAATTTAGGAAGATGAGAGGATTCCTGAGGGTAAGCTGATTAGGTGTGGCGCTCTAGTGCATTTGGGATTTTTCATGTGTGATTATGTATGCGCGAACGAATTGATTGAGGTTGAATAATTGAAATGTGATTGTAGGTAAAATGTTTCTTCAGAATTTGTTATTGTTTTACTGTAAATGTTGTTGGAAACTGTTGTGATTAAATTTTTTGAAATTTTAAAATGTTAGAACATCGAAAATGGCGTCAACAGTTTTATAAGTAGTAAAAGTAAGAATAGAGAAACCAGATCAACGTTAATATTTATCTTTTGTGAAGAGTAGAAAAAGTTCAATTGTGTGTGAGTATAAAGTCATAATAAGTGTGGGATTGTCAAAGAGAGATTTGGCTATGAGAGAGAGAAATGTTATAAAATATAGGATGTAGGATAATGATGGGAAGGCGCTTTCACCGAAAAGGTATGAAATGTCTTACATTAATTGTGGAAGGGACGCCTCAGTTCCAAAACCGAGGACGGCTTGTGCAAGGCCCAATAACTGCCAACAGTTAGAGAGAAAAAATATAAATAATAGTTTGTCTTCCTCATTGAAATGTTTATTAAACTCAAAACAACAAAAGAACAGAGGGAGAGAAAAGAGAGAAATTTACATAAATTTAAGTGAGAGATTAGTCGAAGGTAATCAGCGTAGAAGGAGAGAGAAGGCTACAGAGGTAGAGTCAAGGTAGTGCTTGCAAAGTGCCGTGGTGAAAGAGGGATTGGACATTGCTTCTGACTCATTCTCCGTCGTTGAAGGTTTGTAATTGATTTATGATTTTGTGAATGTGAAGTTTAAAATTTTTATGGGTTTTTAAATTTTAAAAAATTGTTATTTATAGTAATTATTTGAAAAACCTGTTTGATTTATATGTAAAAAGAGATATGTATATGATGTATGTATATGCATGATAGATATATGGTAGATGCATGTATGGATGGCATAGACAAAAGATAATGATTGAGAAAATTGACAGAATACCTAGACCTGTATGTAGGTTGGGGCGTGAGGAAAATCTGTTTATAGAAATAAACCTCATCTTTAAGCCTACATCTATTATGGAGGTTGTACCCGATATGGAGACATCGACCTCTGGTCTTTGGGGTGAGTCCAAAAATGTATATTTGTAGGGGGAGGATGAAGAGATTAATTGTAATAAAATATCAGCCTCAAGCAATAAAAGTTGTCGTTACTAAACTATGTAGTCTATTGAATAATCCTCCTTTGTAGGGGGAGGATGAAGAGATTACTCAACTGGCAGTTGCCTGCTTCATATTTGCACCCTATTGAATAATCGCCCATACTTAGTCATGTAGTCTGCCGCTTCATTACCTTCCCGATGTTTATGCTTAGCTTGCCAACGAATTGATGTAGCAGAGAGTCTTTCCTGGATATCAATAATCATTTGTTTTATCCGCCAAGAAATTGGTTTGTCTTTTCCTAGAGCGGCGATCATAGTCTGAGAGTCTCCTTCGATATAAACCTTAGAGTATTGGTGTTCAACACATATCTTGATTCCAAACCGCAGTGCCCAACACTCTGCCACTGTGATGGTGCATTGACCCACCGACCCTCCATAACAACTTAGGTGCCTTCCTTGTGCATTTATGAGAACGCCCCCAATACAAGCACCTTTTGTGGTGAGGGATGCATCGAAGTTTAGCTTGATCCATCCAAGATCCGGGGCATCCCATTCAATCAAATGCAGTGATTTAGAAATGTTGGTCATTCCCACCGCTGAAGCGTTCTGTGAAAGTCTAAGGGAAGAAGCTTCCTGGAAATGTGTATGAAAGATGAACGCCTCATGTAACACTCCAAAAACAGACCTTTGCCGCTGTTGGAAACATCGTTGATTGCGTGCAGTCCATAAACTCCATAATATGTAAGGAACTAGTCCCCACGCTCGTTTCGTACCTGCCTTGGTTAGACCACCTTTGGTGTCCATCAGAGAAAGTAAACGTTGTAAAGTGCATAAATGTGGAAGTATGTCCTGCTTGTGGTACGCCCAAGATGCCCAGACTTGCTTCGCGAATGTGCAGCCTCTAAACAGGTGGCCATGGGATTCCTCGGTCCTTTGACAATGATCACAAAGAGGGGTGCAGACGATATATTTGTGAAAATGTGTTGTCTTGACATTGAGTTTTTCATGTACAAGTAGCCAAAGGAAGATCTGGATTTTGGGCGGGCCATTCCAAAGCCAAAGATGCTTCAGAAAAGAACTTGACACATGCCCAGACGGGGTGAACATTGGAGATGCAAGGTTGGTGGTAGAAGCCATGGAAAAAATATCCAGAGGTTGAAGGGCCTCAGACTTTAGTGTCCACTCTTTGTTGAACAAATACTGGTACCCCAAGAATGGTTTCAGTGAATTGTGGAGGGAGATAAGGGCTAAATAAGTGCAATCTCCATGTACTATTCTGCGTGTTGTATGCTTCCTGATCTGTAAGTGCCAAATCAACAAGATAAAGTTGCGGAGCTGCGACATATTCAATCAAGGGGTGTGGTTGGGCCCAGTTGTGTAGCCAAAACAAAACATTGGCCCCATTCCCAGTACTCCATTGTGTCCCTTGCTTAACGATCTCCCTGCCGCGCAGAATCCCTCTCTAGATGGCGGAGCTACGAGAGTTTGGTTTCGCCTGTAGGAGATTTGTTGAATGTAAATATTTACTTTTAATTACCTGGATCCATAGAACATTGTTATCATCATTGTATATTTTCCATCCAAGCTTTGCCATGGCCGCAATGTTGACAAAGGTGGTGTCATGAAGTCCAAGCCCTCCATTATCTTTCGGTTGGCAAACCTGGGACCATGCCACTTTATGCATAGAATGCCTTTCCGTGCTTGAGTTCCAAAGGAAGTTTCATTGAGCTTGATCAATAGCCTTGCGCACATGCGCTGGAAGCAGAAAAGTAGTCATAAGATATTGTGGCATGGCACTAGTAACAGCTTTTAAGAGTGTCAGTCGCCCCACAAGAGTAAGTGTTTTTGTTTTCCATCCTGATAGTTTCTTCCGGACTTTGGTAACAATTCCAGCAAATGTTTCAGCCGTGAGTTTATCCTTAATGAGAGGTGCGCCAAGATATTTATCACACGCCACAATGTGTGGAATATGAATTTGTTGGAGTAGAGCCTGTTGGTGCAATCTCAGAGTATTCTTGGAAAAAGCAACCGTGCATTTGTCCAAGTTGATTTTCTGACCCGAGTACTGTTCATATTGTTGGAGAATGGCGTTTATCTCTGCGCAAGCCTGGGGTGTCACTTTGGCAAAAATCATACAATCATCCGCAAACATCAAATGGGAGATTTTTGGTCTACCACGTGACGCCTTCACTCCAATGTTGTTTGTAAGTTGCATTTGGTTGTTCAACATTCGTGTAAGAACCTCAAAGCAAAGTATAAAAAGATATGGGGACAGTGAATCCCCTTGTCTTAGTCCTTGAGACGAGACAAAAAGGGGGGATGGGTTCCCATTAACCAAAACTGCATAAGAGGTTGGAGTAACACATTCCATGACTAATTGTACTCAACCTTCGTAAAATCCATGTTGTCGTAAACATACCTCCAGGAAAGACCAGTTGAGACGATCATAAGCTTGCTCCATATCCAATTTGATGCTCATCCACCCAGTGCGTCCTTTTTTATGCTTGAAAGTAGCCATGATTTCATGCGCGATAATCACATTATCCGTAATCTGTCGTTTGGGTACAAAAGTTGGTTGCTGAGGGGAAACCAGCTTTTTCATAAGAGGCCTCATTCGATTAACCAGGATGCGGGCATAAATTTTATAAACCGTGTTGCACAGACTGATTGGGCAAAAATGTGTGGCTTTTGTGGGGGCCGGAATTTTCGGGATCAATGCAATATAGGTTATGTTCATTTCACGCAGAAGTTTACCTGTGGTGAAGAATTCTTGAATAGCTGTTGTGACATCCGTACCGATCACCCTCTGGAATGTGCAGAAAAAAGGCCAGGGAGGCCGTCCGGACCGGGGGCTTTCAATGGCATCATTGGAAGCTTTATGAGTCTGCATGCTTCTGTTTGTAGTTTCGGCAGGTGGTGCGGGCATTATTAGTCTTGTAGCTGCTGTTGTGGGGTTGCTTGATACGAGTGATTGATGGACTTAAAAGTGAATGCTTTGTGGGGTTGCTTGATGGGGTTCCTAAAAAAGCACAAAGGGATTGAAAGATGGAGAAATTGGGGTTACGTTTGAGGTGAAGAAGAGGGGATGAGAGAAGAGTTTTCATGGTGGAAAGCTTTATCTGCTAGAACAGGAAGAGTTCCATAAAGGAATCCAACTGGTTTGGGTGTTTTGATCTCTAGTTTCCCACACATTGACACTGCAACTCACCTCCTGACATAACTCCTCCATCTTCTATTTTTTTTCTCTCTCTCTCTTCAAGTTGTGTGAAAATGGCATTTTTGATCCTACAAACTTAGTACAATGAAACCAAACCCGAACGACGAAACCAACCCGACCCGACTATACCGGTTCAGTTTTGGTTCAGGTTTTGGGTATGGTCGGTTCGGGTTCGGGTTTGGAAAGTGAGAACCCGAGTTCTCCGGGTCTGATCCGATTTAGCCTTAAACCCGGGCCGACCCGACCCGCGTACAACCCTAAATACACCTACACAGCAGTACGTTCTGGGGGAACTAGTACCACAGATGAACATTTCAGGGAAATTAGTACCGCAAACAATCTGAGGCTCGTGCTTAGTAAAGAGCACCGTTGGAAGAAAGTATTCTGAGCCGGGGAGCTGTAGAATATAGAACAAATATGACTAATGGTGTAGTCAGTTCATCGAGAATGGAACCACCCATCGATGAGGCAATAATAGCTACGCAACTAGTTGATGTATTACGAGACTAGCCCAGGGTGGTACATACGTATGACAATAATTAGATCTCGATCTATTACAAGTATATAATAAGCACAATGTAGGATCATACGCTAGATATTTATCGATAAGGTATTCATATTCGTTGTTGTGCTCACTATCAAAGATGAGGATTCATAACCACTTATTGTAAATAACTGCATGTTGTTGTACATTAGCCAAAGTGGGCATCTGGAATCCAAGCGGAGCTCAGCTTGCTAGCATAATACGAAGTGATACCATTGAGCATGTCGAATATAAATGAGAATGGTACGAAAACATGATTAACTCATAGAGATAATTTGGTTAAGGCAAGACTAGTTGTCCATAAAATCTTTAAGAGATCTGACATCGATTGCAATGTGACCTATTACCCGGTTATGGATGCTATAATGTTTTGGTACTAATCAGTCTGTCAAGTTGTCGAGGACAAGCTAGACATGCGTTTGATGTAAATACCACATATCTATATGAAAATCTAGATACAAATATCTACATGAAGCTACATGGGGAGGTATAAGCTTATGAAAGCAATTAAGCCCGACACGCGAGGTGTGTACGTAATAAAATTGGAAAAATTATTGTTGACTTGAAACAATCAGGGCCCATGAAACATATTAAGTTGACTGAATATTTGAACGTCGGGGACTTTGAAAATATCATTATATGTCCATACCTTCTTATTTAGAACACATATATTAGCTTCGCTCATCATAACCGTGTACTAAATGATTTGGATATCATTAGACCTCCGGGGGAGATCGTGAGAGCTGTCTTATACCTTGGGAAGGAATTCAAAATATAAGACCTTGTGAAATTAAGTAGTGTCTCGATTTGTAGATCGAACATCTTGATAGTGGCATACTCGTATACCAAGCAATATATATCAGAAGAGTTATCTAACACTTCGATATAGATGTAGCACACGGTGCTAAGTCATTTATTGTGTGTCAATTACTAGCTACCTATAGCAAAACACCTCCTAGCTGGGTATACTAGACCCGATGACTCATTCATAGTGAAGTGTTTGGCTTGCCATAGTTTTGTTCTTACCCAAAGGTACTAGATTGGGATCAGACACATTCTGAGATATCTGATCGGTATAAAAGATTGGGGTCTGTTCTACTCGAAATGGTAAACGTAAAAGTCTAGAGTACACCAATACAAAATACTTCTCAGACCCACATAGAGGCCATTGTTAAATAGATTATGTGTTTATGTATGGGGATACATAAAGATTCTTAAAGATTGATAAAGCAGACGGCGGTTGCTATACCTTGAACTAGCAAAAAATGATGGTTGCGCTCCAAGATACATCTTATCAACCAAAGTTATGGCTTGCTCTATCCAGGATAAAGCATCGACTATGTATGAAGACAATTCCGCTTGTATCATTCAAGTCAATGACAATTTATCAATGACGACAGAACCAAACACATTTCACAAAAGCCAACATTTTATCATTATAAATTACAAAAGGCGAATGAGATTGACGTTGTTGAAGATATTTTAGAAGACATCTTTACAAACCGATTCACGAAGACTCTTACACCACTTACGTTCAAGCATCTAGTACACAAAATCGGCATGTATAAGATTTATTTATCAATATCTCAGGGAGATCGACGTCAGTGGGAGTAGTCCCTTAGCCTGACGTGGACACATACGTGTTGTACTCTTTTTCCTAATAGTACAGTTTTTATCCTAGGGGGTTTTACTGACTGGAAGTTTTGATGAGGCAACGTATACGCGTCCACAACCCATACAGGGCATATGATTGCACTCTTTCCTTCTACAACTTTTTGCCCAAGAGGGTTTTGCTAGGCAGAGGTTTTAATGAGGCAAGTCATCATGGTATGGAACACCCCAATGGGGAGTGTTAGGAGTTGGGTCTAGCCCAAGCCAGGAGCCCAACTGGGTTGGGGTGCCCTATTGGACTCCTAACAAGCCCATATGCCTTTAGGGTTTATGAGGAGAGTTTGAGTAGGTTTGGTAACCTATATTATAGGGTTATCTATATTGTATTACGTACAGTTTTATGAGGAGAGTTTGAGTAGGTTTGGTAACCTATATTGTAGGGTTATCTACATTATATTACGTACAGTTTTACAGTACTCCAAATATTAATAAGAAATCTCTCTCTCTCTCAATTGCTCTTAAGATATATAATTATTAATCTTTTATATTATTATATTTATCAACACCCACATCAAAAAAAGAAAAAAGTAGCAGCTTGCATATTTCCATCCAAACTGAAGCCCTCAAGAGTTGAAGGCTTGAAGCCCAGCTCCACAACAAAGTAACACCCTGACTCTTTGGCTTTTGATAATCCTCTCTTCATTATCATCACTCTCTCTTCATCAAATAAACACCTCCTGGCTCCTGATAATCCTATCTTCATTAAACACAAATCTTTGACCTTCACCGTTTCAATTTCAGAAAGAAAATTTTTTCAGGGGCTCCGCCCCCGAACCCTCAGCACCCCCACTCCTAAATCTCTGGTTCCACCCCTAGTACATTGAATCATTCCACTAATCACAAGGAGAAGAAGCTTTTGATTTGTCAAAAAAGATTTTTGATGTCTATGAGCCTCAATTAAAACCAAACAAATTTAGCCCTTATACCCTTAAAAAAAATTAACCCTTAATTATTTGTTACCATAGATCAAAACCCTAAGCAAATTCGAGAACCCCATCTTTTTATCCCTCTTCCCCATTCACCATTGATAAGAAAAAACCCACAAGCCTACTGTAGATTGTTAGAGACTGGGGTTTCATCCTTACACATATATATCAACTAAGGTTATGTGCCTCCATAACTTTGATTCATAATCAATAAAAGGCTCTCTCTCTCCTCACTGTATTATTGTTTTGTGTTTGTAGTATTGATTGCTAGAGAGATTATATCTTACACTTGCACTATTTCATCAAAAACTAACTGCACGCATTGCTGATTTGGCTATCTTGGAGCATATGCAGCCATTGGGTCGGTAAGAGCTTTAATAGTAAGGCACGCTTTCTCGATCTTGTTTTGGACACCTCCTGAGCTGGAGGACTCACTATGAAACTTCACTTTATAGTATGACAATTATCACCTAAAACTCAAATCTCCATGTAGAACATATAGTGGAGTCCCCGGGCGATGCATACCATGGATAGAATCTAAATGGATAACATCTCTATATGGTATAAAAGGGTTTAAGGAATATATTTGACGATAACTGATTGGGAAGAACAGAACGACACTGTTTTACAAAGACAAAGATCGCAATAAATTTCATATGCACATAAGTTATTCATTAGAGTAAACGAGAAATTAAATAACAAATCCAGGTTCAAGTATATGCATTTCCAAATGCTTCACTTGTAATTCAAACATACACAAGTAAACAAAACAAGCACTCTAAAACTATTCATTAGATTAAATCGAGAAATTGAGTAATAAACAATAAATTAAATAGCAAATCTAGGTTCAAGTGTAAACATTTCCAAATGCTCCACTTTTAACTCCATTAAATATAAACATGTAAACTAAGCAAGCATTCAAAAGACTTAGCATCAGCCTTTGGTTTACAAGTCACCTTCAGAGTCAAGAGTATTCCAAGCCTTCACTCGCCATCAGAATCGTTACTCAGACCCTTGTGAGTGTAATCACCTGCACGATATATGAGAATTAGATGACAATCAAAATTTTCTGAAATAAAAGAAAAATGACAATCAAATGCTTCACTTCTAACTCCTTTAAACGTACACAAGTAAACAAAACAAGCACTCAAAAGCTATAATCACTCAGTATGCCAATCAATTTAGCCTCAGTAATCAATTTACAAGTCACCTTCTGAGTCAAGAGTAGTCCGAGTCGTCACAAGAGGAGTCTGAGTCGTTTGTCCTAATCAAAAGAAGAAATTCGTTTTAAGTTTTCATTGAACGAATTTTAGAGTTTTCATTGTTACGATGTTAGATAATACCAAGTCCAAATATTTTGTACCTTCACATCTAGCTCAGAAACCATTAATCTTCTCCGACCCTTGCAAGTATAGTCACCTACACAATATATGAGAATTAGATGACAATCAAAATTTACTGAAATAATAAAAACAATAAACCAAGAATACGTACACTTCGAATAGACTCGCTTCAGTTTTCTAATGTTTTGCACAAGTTTTTGGCGCATTGATAAATCCTTCTCCTTTGTAACATCAATCTTGTTAAAAAATTCAAATAATATCTCCCTTGCTTCCTTGTTAAAGCCCAACTTTTCTGATCGAATTAAAAAACTTATGAGATCCATTCCGCCAACCAAGTCCTTTTGAACATTCAGGGCTTCATGGATGAAATTAAAGTACACGTAAGACTCGTCGCAAACTACACCAGGTACAAAATTGATTAATCCAAGAAGAGCTCTTTGATTGAGTATAAAGAATGTATCCGAAGGGTATTGTCCATAGGTCTCTATATTTCTTTTCAATGGATTGGCAGGGTCCCGTGTGTAGATCTCAATATTGCTCTTTACCTCCTCCTCCCCGTCCTTCTCGTCGTCCTCATCATCATATTCGCACATTGAACTGTCAGTTTCAACATTTCCATATTCATTTGCACGCCTACGCATTCTGCGGACATATTCCCTCACGTCGCCCGAACGAACATAAAACCACTCTACCAAATCTTGGTTTCCTTTGCATATATTATGTTCCAGTTATGTATGCAGTTTTTTCAACTCAACCAAGGCTTGAGTAATTGGCTTGTTTTCTCTTTTGTAAAGATCCTTGTAGCACTTAATGTCCCATATTTCTTCAAGAAAAACCAGTAGAATAGTATCGGTAAGTTGTACAAGTTTCTTGAGGATTGTATTCATCTCCAGGAAAGATTTTTCACAAATAAAAGAATTGGGGGCAATCGCTATTTTGAAAAACTGACAGAAGAGTTCTTTCAGATTTTTATCTAGATCAACAACATCCTAAAAAAGAAGATTGGGTATCATCAATATATAAAATAAATCAGGGATGATAATAAGATGAGTTTTAAGCATCATAATACCTCTTCAGACTCACTACTAGTATTTGAGAGTGAAGAAAGAGCAACATCTTCCATCATTGGTACCTGCACAAAAACAACATAAAAATTAATCAATATTGTAATAAGGTATTTTTATTTCACTTAAAAGATAAAAAAAAAATCATACACTAATACATACCTCATAAGAATCACTTATATTTGGGACTGAAGAAGGATTAACAAATTTCAGAACATCCATTTTCGCCTGTAAACAAAGAGAAAATGTCAATATTGTTATTGAAGAAAAAATGCCTAAAACGAGAGGGAAAAAGATAATGATTGATTCTATCATACCTGACTATTGGCAGAGAAAGACGAGGATGTGAAGGAAGAGGCAGAAATCCAATTTATATTAAGAAGAATTAGGTTAGATTGTGTACCGCATGCAACCGTACAGCCTCCTCGAGATTCGCATTTTATGAAAAAAATAATTTGTGGGACTGCAAGGCAAGAGCAGAGAGTTTAATCAATACCTAAGGAAGAAAAACTTTCAAACTTGTATGATGGATTATTTGAGAGAGAAGCAAAAGAGTACACGAGGGACACCTCTTGGAGAAATGAGAGAGGTCACGAGTTTGAAACCCAACAACACTGGGAGGTCATCTGTCAAGATTTATCTTGACTTAAAATAGAGCTTACGGCTTGCGGAGATACTGTGACGATCCCCGAGAGATTGGTTAGGAGAAAGGTGAAAAATGATGAACTCGAAGAACTTCTGGATTCCCAATAAAAAAATAGACACTATTCTCTATCTAAGTAAGTCGTACCTCATAAGATTGTTAAATCAACTGAGCGTGCAAAAAGAAATTTTGATATGATGAAATAATGAAGCATTGCCACACATAGTTTTGAACAAAATAATTTGGGAATGAGAATGAAAATCTTGTAGGTCGTATAAATTTTTTCGGCACATAACTTTTGGGAAAAAATTGCTTCGTATCTAAATATATTACTAACCATATATGGTACTTGTGATATGATGCGACATAGCGTGAACAAATGCCATTGTTTCATCGTGAAATACTTATATGATAACAATCCTCAAAAGATCGTACCTATCTTTGCATTCCCCATGGATTTAATTAGGGGAAAACCGCAAAACTCATACAATAATTACTATTATAATGTAGAGCAATTAATATAATTGATTACTGTCATACTTAGCAATTAATATAATGTAGATCATTAGAGATGGACTCTCACGACCCAAAATCCGTATTCTAAGACTTGCCAAATTATATTGTCATACTTAACAATCTATACTATTAAGCAGATTGGTTTGGCGGTTCGCCGTCTCACTTTTTGGTGGTCCCTCCAACCTATCAAATAATGACACGTGTCCCCACGAATTCTCTCCCACCACTTCGTATCTTAAGTTTCAAATCGCATCTCTTCGTTTAAACTCTCTTTTTAAATAACTTCCCCAATCTACAAAAAGCCATTTGTACTATCTTTCAAAAATCCTTCATTACAAGCGCCTTTATCTCTCTGCCTCTTTTGGTTTTATCTTGAAGATCAAGTTAGAATAACCAACTCTCTCTCTCATGTTTGTCTTTGAGATTTAAGGGTTTCACAAGTTGTTACTGGGTTTGATCTCTGTTTTTCTTATCATACTTTTATTTCATGTTTGGGTTACTGATTTGTATTTTTTGACCAATTTTTGTACCTAATTTTTTAATTTTCAATAGTTTATGTTCATTCTCATCTTTAAGTTATTGTTATTGATTATTTTCTAACATCTCTTTGCTAAAATTTTCTTATTTTCAGTAATTTGCGCAATGTATAATTATCAGCGTCTCTTCGTCTCGCCTATCTTTCAAGAATCTTTTTGTAACGTTGTTCCTAATTAATCGTTTGCCCTAGGATCTTCATCCCTAGCAATCAGGTATGTTTAAAAAAACCTCTATTTTCTTACTTCTGTTATTGGTTTGGTTATTTTTATTTTTTATTTTTATTTTATTTTTGGGGTTTTCTTCAATGATTCATCACTGCTTCTGGGTATACATTGTTCTTAATTTATTTATCATTGATTAAGAGATTGAAATACCATTTGGGCAATATCATTTTTGATTTGTTATTTTTTGGGAGATCTCTTTGTATAAAATAAAATGTAAGTAAAACTTTGATTCCCTGTAATTGATTTTAATCTTCTTCGATTTTTAATAATTTTTAATGTTATTAGTTTTCCAATATATTTGTTGTTTGGACCCATGTTCACAGTATTCAAGCTTTTAAAGGTAGATTTGTTTTTGATGTAGGCGTTTCTCTTAAATTGTTAATTCCTAACACTTATAGGATCTTATGATTACTTTTATTAATGTTTTTCAGGTTTGACCACCGAAAAGGAAGGTGGAGATGGAAATGGAAGCATGTTCATGGAGAAATGTTATTATGGGGAACTTGAGTATTAATACTTGGATGTACTTTTATCTATATTATAAGGTCATCAAAATTAATGAAATTGATATACGTATGAGGCTTTGAGTCTTGACTCTTGAGTGCAGTGCAATTTAGAAGATTTTAGACTAAGTATGAGAGAATACAACAAAATGATATAGTTCCAAATGGGTGATACACTTGACAATATATTTTGGCTTCTCTTATTTAAATAATCAATAAGGGGTATTTAAAATTAACATGGAACAAAGTGCTCTTATAGAAAAGAAAACAAAGTGAGGTTATGTAGCATATACTATTTGGTAGTTTTGTCAAGGTCCATGCATAACGATGCATTGGATCATAACAAATCATTTATCTAGACAATATTTGTCGCTTCCCATCTATCTAATGATTTGTTTTTCTTTGTAGGTTATAATTTATTAACTTATATGTTTCCCTTCAAATTGCGAGATGTAAGGAGCATGTTAATACTAAAACGGTATTGTTTTGAAGAAATGTTATGTTCTTTTTGTCTTAATAATGCTTATAATATCTTATCTCTTCTATAAATAGTGAGCTTAATTAGTGCAAAATCGTGCTATTAAATAAGTTTTAGTTGTTTATTTCCTTTGGGTGGTCTGGGGAAATGTGATTTTTTTTTCTGAGTTCAATTAGAAACGTTGGTATTTACTGGAAGCTTTTAAAGTTTCATATTTTGGAGTTGCATTGGTTAATTGAATTGCTTTTAGGAAACTAAAATTTCTTTGAATAATCTAATGGATGCAGGAACTAAAAGAAACATTGGTTTATTTTCTTGGGGTATTTGATTGTGGAAGAAATTAAGGTATCTATTTGTCCTTTATTTATGTGAAAATTACGTGTTTGCCTTATATTCACCTTCATTGGATGTAGATTTTTGTTTCACTCTTACATTTAGAGTTGTTACAAGTAACTTATGGTGTGCATCATTTTGCCTCCCATTTTGATGAAGTGCTCATATTTTGTATTATAAATATTGAAAGATTAGTTTGGTTATTGCATTGTCCATGATGCATTCTATGATGTAAATAAATTTGTAAGAAGATTTTCTGGAGTTTTTATTTTCTGATTCCCAATAGTGAACCGCCGGTTATATGAAGTCTTAAACACTATGCTTTTAGTTGTGCACAATTTTTGTAGCTTCTTTGTGGAGAAAATGCCAATTCCAATTCACTCTTATAAAATTCAGTTGTAGATGTCATCTTCAGTTTTAGGCATTCTGAATTGGTCTTTCATACCATTGGTACCTCATAGGTTTTGAAAGTTCAGTTACTATATTAGAATGATTGTTTGCAAGGATATTCTAGGGGCATATTGATTAATTCAATTAGGTGAAATTTTCTCACTTTTTGTTATTCATATGGATCTTTAGCTAAAATGGAAGAGCGTTTAGAAATGGGATGTCATATTGAGTATTTCAAGAGATAGTGGTTCAAATCCACTAAGATTCTATATGATTTTAAATAAAATATGATAAAGCAAAAAGATGGAAGTATTTCCATATAGAACTTTCAAACCTAAATCTTTATCCCTTAAAGTATAGGAAATCCCAAAATTATATTTGTTGCACATTCAAGATAGTTTAAGTTATGGTACTTTTGGACGAACCTTACATCCATGTTACTAAGCCAAGTTCTCAAGTGCAAAGAATCTTGTAACTTTGTGTGAGTATCTTTTAATCTTGCAAAGAATCTTACAATCAATAGCCTAACACATAGTGATTAGCCATCTTTTATCAGTTTTAGTTGCATTTAATTACATTTAATTGCATTTTTCTTTATTGATTAAGTGTGCATAAATTATTTAAACTATGTTCAAAGATAATGAACAATGACCAAACATTGTATTCATAATACATACATGTTTAACACTTTTAAAACAATTTATCATCAATATTGCATATGAAAATTAAAATGATGAAATATTCACATTTTTTCGTGTTTTTCATCAAATCCCAAGTTTTTAGTTATGTAATTTGTCACTTTCGTTAGAAATTGTTTATAGTTTATTAGTACATGAGATTCATTTTTGGATTAAAGGCAAGGGCAATGGTCATACCATTTTTGGAAAACGTTGACATATTTACCAACCGTATTAAAGCCTTTACTCGAAGAGATAATCAAGCCTAATAGTGTTTTTTTAAATGTATTGTGGCGAATATAGGAGGTGACAAACAACAGAGAAAGTATCCATATCGTCGAGATTGTATAAGCTTACTTCCGTCAGAGTTATATTTTATACTTTTCTCTCAACAATGGATATAGTTGTTGTTCCTGTTGTGGAGATTTAACCATCGATTTTTCATAGAAATCATTTTTAGGAAAAAATAACAGAACCTACGATGGTCAACTGTTATTTATTAACTCCAATCAAATAGCAATGATATTTGATGAAATATTTGTAAGGAATTTGCCACGACTCATTTTTGGCTCCATGTTCCATTCTTTCTAATGATGATTTTGTTCGTGTTAAGCGCAAACTTATTTTGTACTACTAGAAATATATTATTCTTTGAACATGGAGTCCAAAGAAAAAATGTATTGAAACCCACTTAGAGCATCAACAACAAGCTGGCTAAGTTAGCAAGCCACGTAGACTTAAAATCAGGAAAAAAATAAAAATGACATGTAGCGAGGGGCATAATATTAACATGGGTCTTTTGCAGGATGGGGATAGGCACCAATATTTAATTCTGCAAGCATGCCCTATCCAATTTTGGAAGTCACCAATGCGCAAAATACATTTAGAAATGGACTTAGGTTTTGAAACAAATAAAGAGAAACAAGCAGGGCTAATGAGAAAAATTACTAGAAATTAAGAATTCATATATTACTACCGAATGCAAATGTGTATAATATTGATCTTAACTATTATTTCTACCGTGTCAGAAGACAACTTCTAAATCAGATGTAGTTTTTTTCAATACATATAAGTTCTGTTGAAAAAGGGAAGTTGCACGCGTGATGCGCGTGCGGCTACACTAGTTAATATAATGGAAGATCAAATTTAAATCTGTGGTGGTTATCAATGAGCCGAATGGTAAGGCAAACATTAGACTTTGCGTCGTTCTTCTTAACAAAGTGAAACAACAAAGAGTAATCTCGACGTTATCCTCTCCTCTCTCCCCAAAGGAGAACAAATAACAATGTCGAGTCTCGTTGGATCATCACCATTGATAAGAATTAGGGTTTTTCACGAAGCTTCGCCTTCGTGTATTCACCTTCGATTCTCTCTCTCTCGAAGGAGAAGATTCTCTGTATCTGCATCATCGTCGTCTCCAAAGAAGGTTGATGGAGAAGTTCGAGTTCGATTCGCTCCTTCTCCAACTGGAAACCTTCACGTTGGTGGAGCTAGAACTGCGCTTTTCAACTACTTGTTTGCAAGGTTTGGTTTCGTTGATGCTCATTGTTTTAGTGTAATTGTAACATTTCGTCAAACAGTTTAGGTGAATCAGTGAATCAGTGAATGTTGAGTTTGTATGAGTTTCTGTGTTTAGGACCTGTTTGGATGCAAATAGTTTGGTTTTTGATTGAGGTTGAACTTTGTTTGGGTTTATTGTTTCAGGGGTACTGGAGGAAAGTTTGTGCTTAGAATTGAGGATACTGATTTGGAGAGATCTACTAAGGAGTCCGAAGAAGCGGTACTTCGCGATTTAACTTGGCTTGGTCTCAATTGGGATGAAGGTATTTTTGTTTGTTGTGCTACTAATGGTTTAATAACTATATACATTTGAGAGAATTTAAATTTATTTATGTAGTTTTTTGGGGTTTGAGACTTGACTTTAGGGAAATGTTGATGTAAAGTTGTGCGTGAAAGCGATGCAATTAAGAAAAGCAAAAAAGAAAGAAGATTGCATGAGAATACGCCAAGTGCATGAATCATACTAGGTTCACTAGAAGTTTAGGTAGTTCCTCCTAGTGTCCTTCAAACAAATTTCAGTTTTGGACACTATCAGAATCGAGAATTAATTGATCCCATTTCTTATTTGGTAATTCATGAACCAAGGTCTAATTTTTTGTACCATTCGAACTTCTAACACCCAATGGCTTGCAGTAGCTAACTAGAGTGCAAAGTTTTGCCATGCAATATTGCAACACCATTAAATTCACAACTAGCACTTTTGTCCCGTGCATGGGCCTTTGAGAGGAAAAGTTCTTGGAAAAAGAACTACCAGCAACTTATTCTACTTGCATCAGCAATATGCAATAACAGGTCTATTCATCTTTGCTTAAAAAAAAACAGGTTTAACGACAGAAAAGCATAGACTTTTGTTGTTTGTTTAAGTGCAAATAAAAGTTTGCCGAAGAAGCTAAAACATAAATTACTGGTTTGATGTTAAAATAATTTTTAAACATGTTCGAGGGTTTTATTGCATATATTCAATTCAAAACTTTCAGTCTTATTAAGCTGATATCTCCGCAAAAAGAACTTATGTTCTCATTTACATATAGCTGAGTTACTGAAGCACCTACATTAAAGGAAGAGATGCAAAATGTACACCATGTCCACGTTACCACAAACATATTTAAGCTAGTACGACTATATAAGTCTTAAGAGCACAGATAGAAATCTAATATAGCGAATACCTTCATTTTTGCTTACGTAATCTGGGGTAAACTATCCGACAAATTAATTCCTCGGGTATGTGTAAGCCCATTCAAATGCATATGATACTTAGACAATTAGTCCATTTAAGTGAATTGGGAGACAATCTCATAACATCCTCTCTATGAGAACAATCAACAACCACAAAAAAAAAATGCATACGGCAATCTTGGGCACGACAATCTTGGACAGGACATACCATACAAAAATGTCTACCAATAACCTTAGACATGGCGTACTATACAAAATGTCTCTGAATTCCTTTCTTCCACCAACAAGCAACAACAACCAAATGTTCCTCTAGTCAAAGAAAAGACAAAGGGTTGCAAAAAAGACAAAGCATAAACATACTTCAATATGCCATATACATATGAAAAGATAAATATAAAAATATGCAAAGTATGTAATAGACATGACTACTCGACTTTCCAAAACATAAAAAGAAATAGCTGAGAAGGAAACCCTTATGCCACAATTAGCAAACCTTGTAGCCCTACAAAGATAAAACAAATAAAGTTGGTATCTTAAACTGAAGACCAGTAGATAGAAAAAAAATCGTCCAACTTGCTCTGGATATACACATTGTATGCTCATCATCGTTGTCTAAGTATTACTGAAAATACCTACATAACGATATATAATTTCAAAAATTTGTCAAATTGAGTTAATGAGAAAGGAATTCCCCCCCCCCCCCCCCCCCTACCTATGTGTGGTAAGGAACACTTTGATGATGCAAACAATTATGGAGTTTGGAAAAATGTTTGTCATCTAAACCACCTTGTTAACCTCTCATTATATTCAAATAAACATTATAACTTTTTGTCAATATTGTAGATGTAATTAGCCTTCATTACATACTACCCAAAAAAGATTCAAAATGATTAACTTTGGTAAGATTTCAATAATGTTACCATAGCTTAGAGTTGTTCACTAGATCTTTGCCATGATTGGAGGTTGTATCTTGTATCTGGTTTAATTGAGAAATGAAGAAAATTATCAAGACTAACTATCGCATTTCCTAATTTTAGAAAAGATACGTAGAAAGATACTCCAGAATCCAGATAATTATCTAGTTGTTTTCAACTTTTACTCTTTAGCGAATCGTCTGCAAAGAGAAAACCATAAAGTTCATTATCAATATTTTTAATTAGAAATTAAAAACTCTCTTCTACTCTTTCATTCTTCTTAGTTTCAAGCAACTTAAGTCAATGTATATACAAATCTAATCTTGCACCAATGAATTAATATTGCCCACAAAAATGATATTGGTTTGCTTGGCACCAAGATGTTGTTTGGGGATATAAAAGGATGTCCACACCTACTTATTTAATAGATCTTACATACATGTTTGGGGATGTTGGCCAAATTCACACTCTATAGTACATTTGAGATTTTCTCTTATTTGCTTTATTTGATTAAACTAATAAAGAACAGGGGTTAAAATTAGAAATGTAAAAATAAAATAAAATAGAGATTGCTGCGAATCTTATGTATTCTTACAAAACTTGGCATCGACTGCGTGATGCCAATAAAATTATCTGTAAATGAAAAACACCTAAATTTGAGGGGAGGGAGGGGGACCCACAATTAACAGAACATGAATAAGGATTTACATGAGAAATACGAATTGTAAGAAAACATACTGGTACTAAATACATAGGATTGTTGGCGGATGGATTAAGAGAAGTGAAGCAGAGTGCTTGTAGGTTTTGAGAACTAAGTCGGGGAGAGTGTAGGCAGATGATGGGGAACTCTCACACGAAATGAGACAAACCAAAACCTTTCAGCTTGAACTGCTCGTATAGAGAAATGACCTAGATCAACAAACATTGCCTCGGTTCCTGTTCATTATTTATAGTTAGCAAAATAGCTATAAGAAAATGGAAAAAAATATAAAAATCATCTCTTAGCACAGTTTACTCACCCGTAATGCACATGACAGCCCCACCAAGAGAAATATAACCATCTTTTTAATTTCTTTTGAAGTAGTCTATAATGTATCTCGGATTGAAAGTACGCAAAAACACTGATGTTGTGCTTGACTAAGTTGTAGACACCAGTGCCACCAATCAAAAAAAGCCAAATCAAAATGATTGGCGCAAATACATGTTCGATGTTGTCTGTGTTGAATCGTTGAGCACAAAATATGCATATTAAGATTACTACTGAAATCCCAACAATTACATCTGGATGTCAAACATTAGAAAGATGGTTAAGTCAAAAAAATTACAAAGGTAAAATGGGGTAATGTTAGCAAGATGAGGAGGATGTTGAGCAACACTCTACTGGTACTATGCATCACCTTTGTCTTTTTAGCTAATAAAAGAGATGAGCTAAAAAGGAATAATTTCGCATATATTCCCAACATTCAAGGTCTCATGGATTCAATGGAGTCTTAACGAAAAATATCACAGGTTATCTTTATCTCTTTTAAGGATATTCGTTGTAATTCTGTCCTGAAGATATGTTAGCGCTTCAAAGTAAGAGATTCTCTTGCATTGGGGGCATCTTTCTTGATGTATCTATAATTGTATATGAGTTTTGAGGTTGTTTGGGTAAGGAATTTGAAGATGGGTTAATAAAATCTTATGTTTAAACTCTATTCATAAATTCTCATCTTGATTGAGGAATTTTACGGACTTTTTGATTCCACCCACAACAGAAAGTACTGATATAGCCGGAGTAAGAATACCATCTCCGATCACCATGGAAGCCCCAAGAACTGTGAGAAGTAACAAAGCAACCGAAGCCCCTTTGCTCTTCTCTAGTTTCGTTTTTATCTCAGCGCGTCTTCTCGATCGGTTTGTAGGTGTATCTTCGTCCTTAGCTTTAGGGTTGTCAATGGATCGGATTGGAGTCGGATTGATGCAAATCCGAATCCGATCCAAAACTTTATAAGTATCATTCTAATCCAATCCAGTTCGAAACTATTTTCGGAGGTCCGAATCCGAAATCCGATCTGACCATAATTTTATTTATGAATAAAAATGTGGATGCAAAGGCTTGAACACATGACCTTTCATGGGTTTTAAGAACTAAGCACCACTTAGCCACAAAGCTAGATGTGTTATAATATATTTTCTTATTGTATATAATATATTTATAATAGTTGTAGAACATTAACATTGATAAAATATAAATATATCGGTATATAACTTCGGATTGGACTAGGCACCATCCGAATCCAATCCAAAATTATTTTGGATGTTCCTTATTCGGATTGGATCAGATTCGGATCGTAAAAAATGACATCCATATCCTAAAAAGGAATCGGATTTTGGATTATATCCAATCCATTGACAACCCTACTTAGCTTGGTGATTCGGTAGTAAACCGACCTTTGCATGCCGACATAACAACGAGTAGAGTGCAAAATTCCCCCTATAATCCTTACTAATTGTTAAATTTTGTTTGACATTTCATAATATGTAATCTTATAAAAAAAACACAATCTTAATGTATTAATTAAGAACTCACCATCCCCATTATCATTTGCTTTTAAAGCGATGAATACGTATTTGAGTAGGGGTGATAACATTATGGTGTATGTAACGAGTGACAAGACACCTAATATATCGTCTTTGTTTTGAATTTCCACCATGTTGAAAGTGCTTGAAAAGACATATAGCGGGGATGTTCCTAAATCCCCATAAATCACACCTACACCCTGGTAAGCTAGTAGCAATGTTGTTCTCCAGTCAACCTGTTGAATGAATCACAAAATCTAAATAAGAAATAGGAAGAAGGTGATTCAGTTCAAGTATAAATATTTAGGGTGTGTATAAGAGAAGAAAATGAGAAAAATTGTGATCTATAGACCTTTGGCTTCGAGTAGTTGTGGCTCTGAACATTAGCTTTTCCAGACTCCATATGTAACTTTCCTCTATTCTAGAGTTTTTGTTTTTGTATTTCAATTGTTGTATTATTATTAGGTACACACTTTTATTGTACCTGGGGGAGATATCACGTCAAGTAGATGAATAGGGTATTGCGGAAAAAATTTAGGCTGGGTGGAAGCAAATACAAAGAGGATGATCTTTGTATCTCTATCTCTGGAGTCCTTAACATTTTAAGAGTTCATGCTATATGAGTTACATGAAACATTGTACAATTTAGGAGAGTTTAAAGATGACATAGTCTATTAAAAAATACTAGCAGTCGGGTACTTTTCCTTTAGAAGTTTCCTCTGTGTACTTGATGTTGCTACCTTATGGAAATGGACTCGTGACATTACTACCTTAAGTAATCGTGATCTTACTCGAAAAGAGAAGTGAAGTAAACTCTGTTTGTGTGTGTGTGTGTGGGGGGGGGGGGGGGGGGGGACCAACAATTAACAGAACATGGATCAGGATTTACATGAGAAATACTAATTGTAAGAAAACATACTGGTACTAAATACATAGGACTGTTGGCGGATGGATTAAGAGAAGTGAAGCGGAGTGCTTGTATTTTTTGAGAACTGAGTCGGGGAGAGTGTAGGCAGATAATGGGGAACTCTTACACGCGGGTTTGATGCCAGGCCAAGCAAGGGGTGACGAGACGACGGGGAGGTGGATGTCTGCTGTCAAAGGACTCGGTGATTGACTGAGACTCAATAAGGATATCTAAGCTGTTGGGAGGTAAATGATGTCAGGCTAGGTGAAGACATTAAAAACCTACCCAAAGTTCTGGATACAATCAAAATCAGCCCATGGATATAAATTAAACTCTATAACACAAACGAATAATTGGTTTGTATAAAAGAAAGAAATATATGAAAGTAATCTACATTAGCTACTTACATATGCAAACCAATCGAACCCAAAAATGATTGTGCAATATAGTTTGACATCTGGACGACTCTCCATAATCTGACATGATTGAATTTTCTATAAAATCACTGCGACAAAAATGATGATGTAAATCATTAAGCCCAAAGGATTCATTTATATATATATATATATATATATAAAACATGTGGAGTCTCAATGATTGAGGTAATGAAGTTGATTATATTTAATTAAAAAATAAATTCGCACGGGAAGAGAATCAATACCTCCTGATAGAAATTTGTGAGACGATATGATGTTTTCCCTGCAAACCTTTCCCAAATTTTACCCTGGGATCAAATTGCAAACAAATGGAAACAACAATTGATAATCAATCAAACAAACAAATGAAACAAACACCCTAGAGCAAAATCATAGATTGTTCATAGAGAGACGGAGAAAGAAAACCAAAAATTAGATGAGATGATGAAAAAAATTATGAGTTAAGTTTTCGAAATGTCAGTTATTGATTGGAACAAAATGGAGAAGTTGGGGGGTTTAAGAGAGAAGGGCCAGTTGAGGAATTTGTTTGGGAAGGCTATTATGCTTTCATAGAATGGAAATGAGTGATTTAATTTCGATTGAGGTGATCTGTGCCGGTTAGGTGAATAGGGGAGTTACAAATGACTGTGAATTAATGAGTTGCCATGTGTTATGCATTGGAGGAATGAATTTGGGAGAGAGAGGAGGGGTTGCTTGAGACGTTGCCACATGGACTTTTTGCTTATGTGGAGGGCAGAGAAGAGAATAGTTACGGTGCTTTCTCTCAGCTCCCGGTACTAACTAATAGTATAGATGAGCTCACACATGTATTTTTGGTTAAGGGTTATGCATTAACTTTGAGAAGCCATAGAAGATGATTTGTTAAAATACTCATGCAGGCCCTGGTACTGCTGGAGGAGCTTATGGCCCATATCGACAATCAGAACGAAACTCCCTGTACAAGCAGTATGCAGAAGATCTTTTGAAGTCTGGTCACGTTTACCGATGTTTTTGTTCTAATGAGGTAGTTATTACTATTAAGTGCTGTCTTCTTTTATGTTTGGCAATTCTATCATGTGCTGTGATAATTCATTTTGTACAAATTAATATACTGGCATAAACACCTACTTGTGCATTGCACTCCCACATCCGCACCTGCAGCCACATACGTATTTGTGTTGATGTAAATTTAGAACATATAGTAGAAGTACAGTGAAAGATTTTCGAAGAACGGTTTTCTAGAGAGCAAACAGATTAGCATAGCCAAGAAGTACCTGGATTGGGTTCGAAAGACCTAAAGAAAGGTCTTAAACAAAGATGTTCGAAGAAGACACTTCTGTTTAGGTAGTCAATCAAACGAACAAAGGAGCTTTCTTCCTTTTGTCAGAAAAACCACTTGAGGTTTATTCGAGTTTTGCTAAGTTTCCTCACCCAACCTTTTATCTTCCCCTCTCTCTTCCTCTTTTCCCTTCTCCATCTCTCGACTCTCCCTTCCTCTCATATCTTGTCTGAAATAAGGAAACTCTATATGGAGGTCTTGTAACATCCCATCAGGTTATTTTAATTCTTATACTTTTAGGATATAATAGTTTGGTTATAACATGTGAAAAGCAGGGCATATGCCTTATATACCGTGTGCGCATGCGCGCGTGTGTTGTAGCCCACAAAACTTGTTACTTAAATGAAATAATTTTGCTCATGTAAATTTTATTTTCACTTACAAACTTCTACATTTCTTTCTAGGAATTAGAGAAAATGAAAGAAATTGCAAAGCTAAAGCAGCTTCCACCAGTATACACAGGAAAGTGGGGTACTGCCACAGTGGCTGAAGTACAGGAAGAGTTGGCAAAAGGGACACCACATACGTACCGATTTCGTGTCCCAAAAGAAGGGACTTTGAAAATTGATGATCTTATCCGTGGTGAAGTATGTTATGCTCATTGCTAACTATGAAATCTTGATAATACACAAGTATGCCATACTAATTTTGTTTGATAGTGTCTTGAAGGTCAGATGGGGTTTACACACACTTGGAGATTTCGTGATCATGAGAAGCAACGGTCAACCCGTATACAACTTTTGTGTCACAGTTGATGATGCGACCATGGCCATCTCACATGTTATAAGGTACTTTGTTTGATTGGATGGCCTTTTTTGTAATTTATGGTTGCTTATACTGTTCCTGAATACTTGCATTTCAGAGCAGAAGAGCATTTACCTAACACTTTGAGACAGGCACTGATATATAAAGTAATCTTCTCTAATACTGAGACTCTCATTTTACTGGTGATGTGAAACAAGTCTCTTTAATATATATTCTTTTCTGTAACAGGCTCTTGGTTTTCCAATGCCTTACTTTGCACACGTCTCCCTGATACTTGCTCCTGATAGGAGCAAATTGTCAAAACGTCATGGAGCAACATCAGTTGGTCAGGTACTTAATATTGTACCCATTGTACCATGACTGCAATTTTTTCCTTCCTGTTTCTTGATTTGCATTATGCTTTGACAGTTTAGGGAGATGGGTTATCTGCCTCAGGCAATGGTGAACTACCTAGCACTCTTAGGTTGGGGAGATGGCACTGAAAATGAATTCTTCACTCTTCAACAGCTTGGTTAGTACTTTCCCCTTCCGTTTCTTCCTAATAATAGCAACATAAAGACAATGGTTGTGTAGGTATGATACAGGTTTCAAAATTTGTAATCGTATATTTGTGTTGGTGTGCTGTGTACATGCAGTTGAAAAGTTTTCAATTGAGCGTGTCAACAAAAGTGGCGCTATTTTCGATTTAACAAAGCTAAGGTAATTCTTAGCTCTTCAAATTTGTATAATCATATCCTTTGGTTGGTGTGTTATATGTATACTTTTTTTTGGAGAGTATGCTGGGGTTGAAAGCAGACCCCCCTGCTTCTATAAAAGGCTGAGAGAATTTACAAAAGTGAGACCTCCAAAAAAGAGGCTCAAAAAACCAAAAGAACAGCAAGCTACCCTAAAATACAAGAGAGGAAACCAAAACAATAGCTCTGTACAACCGCATACCTTAAGGAATTACCCCCTAAAATACATGGTTACCGCGGCATCTTCTTTAACAATCTTCAGAAGATTATCGTCAAAATCACCTGGTTCAATGTCCTTGTAACCTTCAGCAGGTTTTAGCTTTGTCGGATTGTCTGGTGCTCTGTTTGTTTTTCTAAAGCAGTGCCCGACTGCACATTTTCTGAAGTTAAGCATTTTAGTTTTAATACTCTCAAACCAGGGAGATTCAAGGTTTGTGATGAGCATTTGTTTGGGCCCATTTGCTCTCTGCATAAACTATAATGTCAGAGCAAGATCTGGTATATGCAAGCTTAAGACCCTTGTAGATCCCTTGAAGCTCATGCATTATCACAGAGTGGGGTTTTGATATACCTGCACAGGCCACGATAGCTGTCCCATTCGAGTCTCTCAGAATGGCACCATAACTCCCTACTTCCGTAAGCGAGCCATCGGAATTAAGGGCCCAATAGCCTTCTGGAGTTTTTTTTCATTTGCACATGATCACGTCTTTACTCTTCCTTTTTAACCTGGACATTCCAGTTTTCCATCTCCGCCCTGTTATTACTGCTTTCTTCCAGCTCAATACTCGAAGTAGCCAACTTATGTCTCACAACAGCAATAATCTCACTAAGGACAACCTTGGCTAACTTGCTCTTGCTATAATTTTTTTTTGCATTTCTCTCTTTCCAAAAACAATAGATAAAAGCACAAAACACCATGTTCTTAATTCTGCTAGTCATGCTTTTACCTTTAAAGTGTTTCAGGCACCAATTAATCTCTGTACTCCATCCAGTCGGCGTTGGTCCTTCAGTAGTTAAGTTTCTCAAGCAACCCAATCCATATGTACTGTGTATAAACACAAGCAAAACAGATGGTCTTCATCTTCATTGTGAACCCAGCACAGCACACATTTAGCTTGCTCCAACACTCCCCACTGCAGCAACTTATCTTGTGTTTTAAGCACCTTATTAAAAGCTAATCAAGCTAATATTCCCAGTAAACCAAACCAAATCCTTGAATTACTAAGGAGCTTTAACCTGCCTAATCTTTTCAAAGGTGTCTTTAAGATTGTATGTTCCATCACTTGAAGCTGTCCAAACATACTCATCTCTATCACTAGGGTCCACTTCCACTTCCAGCAACTGCTCCCATATCTCTGAGGTGTTATATCGGGCATTTTCTGAAATTCTCCAACCATTGTTGCTTATGATAGCTCCCACTTTAGCTTCAAGATGTAGAGTAGTATCATAGCTGAATTGTTTGAAATAAAAAACAATTTAATACACCCTTAGGGTGCTTAGGGTCCTACAGAAAAATTCAAAGCCCGTTCCCAATTTTATGTTTTGCAATTTTAGAGGCATCCTTTTTACAACTCACAATATTGTTCCACATCGAGCTGTCCTTAGGGACTTCATGGTCCAGAAATGCTTGCTTTTTATCAAATTACTTCTCACCCAATTTGCCCATATGGTGTCATGACCTGATACTACAGTCCACAGATGTCTCATTGCTGCTGCCTTATACACCGTAACAATGCCTCTTATATTAAGCCTCCCTCTTGAAAGAGGAAGGAACATCTCTCCCAGCTTATCATAGGGTGTTTATACTCAAGTTCAGTCCCTCCCCTCAAAAATTTCTACACACCTTGCTGAGCAAGTTTTCAATTGATTTGAGGCAGCTTGTAGCAAGAGCACCAGTAAGTATTCATAGTTGTCAACACGGCCTTAAGGAGAAGAGTCAGTTTTCCTGCATAAGACACTACATAAGACTGGTATCTGCTTTTCTAGGACCCTATTCTTTGAGCCACCTTCTCTACTAGTGGCAAACAATCCAAGGCTTTCAATCTTGTACTCTCAAGGGAAGTCCCAAGTATCCAACGGGCAGGAACCCCACTTCAATACTCAGTGTTATATGTATACAGTTAAAAGTACCAACAGAAGTTGCTCTATCTTTAGTAATTTCTTTGTTAGCTGCGGCTGTTTTTTCTCTAGGACACTGTATTTTATTTCAATCACTTTAACAAACCGTGCTAGGAACTTCTGAGATCTATTAGGCATGGTGAGATTACTTTCGAATGTGTAGGGCAAGATAGCTTGAGTGGACCCATCATCATTTATCTAAAGTTTTCATAGATCTCTATGGAGGATGGGTGGAGTTTGGATCCTTATGCATAGTAGAAACTGCCTTAACCCATTTCCGTCTTCTTGTGCTCTTAAAACTGACAAAGGTAATGGGAATGCATTTAATACATAGTGATGGCAATAACTTTAATGCTGCTGTCAACTGTGAGCTGGTGATATTTGGTTTGTTAATGTACCTTATCAAACATTTTTATACTGTAGGCCTATAGTTGTTAGTTTTTCTTTCATTATCTATCTATTTTAGGATAGTTTGTTCATTTTTCATTTTGTCTCGTGATTTTAAGGTGGATGAATGGTCAGCATCTAAGAGTTTTTCCACCGGAAGAGTTAATCAAGCTTTTGGGCGAACGTTGGAAATTAGCTGGTATCCTCACAGAATCTGAAGGAACTTTTGTGGAGGTAATTTTTTTTATTTACGTGTTCTTGGATTTTGCTATTATTTGGTTTAAGTTTGACTTTAGTTATATAAGCGTACTCTTTGGAACCCCTCGCAAAAAGAGAGAGAGAGGATATTTGGGTGATCTAAATACTTGAAGGTTTACATTTTTTAGTGTTGTAATGTTAAATCTAATGGATACACGCGCAAAACATTTGATTTGTGAGGTGGCCAAAGGTAAGATAAGCAATTAAGCATCCATATTTGGTCAGTTGGTATAAATATGTGCCAGTTCACATAACTTCTTAGGGTGATCTAAATACTAGAAGGTTTACATTTTTTAGTGTTGTAATGTTAAATCTAATGGATACACGCGCAAAACATTTGATTTGTGAGGTGGCCAAATGTAAGATAAGCAATTAAGCATCCATATTTGGTCAGTTGGTATAAATATGTGCCAGTTCACATAACTTCTTAGGGCACGGAGGGTACCTTTATTCCGAAGGGGTTTATACGCAGAAAGACGTGCTAATCCTCACAAGTTCTTGAAACAGGAAGCTGCTGTGCTTCTAAAAGATGGGGTTGACTTGGTACCGGATTCTGATAAAGCGCTTTCAGATTTGCTTTCTTATCCATTGCTTGCAACATTGGGAAGGTATTTCTTATAATCTTTTCGTCTTTACTGTATAAACTTTAGAATTTTGGATAGTTGGTTGGTGTATAGGTGTTGGATCCCACAATTCCGACTTCTGGTTTATTCTTGAAACTTAGCTAATTGTCTCCCATTTGTTCTCTGTTTCTCATCTTACTTTTCGCTCTGCACCTCTTTTCCATTATTTAGATCTAGCTACTTTATCATATAATTCTCTTACATAATTTTTTACGATGGCCTGCCATTTGCAGTTCTGAAGGTAAACCTGTTCTGGAAGACAAACTTTCTGAATTTGCATTAAGCTTGATTGCCGCCTATGAGAGTGGAGATCTCAATGTTGCACTTGAAGAAGGCCACACTGGTTGGAAGACTTGGGTGAAGAGCTTCGGCAAGTCACTGGGACGCAAGGTTGGTTTTAAACATATAGATGCCTGGATACTAAATTTTCCACATAATCATTTAACAATTAGTCCCCCTTAATTTTCTCTACCTAAACACATTCAATATATGTTCATAATGGGCCTGCAGACCGTGTTCCGTGTTTGGTGGGTTGTACGATGAACCCATAGATGTTATTTTTCTGATTTTAAAGAACAATGAGAGTTTTTAGCATTTCCAGCTTAGGGGGAGTTAGGACTTGTATTTCTAAGAACGTTTTTTTTCAGCATTCTGTCTTGCAAAAACAACCCGAGAGAGATGCTCAAAGAACATCAGAAGTTCCTAAATCACGACGTATATTGTATGTATAATTTTTCCAATGTTGAACTATATTTCATGTAAGTATCGATATGTATCACGACATTTTGCAATATATGGTCAAAATGATTACTGTAAGTGTACCGTGCTCGTTATATTTGTTATATGCTATCGGGTCTATATATTGTGCAAACTGTAATATAATCTAGATTTCAGCGATTAATATCTCAAATGTCTGAACCATGGTCAGAATTTCAATTTAACTTAAGCATTTATCTTTTGATGGCAGGGCAAATCTTTATTCATGCCACTTCGAGTTTTACTGACGGGGAAACTCCATGGCCCAGATATGGCTTCTACCGTGCTCCTTCTCCATAAAGCTGAAAAATGCGGCGCCATTGCTCCACAAGCACAATTTGTAACATTAGAAGAAAGGTTCAAAATTCTGGCAGAAGTTGACTGGGAAGGTCTTAACAGGGATCAACCTCAATTAGAACCTGCTGCAGTCGTATCTCACTGATAAGAAGTTTGCAGTTTTGATCCAGTGTTTATGTTTTCACTTGTATGCATATTGAGTTGCCTTTAGATGATTTAGATATCCGTTGTTTTAGATCAAAGGTTCTTCAATTTATTTTACCTCTTGAATTAAGCATTGTAGGTTCTACCTATGTAATGGAGATTTCAAAGAACAATGTAGTATACCATGTGAAATGTGATTTGTTTTCAATAACAGATTTTTTAGCAGTCCGATTACATTTTTCCTTCTCCTTTTTGTAAAGATTATAGTGTTACGTCGATTTTTTTGCTATTTTTGTCATGTTTGGCTTAATTCAATGAAATGTGCTGGATTTAATATGGCTACGAGTAGTAGCTGAAAACATTCCAAATTATTTCGAGGACTTGGTCGGAAATTATTTGGCATTAAGATATGCTGATAATTTGGCATCAGACAAAAAGTACTGCGCTTCTCATCCGACAAAATATTCCCCCAAATCATTGTAACAACACTCACGAACAAATAATACTGAAAAGGATGCTTCTCCAACTGAAGAGTATGCATTCCGATTTACCATACTGGTATTCCAGAATCGCATACTGTTTTCGTCCAACAACAAATTACGTTTTTTCTCTTGGGCCCTTAACGGTTCAACGCCTAGGCAGGAGAGAGAAGTTGTGATGGGAGAGAGAGATGCCAACTATATTAAAAAAGTGATGGGCGCTCAACGATTCAGCGCCTAGGCAAGAGAGAGAAGTTGTGATGGGAGAGAGAGATGTAAGCTGTATAAAAAAAAAAATGTTGGGCGCTCAACGGTTCATCACCGAGGCGGTATGCTTATACTCCTCCCCAAGTTCAGGTTTCGCATATTTTGGAGGGGTATGGAGGTGAGTATGCTGAACCCATACTCGTGTTGGAAGAAGTTTTTGCAAGAGCATGAGAAAACCTTAACAACATACCGCTCTGTTGGAGATGCTTTTATTACAATAGAAAGTAGTAATCCTCGTGGCCGTCCGAAGCAAATCCATTTGTTGTTTACGTATACCTCTCGACCACGCCAAATAATAAGGCGCTCGCCATCGCCTCCGCATCATGGCCACCGTTTTCCCCATCTACAACTGTAATACCTAACTATACCAGTTAAGTAACCAAAACAACCACTAATTATTCTCATAATAATGACTAAATTACCCTTCCTCACAGTTTAAGCAACAACAACAACAACAAAATTGCATCTCTCTCTCTCTCTCTCTCTTTCCTTCTCTCATGGCGACCCAAATCAAATCACTCTGAGTGAGATCCCTAATTCTCTCTTTCAATGTCATCATCTCAAACCCTAGGAGGTCCATCGCGTTGTGGTCGAGTAATCGGTCCATCTCTAGACAAGATCATCAAGAACGTAGCTTGGAGGAAACACTCTAACCTCGTCTCCTCTTGTAAATCTGCTCTCGACCTTCTTCAAACCCTAATCGACTCTCCCGATCCAATCCCTAACTCCCCTTTGTTCGGTCTATCTCGCGCTGATGCTGAATCGGTCCTCCAACCGTTGATCCTCGCCATCGAATCGGCTTCGATAAAAGTTATGGAACCTGCGCTGGAATGTACCGCGAAGTTGTTCTCTTTGTGTTTGATTCGCGGTGAGATCGACCCGAGTGGGAGTTCGTTGGTTGAGTTTCGGTTGATTGATGCGGTGTTTAAGTGTGGAGGGATGAGTGATGATGGTGTGGAGATTGGGATTTTGAAGGTTTTGATATCGGCTGTGAGATCGAATTGTGTGTTGGTGAGAGGTGAGTGTTTGAATCAAGTGATTAAGACTTGTTATAATGTGTATCTTGGGAGTGTTAGTACTTGTAATCAGATCTGTGCGAAGGCGGTTTTAGCTCAGATTTGTGTGATAGTGTTTAAGAGAGTGGAGGAGGATGCGATGGATGTTAAGGTTCGGACGATTTTTGTTGTGGATTTGTTGGAGTTGACTGATAAGAGTTTTAATGAAGTGGGGTTAGTTCAGTTTGTACAGCATTTTATTGAGGAGGCGATGGGGGTGTCGAATGATGCGGCGGCGGGAATAGTGTCGTTGGAATTAAGAAATGGGGAGGTTTCGCGGACGACGAATGAGAATGGAGAAGGGGAGGGGGTGCATGATGAGAGTAAGATTAGGGAAGATGGGTTTGTATTGTTTAAGAACTTGTGCAAGTTTTCAATGAAGTTTTCGACTCTGGAGAATCCTGATGATCAAATTCTATTGAGAGGGAAAGTTTTGTCTCTTGAGTTGCTGAAAATCGTGATGGAGAATGGGGGTCCTATTTGGCGAACAAATGAGAGGTAAGTACTTAGCTACAAAAATTTAATTTTTGTGTCTACTTGAAAGTCAGTATGAATTTAACTTATCATTGCAAAACATAAATGCCATATATAAGAACTAGCCAAGTCTAAAAAACATGAAATTCCAGCGTAAAGTCGTCATGAAGTTTCAAGACCTCGTGGTGAGGTAGAGGGCTCTCTTTCAAATTTAATGTGGTGGTGCCTTTGCTTCAATTTAGCAGTTGGTGTATGATTACCATCTCGGAAAGTTTATTTGCACTTCATAAATAATTTTGTCCTTTCAAAAGGAGTTCCCCCCTCCATATAATGCTCCAATGAAAATGATCCCTTTGCTTTAGAACCTAAGATAATGTAGCAAATTTCTTTCTCCACGTTTAATATCCCTCCTATTTATTCGTCGAAACATCTCAAATTATCGCAGCAAGTAAAAGGTTTTGTTCAAAATTCCTCCTACTTATTCGTCGAAACATCTCAAGTTTTTGCAATGAGTAGAAGGTTTATAAAAAGACACACATACCGGACCAAATTCTAAGCAAGTTAAATAGAATTTCAGGCATGAACCAAGATAACCTCACTTGAGAGAAACAAAATATACTATCAGTCGAGATTGTTTAGTCACAAAGCATCACTGGCTTCACACTCGTAAAGTCCTCTATTCCAACCTGTCTTATGTATGGGAAATGTTGACATCTAACCATCTCGGTGTCTTTCAATTTACAATAATTAACTTCAAATTGCTTTGATGAATAGTCAGTTTTCTTCTAAGATTACTGTAAGCAGTGATTAAAGCCTCTTTGGAGTGGTTGTTGATTTTATTAAGGGACATGTTATTGAAACCTCAGGCAAAGCTGCGTTTAGGAAGTCCCCATGAACATGTATGTATCATATCAAATAGAAAGAACACCCCCCACCTCACAGCATCCTCCTTAATTTTGACATGCAATACAGTGGGGAAGGAGCTTGGGGTAAGTACACTCTTAATACAATATGTAGACAAAAAATCTAAATAACATGCTCAATGGATATTTTCTCTAAATACATAGTATATCTTTGCTTAACAAGCCTCTCAATAAGCTTATTAATAGATCGAAGAAGAAAGTGGCAGTTCCAAGGAGGAGCAACTCCATGTGAGATGAACCGCACCATTTGCATAGAATCAGTTGCAATGCGGACGTGACTCACCTTTTCCAAATCAACACTCAACACAATTGAAACAATATTCAGAGAGTTCTTGTGAGCTGGTCTGGACAAGAAAGCAATAACAAGTGTTGCATGGGATGATATATGTGTTCCAAAAAATGAGGGGATTTTGGGACTATAGAAAGTGAAGGAAATCAATGATTTTCTCATGAGAGCAGTTTGGAATTTAGTTTCAGGAAAGATTCTTGTGGACTGCTTGGATTAAAACCAAGTATCTAAAAGAAGACTCCTTCTGGACAATTAACCGCCATGCAGATTGCTTATTGGGATGGAGATCTATGTCTAAGAGGAGAGACATTGCCTTAAAGTACTGGGCGTATGTCATAGGAGACAGTGAAGGGACATTATTCTGGAGAGATCCATGGTGTATTTGGATAATTAACTTGAAATTGGTTCAGATGAATAGTTAGTTTTCTTCTAAGAATTACTGTAGGCAGTGATTACAGCGTATTTGGCTAGTGGATGTGATTTTATTTTGAATAGACATGTTATTGAAACCTCAAAAATGTTAGGACATCTGAAAGAGAGTTAAACTGAATTTTATTTATGGGCAAATCTGGGGTTAGGCAGGACCCATACCTAGGACCCCTACCTGGTATATACCATATCAAATAGAAAGAATTACACCCTCAGAAAATATCCGTCCCCACCACCACCACACACACACACACACACACACACAACGGTTAGCTTCTTTAAGCACAGTAAATCTTGAACTTAAACAATATTAATAAGCTTCTCTAAACGCATAGTAAATCTTGAACTAACAATCTCAATAACTTAATAGATTGAAGAAGAAAGTTTCAGTTCCAAGGAAGAGAAACTCCATGTGGGATGAACCGCACCATTTGCATAGAATCAGTTGCAATGTGAATGTGACTTAACTGAAGTTGCAGATAAGTAGAGATGAGAATTAGAAAGATAGTCAGTGTGGGAAGGATGTCTTTCGATCTGGAAATCACAGTAGAGTTGGTAAGGAATGGATTCCTGTACATTACTGGTATGAGGGTGAGTGGCTGGGTCTCCGAAGACCGCAAATTCAGTAGAAACTTAAATGATTTTTGGTTAGAACAACTATCCAAATTTACCATATGGATTGGCGAAACTCTTCTTTGGTTGAAGGACCGCGTTTTTATAAGAGGATTTAAATGCTTTTCGTAGTACACTCCTCTGTAAATTATGTGGAAGTCATTATAAGGTGTTAACCTAATCAAGCTATTGTACTTTTTTAGGTAATGAGACCTATACATTCTCCCCTTGATTAACTCCTTTGATGTGTACTTGTACTAATAAAAAAAATCTCACTAACTTTTGCTGACAAAGTAATATGCCAAATTATCTCAAGTCAATTCCATATTTTATTGGCTGGGTCATATAGAAAGAAATGAGTGTTTAGAACTTCGAAAGGAAAATGAGGCTATTGGTGCAGTATGCTAGACATTTACATAGTGATGTTATATGGGGCCTCTACTGTCAAAATTACGAGATTGTGGGGTTTGAGGATCTACTTGTCAGGTGAAGGTATTTTACATCTGGATCTTGCTCGAGTTGTCTTTGGGTTTTATTTGGTTTTCTATCTCAGGAAACGTTTCTTTGGGCAATTGATGTATTCTACCATCTTCAAAATAAATAGATAATCAACTTAACTAGATGATGATATGTTTCTATGACTTAAGTTTGCCTACTTTATTGTTTCTTCAAGTCTGTTTAATCCACTAGCATGTATTGCCATTTTTTATTGATAATTTTCTTCTTCTAATTTATCTTCTCTTTTCTCGCCTTAGTTAACTCTCTGTATCTGCTAATTTATTTTTACCATTTGCTGGCTTAGGTTTCTCAGTGCTGTAAAGCAGTATCTCTGCTTATCATTGTTGAAGAATAGTGCAGTGTCGGTTATGAGTATTTTTCAGCTTCAATGTTCGATTCTCATGAGCTTGTTATCAAAGTTTAGATCAGGATTGAAGGCAGAAATTGGTATTTTCTTTCCCATGCTTATCCTCCGAGTGCTCGAAAATGTGCTTCAGCCTAGTTTTTTACAGAAAATGACAGTTCTGAACTTGCTCGAGAAGATCTTTCAAGACCCACAGATTATTGTTGACATTTTCGTGAATTATGATTGTGACGTCGATGCACCAAATCTTTTTGAAAGGTATAAACTTAGCTTATTTGCAAATTAGACGTGTCAAATTTAACATTTGATGGCTAATAGGAGACAATATGATTCAAATATCCAAGTCTTTCCCGATATATGTGTTGGCATGATTCTTCAAATGGTGGCTCAACTTGGACTACTGAATTTACTTATTTTCTATAGAAACGAAAAAACTCAGTCTAGCACTTATTTACCTCCGGTGACATAGTAAACCAGCGTATTCACCATTACAATGGTCAGATACTATTCTTTAGCGAAAGTTTGGTAGGGGAACCTCTCACCCGCGTAAAGCATCCAGAAAATATTAAATTGGACCATGTCTAAAGGGTTAACCTAGAGTGTCGATCTCAGGACCACGAGGCTCTCTACAGTCTAACAACGTCTGCTGATTTACTAGCTTCGACTCTTTGAAAGAATGCTGAACACATTTTGTATCAAATCAAAGGAATTTAACAGTTGATTTTAGACAGTATTGAGGTAGCACTCTACATGTAGCGAATGTAGTACTCACTACATCTAGCGAATAGTATAGATTTTGCTATCATAAAGTTAAATAGAGGACCCTAATGTCAATGTGGACAGTAAATGGGGTTTAGACAGTTACAAGTCCCCGAATATGTTAGACATACTACATGTAGCGACTATTGTAACTTTTGCTATCTTAAAGTAAAATACAGGAACCTAATATGAATGATTTATTTACTATTTTGCTCTCAACATGCTAAAGATATCGATTGCAGGAAGGTAAATCCTAACCAATCTCTTGAATCCGCAAGACGCCAAATTAGATAAGAACGCTGAAGAAGATAAGAACACGATTCATTGACTGAATATCTAGACAATCTACACTATGGGCCTCATATAGGTCGAGGCTACCAATTTGACTAAAACACTAATGAACTATTCATTAACTTATAATTAAGAATCTTCCATAACTTAAAACTCAAAGCTCATAAAGTAATAGAAATAATAAATAGAGAATTCTCATTAGGCGCGTGACAACTTACATGCTCATGTCAAAAAAGGGCTCAGGGATGGATATTTACCTTCTTTGGGTAGGAGGGAAGGTGATTTGGCGTTCACATCCTCACTATTGGAGAGGGTTATCATATAAAAGAGAGATATTGACCTTCCTCTCCCTATTTGTTGGAGGTGTCTAATGTAGAAAACTTACTAATGATGCTCTAATATGTACTGCAAATTTGTATTTCTCGCAGTCAGTTTATTTTATCGGGGTTTAGTAAAAGGTATTAAAACCCTTTTAATTCCATCAGATACTTGCAGGACTGTCAATGGTCTTCTAAAGACTGCGTTAGGTCCACCTTCTGGTTCTACAACAACATTGTCTCCGGCTCAAGATATTGCATTCCGGATTGAATCTGTTAAGTGCTTGGCTTTTATAATAAAGTCAATGGGAGCTTGGATGGACCAGCAATTTCGAGTCGATGATTTTGACCCATCAAAGAGTCATGAAACTGACGTTTCAAATGAGAATCCCTCCATATCTCATGGAGAAGATGGAGCTATTGTTGAAAATGATCTACATTACGAAGCAAATTGTGAATTACCAGAGACTGCTACCTTTGAGCAACGCCGTGCTTTCAAAATTGAGTTTCAGGTTAGTTAGTGCTAAACGAGATAAATTATGATAGTTTCAGAATCCTTATATTTAAACTGTCAATGAATTGCATTTAACCTAAATCTAATCAAAATTTTGAATTTAGATATGCATTTAACAGTTGGAATTGATCCCACTACGACAATCTAAAATCAATTTAGGTTTTAGAGTGTATTAGGATGTCTCCAATCAATCCTTTAATAATGCGAATATGAAGTGTTCACATGTTTAATATATCTTTGCTTTGTTTGGAGAGTTTATTTATCTTGAATTGTTTTTCGATTTAATTCAGTTGTGGAGATAAAACTTACTGTACTACAGGTCAAATTCGAATTTTAGCATATCTTTTAGATCCGGATTCTACTATATATATATTATTATTATTATTTATTATTATTATTATCTGATTTGGATATGTACAAATTCAGTACAAATCTGGTCCACCATTACTAGTATTATGCTCACTTCGTGTTTCATGGGTACAAGTACTGATGGGAAATATTTACTCACTTTTAGAGATGCGAAAATCAAAATCTCTTAGGGGTAATTGTCGTAGAGTGTCCTTGAGTTACACACTATGTATCATTGACACTGGTACGCGTGTCGGTGTCCGACACGGTTCAGTCCATTGGGGTCAAAAATAAATTAGGGGGTTTGGGGGCTCCCTCCAAGAAAATTTTGAAGGTACACTAATGGTGTATTAGAGCCTTAGAGGTGATTGATATGATATTTTGCTTTATTATAAAAAAAAGGGGAAGAGATGAATTGAACCATGGACGAAGCTGTGAAACAAGTAGACACAACCAATGAGCCAATGCTCTTAAATATTGAGTGGTGTCAATTATACTCTATATCAAATTTTTTTGTCAAATGCTAAGTAAAAAATGTCAGTTTTGTTGGAAGTGAGTGTGGTCATTTGACCCCATTGGTCCCCCTAGCTCCGCCCCTGGATACGGGTACGAGGTGTCGGACACTGCGGCTTTCAAAATAAGCGAAAACGTGGACACGACCTTATAACTAAAAAAAATATCTTTGTTCACATTTCCTGTATTATGTCTTATTATCTGTGAATCTATTAATGTTTGTATACATTATGATATTAACTCATGAGTCAATTTACAACTAATAACAAACATAAAACAATGATAGTAGTTTGTAGGGTTGAATACATGCCTAAGAATTGAAATATTCTAAAAGTTATGTCAAGTACTCATTGGAGTGTCCACACGAGTGTCCAACACGTTTGGACACGGATTATAATAGGAATATGGAGTGTCCATGTTACATAGGTTAACACATAATAAACCCAAGTTAAATATCTAAATCTCGAGGACATTGGACGACAAAAGAACGCATAACATCCGTGTTTTCACCTATCCGGAGACATTAAGCTACCTTTTGTTATTGATGGGAGTTCCTGTGGTTTTCTCAATCCGCGTGATATAGGACTGGTCCACATACTTAGCTATATAAGATTCCACTTCCAACCATTAATCTGCCTTGTACTCATGTTGCATTACTCCCATCACCTTGAAGGAACCAATTTGGTTGAATTATGTTTTTCCAGTGATGATTTACGTCTATATGAATTCCTATATAGATATGCGGGTAGGTCTTCTGCTAGGTGGAATCTGTTATCTCATTGTTTTTTGTTTTTTCATGTATCTCCTGTAATTTAACCATATATTTAGCACATCTAATGTGTATTTTCTATTTTATGTAGAAAGGCATTTCACTATTCAATCGGAAACCTTCCAAGGGGATTGATTTTCTAGTAAGCTCTAAGAAAATTGGTAGTTCTCCGGAAGAAATTGCTCTTTTTCTGAAAAACACTACTGGGTTGAACGAGGCCATGATTGGGGACTACCTGGGCGAAAGGGAGGATTTATCTTTGAAAGTTATGCATGCATATGTGGATTCATTTAATTTCGAAGGGATGGATTTCGGTCAAGCAATTAGATTTTTCCTACGTGGCTTCAGATTACCAGGTGAGGCACAGAAGATCGATCGCATCATGGAAAAATTTGCCGAGCGCTACTGTAAATGCAACCCTAGTTCATTCACAAGTGCCGATACTGCTTACGTTCTTGCTTATTCTGTGATACTGCTCAACACTGATGCACATAACAGCACGGTTAAAGGCAAGGTAAGCTTCGTCAAAAAGTCATAAATTTTCTTCTCGAGGATATTTAGTACCTTGGAAGTGATTACTGTCAGTATTTTTTTTGTATTTGGCAAGCTAAGAAAATGGCAAAAATAGGAATCTATATAATTAAAAGCACAATAATTAATTTCATTCAAAATGAGGTGTGTAAACTAGAAGGTTTTGTGCATTAGGGTTTATGGTTTAGGTGTATACTATATAAGTTAGTATATAATCTCGACTTCTATACCGATTTCTTATTTGTGCTGGCTCTCCCCCCCCCCCCCCCCCCCCCCCTCTAGATGTCGAAGGCTGATTTTGTTCGCAATAACCGAGGGATAGATGATGGAAAAGATTTACCTGAAGAGTATCTTGGCACGTTGTATGATCACATTGTGAAGAATGAAATAAAGATGAAAGCCGAATCTTCTGCCCTTCAGAGCAAGCAAGCAAACAGCACGAATAAGCTATTGGGTTTTGAAGGCATACTGAACCTCTGGAAGCAAGTAGAAGAAAAACCATTAGGTGCAGATGGTAGTCTCATCAGAAACATTCAAGAGCAATTTAAAGCAAAGACTGGAATTTCAGAGTAAGTTGACTTCTTCCACATGCAACCGTAGATTTTCTTGGGTTATTTAGACTCACTTCTTATTAATGTTTTATCAGATCTCCCCGTTTTCATTTTGACAAACATACCTTTGGTTTTGATGAAAATCTCTATTTTCTTTTAGTGCTTTGTAGAACTTAATTTTGTTTTGTACGAAATGGTCTGTTTTGTATGTAACACTTGTAGATGTGGTCTGCTAGTAGTGAAATGGGGTCTGAAATCTATTGCTAGGAGCCTGATACCTATGTGATCTTCTAAACAATTGTTCATTTTGCAGCGACATTAAAATTGCTGATAGTAAAAGACCTCCCCTTCAAATGGGAGGTCTCATACTGCCATGCCCTAACTTGTCTACTGTAACATCACCCAGTGAAACTCAGGACCTAAACCCACACCTTAACGGACCATTTTAGTACGGATTATCCATTTCAAGTACCTTTTGTTAATAAAAAATTCATCTGCAGGTCTGTCTACTACGATGTCACAGATGTAGCAATACTGAGGTTTATGGTGGAGGTTTGCTGGGCCCCAATGTTAGCGGCTTTTAGCATGACTCTGGACCAAAGTGATGATAAGACGGCCACGTCTCAGTCATTGCAAGGATTCAGACATGCTGTGCATGTTACTGCCGTGATGGGTATGCAAACACAGCGGGATGCTTTTGTTACATCTGTAGCTAAGTTTACATATCTCCATTGTGCTGCAGATATGAAGCAAAAGAATGTTGATGCTGTAAAGGTAATTACTTCTCAGTGTGAAGGAGGTTTTCTTTATTCTGTTTTGGTATATATATATGACCTTATGGAGTAGTCAGCTTTGAAATACTTGCATTGGATTACTTCCGTTTAGCCTTCTTTGCGAACTTTTTTTTTATACCATGGTTCACACTATCAAGATAAATATGCTATTATTTGTATTTCGAGATTTCGGTAGATACTTCTCCATTCTTTTTCCTTGTAAATTCTTAAAAAACTTCTCCAAATTTCCCCATTTCAACCAATATTTCTTTCAATTCCCCCCAAACACCTCTATTTCTTCCCTGTTTCCAATGTTCTCCTAATTTCCTTTTCAAACTCACCCAGGTCCCTCTACTCTCCCTAATACCCATAAGTATCCAAACCTCTCAATTTAACCAATCCCACTCCTTTCCCAGTTTTCCACCAATTCCCAATTTTCATAAACAAAATTTCTCTATTCTTCGTTACTATTTTATTGAGCACTTGTTTAGCAACTTCAGATATCACTCATTTATCTTTCTCTTCGTACCCATGCAATTATTGTCATGGATATTGCCATGTTGTCGACAACTCATTAGCATATCCAACCATCACCACATTGCTCGACAGATCCTACACGAACAAAAACATTCACCTAATCAGACACTAGAGTTTAAGGAACGTGGAGAGGGTTATCTGCAATAGAAAAGAAGGTATTAAATAGTATCCAACCATCACCATATTGCCATGTACCTTTGGCACCTTTGCTTCTAGGAGTCTATTAAATAATATGAGCAAACTAGATTGTGGAGCATTTGAAAACATATGATCCAAATAGATTGTAGAGCATTTCTTTTTCTGATTTTTATTTTAAACGAGATACCTTGATTAATAATTGATATAAAGCCATTAAAATATTAAACTCAACCAACCATCAGAAACACACTTACAAAATGTTCATAAGAGCAACAATCTACCAGAGCATCAAACCTAAGAAAGTCACAATTTAATGAAACCCGCCTTAATGTAATGATTAGAGAAATCTGCCTTAATCTAATGGTTGGCTTAAGGGAGTTAAAATTTTACTTATAATATTTACATATCATATTAGTTACGTTGACTTATATGGTAGATCCATCCTGATTATCTATTTACCTACAAAAACTCACTTAAAAACCCCCAAATCCGTATACCTTAGAATTTATAAACAAATCAATATCCTTTGAAGTAGGGAGGGAGAGAGCCCAAATTCGCCGAAAGTAAAAAAAAGAATATTTCCTAAAAAATGAAATCTATTCTTACTTAAACTTTCTGCTATATTTTTCTTAGAGGGCGAGTAGGTACTTAATTCTTTTCTTTTTTTGTTGACTATGGTCAATGTGTTTATACCATAAATATGTGACCGCGACAACCATTTTTCCATGTTATCGAGATATATGATATATCTGGCAGTAAAAAGAAGATATATGTAATATATTGGTCAATAAATAAGATACATTTGTAATATATTGGTCGATAATGTCTATTGTTCGAATAAGCATACATATCCGTCGATGTTCATATTATCGAGGTTATATCAAAATTTGCTGATAAATATAGGTATAATTCGATATTTTCATCCTTGTTTCCATCTCAATCCACTTGTATTGATATATTCTCTTTAACAGACAATAATATCAATTGCTCTTGAAGAAGGTAATTATCTTCAAGAAGCTTGGGAGCACATCTTAACCTGTCTGTCTAGATTTCAGCACCTGCAACTCTTGGGAGAGGGGGTTGCACCTGATGCTTCCTTTTTAACAGTACCACCACACTCTGAAACAGAAGATAGAACAACGCCAAAGGCCTCAGGTTTTCCATCCTTAAAGAAAAAGGGTACAGATCTTCAGAACTCGGCTGTAATGGCTGTATTTCGAGGGGGCTCTTATGATAGCAGTACTACTCGTGGAGTTAATAATTCTTCAGGGCCCGTAACTCCAGAACAGATAAATAATTTCATTTCCAATTTGAATTTGCTTGACCAAATTGGAATTTTCGAGTTGAACCACATATTCGCTCAAAGCACAAGATTAAACAGCGAGGCAATAGTTTCTTTTGTGAAGGCCCTCTGCAAAGTTTCCATGGTAGAATTGCAGTCTCCCACAGATCCCCGCGTTTTCAGTCTTACTAAAATCGTTGAAATTGCGTAAGATCCTCCTTTTCACTAAATCCTGTCATTAATATGATAATATTTATGATATTTGATTGGACTGGTATGTTTGATATACTTTATCTATTAATAGTTTTTTTTTCATACTCGAAAAGATAGAATACCAATTTGGGAAGTATCGGCTACGAATACGATATGTATATCTGTAGAATTTGACATTTGATCCTAGCGTAATTGTCAGTGTTGAAGTGAGACCTTTCTTTTAATATGCAGGCACTATAATATGAACCGCATCAGATTGGTATGGACTCGCATATGGAATGTTCTTTCCAATTTTTTCGTCTCAGTTGGGTTGTCCGAAAACCTTTCAGTAGCAATATTTGTTATGGATTCCCTGAGACAGCTGGCAATGAAATTCTTAGAGCGAGAGGAGCTGGCAAACTACAACTTCCAGAACGAATTTCTGAGACCTTTTGTAATTGTTATGCAAAAAAGCAGCTCTGCTGAAATTAGGGAATTGATTGTCCGCTGTGTCTCCCAGATGGTACTCAGCCGTGTCAGCAATGTGAAGTCTGGCTGGAGAAGTGTTTTTACGGTAAGCTGCTCTATTGACTATGTACTTATTGTGAAAGATATTTACATGTCTCTTGATAAGATGTGAAGCGTAGTTTGTTTGAAACAATTGTTTTCTCACATTTTCTAGTTTCTTGTCTAGGTCTTTACCACTGCTGCTGCTGATGAGCGCAAGAATATCATCTTATTGGCTTTTGACACCGTAGAGAAAATTGTCCGAGATTACTTCCCCTACATAACTGAGACAGAGACTACAACTTTCACAGATTGTGTTAGATGTCTAACCACTTTCACAAATAGCAGATTGAACAGTGACGTTAGCCTCAATGCCATTGCATTTCTTAGGTTCTGTGCCGTGAAACTTGCGGATGGAGGACTGATTTATTTGTCTGCCACAGCAGTTGCTGATGATGCTTCTGATGAACACACTTTCACTGATAAAGACGATCATGTCTACTATTGGGTTCCTTTGCTCACAGGTAACCAGTAAATTTTGTTTCTAGATGTCAAAGGTATTTCTTATGAGCAAGGATTAAAACATCTAATTCTATCATTTTAACTGTCTGCCCTGATTTGATATACCCTCGATTGATGCCAGTATGGGTCCATATATGATGTTCCCATGAATCAGAAGCCTTGACCTATATATTACAAATATATCTATATATATGTCATACCATCTAAAATGTTAGTATATTATTGTAATTTATATGGAAAATTTTGTTTTTTTTGTGTGTTGAGGGTAAGCTGGGGTTAGAAGGCAGATCCCCCCTGCTCAATAACGGAATAAAATAATTTACAAGTGGCGTGCGTGGTAGGGGGTGTCCCTTATTTGCCAAAGGAAAAAAAAGAAATAAAAATAACAAAGAAGAAAAAACACAACCAAACATGTAGCTATTGTAAACTCTGCTACTGGCATCTTCTCTAAGAATACTATCCAGTCTATCAGTGAGAGAGCTAGGGGATAGTACACTTTCACCATTAAGAGGTGGATGAGAGGCAAGATAGTGGGCTCCTCTATTTGTTCCTGAGGGAACAACTTGAATGGAGAAGTGATCAATATGTTATTTGCTATGCCTATGAAGTAGTAGCTACTATTACTTTATCTCATGCCCAAGGGAAGATTTTATACTATCAGGTATTCTCCACCTAGAACAGTCTATAATCTTAGAAAGAGGAGCATTCATGTTAAGGGTAGAGTTATACCTGAATTATTGTCTAATGGATGAAAGAAGAATACCTGAGGGATGCCAAGGGTCTTTCCAAAATAGGATGTCCTTACCATTTTCAAGCTATGCTTTATAAGCCTGTGAGCTTTAGTCCTTGTTTGCAAAATGCCCCTCCACACCCATGAGGAGTCTTGGGGGATCTTCATTTCCCAAATATGCTTTTTTTTAATTTAGTTAGCAAGCACCCATTTGGGTCAAACCAGTGTTGGAATCTTCAAGTGAAAACCACTTAGCTCTTGATCTTTGCCTCAGCATGGAATCCTCTTTGAGAGAATTGTTATTGTAGGTATCAAGCAAATTTTTTCCTGCAGTTCAAGCACTTCATCAAGGGGGTTGAGTTGAATTTGATTTTGATTTTGGACTTCAGCAAGGTCTGATCTAGCTTTAGTGACAGCTTCAGAAATTCGATCATAGTTGCTCTTCCTCCAAACTTTCAAAGTCATCTTTGTAATTCTCAACTTGTTGTACAATTGAAGCGTGGGATTGCCAGTCACTTTATTACTCCAAGCTTTAGTACCAACTTCTATAAATTCACTATGCTCACTCCAGTAGTTGTAATACATGAAGGATCTTTTCGTTTGCAAGGAACAAGTCATTAATTTGATTATGATTGGGCTATGATCAGAGATACCTGGAACAAGAAACTCTGCGAGTGCATCTCCATATAAGGTTGCCATCTTCTCATTGATAATACATTTTGTCAATCTTGGAACTAATTTTGTCCTCACTTTTCTTAGCTCGATTGGTCCAGGTGTATTTACAACCCATACGTCTCATGTCAAACAGATTGGCTTCCTCCAGCCACTCACCATACCTCTCAACTGTAGAATTAAATACATTCCTGGCCCCAATCTTATCAAAGCAGCCAAGCAGGAGAAAGGAGAATTGAAGTCCCATGTAACCATCCAGGTTTTGTCAATGCAGTTGGAGAAGTCAATAAGGTCCCTCCAAAGTTCTTTCCTCTCAACTGGGTTATTAGAGGCATAAACTAGAGAAAACACGAAATCTTTCTCCCCATGTTCAACATTGCAGTGAATAAATTGTCTTGATGTTGACTTTGATGACGAGTGGGTCCCAACAGAGTATCATTCTACGTTTGGTGGGGGTGTCAAAACAACTCCAGTTCCAGCAAGGACAAATGGAGTTCACAAGTACTTGTTCATTGCCCTTTCTCGCCTTGGTCTCCACTAAACCCATTAGAGCAACCTTCTCCTGAGTAATGAGCATTCTAGCTTCCTGCTGTTTAAGTGACATGTTCAGACCTCTAGCGTTTCAGATGAGTGTGTTAATCATGGTTATAACTCAAGGTTTATGGAGTTCTAACAGCAGCTGGGCTTTTTTTCTCATTCCAGTCTAGCATAGTCAAAAGTCATGACGTGACCTCATGCTTCTAGTGCTCCATATGCCACAATAAATGTTGCCAAAGATCACTAATTTTGTTAGTTGGCCACTCCCAAATATCAGTTTACTAAAAAAGATTTTCCAATCTTTGCAGTTGTTGTGGTAGGTTCCCTGCATCCATAACAATACATAACAAGAGCCAATGCTCTAACTTCAACCATTGCACTCCCAGGCCAACTTGCCATCAGTACTACCCTTATCAAGATAGTTGCAATTATTTACACAAGTTGTGGAGTGTTATAGTTAGTTATAATATTGTTCTCTTTAGTATCAGAAAGTTTCAAAACCAATAAAGAGGGCATACACTTGGCAGTATTTTCAATTGCTAGATGAAGGTATAATTCTTCAACCTTGTTCAAAGTGATGACTAATAACACCTTAACCTCTGTCAGTGTAGTCTCTCCCTTACTCCCTCTACAATCTAGGTAGTTTTTCTCTCAGTGGTGGTACAATTCTCAATGGATCCAATGTAGCTAGGCACAAGTTTTAGGAAGGTTAGTACTTACAGAAGCACAAATAACCTCCCTCAAAGTGACACCCAACTTCACCTTAGCCCTAGTGGTTGTAATCTCTACCTCACTGCACCCCTGAGGGTAGGCCCCTACACGTCTTCATTAGCTTTTGTTGTCTTTTGTTGTCAGATCCATGAAAGTACCTGCACTATGAGAAAAGTTAGTACAAAACTCTCTCTCTCGTGATATTGATTTTATTGTAGGTGTAATGTCTTCATTAGCTTTTGTTGTCAGATCCATGAAAGTATCTGCATTATGAGAAAAGTTAGTACAAAACTCTCTCTCTTGTGAAATTGATTTTATTGTGGGTGTAATGTTTTATGCCTTACACTCTCCATCACCTCTCATGAAAGTTTGTACCCACATTACAACCTTCTTGATTTTTAGTTGTTGTCACTTCTACTCCAACAAGTGCTTTGCCTTATTTTTGCTGTTACAATCTTTATCTCCTCCTCGGTCATTGTGTATGTTTCAACATAAGGTTTTTCTTTAAAAAAAACAACCTTCTTGTCCTGGTTGGATTTGTCTCCCACTGAAGCTTTTTTACTGCTTTTATCTTTATGATTTGTCCCCTTACTAATACAAGTACTGGTGCTTGTATTATTTTCCTTGTTCGCCTTCTGAGTAGCTTGTATCTGGAGTTGTGGCTGCATTGGCTTAGCTGGTTTATTACCCCCCTGGACTTGTGATGTATCTTCATCCCCACTAATAGGTCTCAGAACTTCCCCATCTTCATCCTTGTGGTCTTTATCATCTTTATTTTCCTTGTTGTCCTCTTCTTTGTCAGACTCCACAAGTATGTCAAACCTGTTGTTGGTATTCTTAGCTTTCACTGTGTTCTTACTTTTTGAGGTGATCCATCCATCCTTCTTTGCCCCCTTTTTTGTTTACTTGCTTTCTTGGCCCTTGGGATTCTGTTCCTGAACCACTACAGGCTTATTTTCACATGAGTTCAGGTTGCGACGATAGATTGAGCAATGATTGCAGCTTAAAGGAATCCATGGAGCACTTTATTATTGAAGCATAGTGCGGAAGCAAATCGACTAACAGAAAAGTAATCATTATTTTATTAATTGACTAAATAAACAAAAACTTAGATATCTCTCTCTCCCTCTACCCATTAACTAGGGTTTTCTCTCAAACTCCAACTAGCCTTAGCCCCACCCCCTCAAACACGATCCCAATTATTAGGCAACATGTCTAAAAACAAAATAAGATAATTTAGAAACTACTAAAAATACTAGGGGGTCCCACGAAGAGGCCGACTAGCGACGCCAAAGACGCGGTCCGGCGGTCGTAGTGGCCACGTTGGTTAATTCCTATCACTTTAGCTTCTCCATTCTTACCATAAAGGACAGGCATCTCACTAAGCCATTCACAGGTTGTAGGAATGTCAATGCATACCCTAGTAAATGAGAATGTGGAGATATAATCTTCAGTGTATTTGTCTAGCCCTCAAAGAATCTAGCAAATTAAGTTTGTATCTTTTAAATATAGTAAGATAGATGTTCTGTAATATTGGTCCCATTTATCAAAATCACATATATTAACCGTTTGAATTTTCCTTTCTCCCAAAATTTGTCGAATGGGTATCCGTCCACTAGATATTTAATGTATAAGTCGTTATTTAGAACTATTCTATTTGCTATCATATCTCTACCTAAATTCTACTTTAAATTAGGAGTGGGATTTAGGTAAAAACCTTCTAGTGAAAATTACTTACAAATGTGTTAAAGTTTGGGGTTGTGATGGACACTCTTTGTCTGCTTTTACCCTATTAAATTAGGAATGGATAAATTTAGGGTAGGCTTGGAGATATTCTGATATGACGTTTGAAGGTGGATATAGAACTCAGCTTTGGTTCTGATTGTTTTCATTTTATTCTTTTTCTTTTTCAGGTTTGTCAAAAGTAACATTTGATCCTAGACCAGCTATTCGAAAAAGTGCTCTAGAAGTCCTTTTTAATATTCTGAAGGATCATGGACATCTTTTCTCGCGCCCTTTTTGGATTGGTGCTTTCAATTCAGTTATATTCCCCATATTTAATACTCACAGAGACAAAAGGGAATCTGAAGATTTGAATGAGGAGAAGCTTCCCCCAGGTTCTGTATCCCGAGAATCCGAGGATAACACATGGACTTCTGAAACTTGTATGTTGGCATTACAATGTCTGGTTGACCTTTTTGTTAGTTTCTTTGAAATGGTGCGGTCTCAGCTAGTGGGTGTTGTATCAGTGCTCACAAGTTTCATTTGTCGCGGTCAGAGTCATGCGAGCACTGGGGTTGCCGCGTTGGTTCGTTTAGTAGGTGATTTGGGCAGGAAACTTTCTGAAGATGAATGGAGGGAAATCTTTCTGGCCGTAAAAGAAACGGCTGTGTCAAATCTGCCTGAATTTCGAAAGTTAGTTAGAACAATGGATACCATCGTGGTACCTGGCGTTGTTGAAGCCTATTCAGAATTATACCCTGAACATGAGTTTGCCAATGATGATCTGGAGGATGATAGTTTGCAAACTGCGGCATATGTAGTTTCAAAAACGAAGGGTCATATAGCTGTGCAGCTCTTGATCATACAGGTATCATCTCTCTCTCTCACTCACATACACACACACACACACACATGCGCGTGCGCGCGTGCACACACATCGTCAGTTCCTGTACTCTCCAACCTGGAATCCTAGAGCGTCTTTATTCATCCCAATTTGTCCACCGTGGACCAGCATAATGAATTTCATTTGTTCTGCCCCGTACCCCAATTGATGGAAAATATTAGTGTCTGATAAAAACATTTTCTGTCTGTATTCTCAATTAAAATCCAGTTTGACTGTTTAAGGTGGTATTTCATGGTCAGGCTCACTACGATAGTGTTTCCTACTTGTGTGGAAGAATTTTAGATAATTAGTATCCAACGAGGTTTCAGTTACACGATTCAAGGAATCGAACCATGATGCTTATCTTGGATTTGTTTTTGTTTTTGTGACGAGGAGTATCTCATCATGGAGAACATACCTCCCCTCTAAATGCAGGACCTTCTGAAACTTATATCTGATACAATTTTAGTGCTGAAACTAACAACTAAAGATATATCAACTTGTGATGACTTTTTTTTTGTTGGGCTAAAAGTCTTATTTATTTAGTTTTCTGAAATTGTAATGACAAGTCGAAAAATTGATCTCATTGGGCGGTAAACCTGTATACATTTCTCTTTTTGACCAAATCCCAGTTTAATCTTTTCCTTATAACATCATATGTTTATATTAACATAGGCACATTCCTTGATGTTTTTCTACAGATCACAAGTGAGCTATATAAGACGCATCAACTGTTCTTATCTTCGGCCAACATTGCTATACTTTTGGATATTTTTTTATCTGTTGCAAGTCATGCCCATGAACTGTGCTCTGATGCCACTTTACAACTAAAATTAAAGAAAGTTTGTTCTATCCTAGGGGTTTCAGATCCGCCGGTGGTTCACTTCGAAAACGAGTCTTACCTGAACTACCTCAACTTCTTACAAATTTTACTGCCAGAAAATTCTCCATCTCTGCCCGATGATATGAATATAGAATCCAAACTCGTCTCTGTATGTGAAGACATAATACAAATATACCTGAAATGTGCTGGACACGGATCCACACAGCAACAATCCGGTAAAAGACCTGTTCCACATTGGACGCCTCGACTAGGCTCAACAAAGAAGGAAGAACTAGGAGCTCGGACTTCTTTAGTTGTGATTGCTTTGCAAGTATTATGTGGTTTGCAAAGAGATTCATTTAGAAGGTATGTTTCTCAATTTTTTCCCTTGTTAGTTGACCTAGTACGAAGTGAACACAGCTCTGATGAAGTGCAACACGTGTTAAGCGACATATTCCAATCATATATAGGGCCAATTATAATGAACTCGTGATATTTATTTGTCAAATTATGTATTGCACTCAAAGGTAATTCACAGGCTTGCTGTTTTGATCTTTTTGGGTTAGCTGAAGCTCAAGTCTGTATTATATACCTTCTTTTTGTAGCATATGAAAAAGCGAGAATTGGGTTATGTCATGTACAACAATTGAGTATAGTAATTACAAGTTTTATAGTCTCTGCTCCAGCTGTGGAATTTAAATTTTTGATAGAGCAACATGTAATTTTCATTCATTGGTTGTCAATGTCAAGCACAACCTCACAATTTTAATCTGACCTTCAGCTAAAAAGTAATGTAAATCGATCTACGGCCTCAGTAGAAAATGAAACAGATCTCTACAGGTGGATGCATCACTAGTTTGCTTACAGTTGGACTAAGGTTTGTAGGCAGGTAAAGTATGTTATGGTTGTCCCCTGCGCATAAGAGTTGTGGCCTGTGTGGGCTGAGAATTTCTTACGTTCTGCCTGCCTGCCTGCGCTTTCTTGCGATTTGGACCTGAAGTTTCACCCACCACAGCTGAATAACAGATTTCTTTTTTTGCCATTTAGGGCCACAGGCTTGTGTAATTGAGCTAACCATTGTATGTCTTGAGCCAAATTGAAACTCTGACACCACTGATTCAGAACCTTGCACTTTGCCTTACCTCACTCCAGGTAACAATCTTTATACCAGATGCTTGCAATTGGGAGTTTGGGTTAGAGTATACCAGACGAACTTAAATCAGAAAAGTAGCCAATTGGCGTAGCAATTGTTGAAGACCTAATGGTCGAAAAACAAATGTGATAGCACGGTCGGTCAACTCAGTTCGGCCAAAAACTAGTGAAGTGATGATAATTAGAATGCAAGTGTTAACGTATGCTCCCCCAATACAACTCAGTTCAGCAACAGACTATTTTTTTTTGGGAATCCGGAAGTTTGTCAGGTTCATCGTTTTTCACCATTCTCCTAACTAGTCTCTCAGGGCTTGCCACGGTACCTCCACAAGCTACAACAGTCTATTTTAAGTCCAGATAAATCTTGGCAGATGACCTCCAGGTGTTGAGTTACAAACTCGTGACCTCTCTCTCATTTCTCAAGAGGTGATCCCAAACCACTAGGCCAACACCAAAGAGATGCCAGCAGTATTCAAAACCAATGAGAATTTAAACTGAGTTTCATTGATTGAAGAGCTGCAGAATGCCGACAATAAGACGCGAAGAGTAAGGTTAAATACATAATATGAATCCACCCTACTCTCACCTTTTTAACATTGATGCAACTTATTTCATGCAATGAAGTTCACTCTCTAGTCTCCACAAATTACACATTTTTGAGACTAGAAAGAAACAAATAGAAACACCATCTTCATCATTCCCCGTGAACGATAAAATAAATCCTGCTATACTGCTATATGCACTATATACAAGACATACACAAGACAGATCCAGGACACCCTGTTGGATTACCTACACAATTAAGAATCATATCTTGACTCTGTGTTTTTAAGTTAACTCCGTACATCAGTCTTCTGAAACATGATTCCAACATTTCACGTTCCGTATCTTCTGTCAAACCTATCTTCATGACTTCTGGCACGGAAAAATGTGTTTTTATAGACACTATTAACAGCTGAAGAACAACCCATGCTCTTCCCTACTTCTGGAGCTCCAGGAGATCTAGAGCTAGTCGACATTTGACTTTGTGATAAATCTGGTAAAACTATGACAATGGATGACCTGCATTGTAGAAACATAAATGTTCTTCAGAATATCCATGAGTAATATAATACGAGCTAGAAAAACAAAACTTCTAGGTTCCATGTTTTATCCAATCTTTGGGTTTCCTATTTTCTTAATTTCCTCAACAAACCTGGCTAAAACAGTTATATGACACTAGCCATGTCGAGATTAACCAGTTCGCTTATGGTAGTTAGTGAAGGAGATGGGAGGAAGAGTGATGAAATTTTTTAGTGTTGTCTCTGGAGGAGAAGAGATGAGCAGTTGAAAGGCGTGGAGAACAATTAGAAGAGGTGAAGATCAACAGATTTTAGAGAAGGGCAATGGGGAGAAAATGATGGTTACATACACAGGAAAAAGGAAAATGAGACGGCTACTTATGATTAACATGTTGAAGATGATAACAAAAATATTTTTCGGATGGATAACTCGGATTTTACCTCAAGAATGCAAAGATAATGATAAATTGCAAGGCTAGATTCGAAGCCTGCCACTGAAGTAGCAGAACTGCTGCTCTTAGTCCTGCTGCAATCTAAAGATAACCGCAATGAACATTAATGCAACAATTATTTGTAAAAAACATACATTATATTAGAAAATAGGGAGAAAACAGTATATCACAGGTCAAGGTGTCTTCATTTCACTATCCGTTATTATAGAATAAAGTAGCAGTATACCTCAGGATTTGTCATTTCGATATCATTCAATCAGCATTTTGGTCTGAACCACTTCCTTGCGTGAACTTGGGAGAAAGAGCAGGAACGATAAATTGTGGCTGTGTTGGAACTGGTGCTGCTAGTACTGATAAATCAAAGGATGTGGCATAATTAGGACTAGCATATACTAAGTGAATCCTTCTTGGGGAAGCAAAGAAGTTATATACTTATGCCTTTCTCAGGTTAACACATTGCATATTCGCAATACTATACATAAGAGCACAATGGTTTAGTGGTAAGAACATCATTTTTGACATAACAGCAGAAGAATGACTGACAGAAGTCAGGGCTTATTACAGTTGTGAGGAGCTTCATTTAGCGGCATGCCTAATAAAAACATTCGTGTTATCTAGCTTTCTGAAAGTTCCCTTGGGAGAATTTGCCGTATAGTTTTATTTACAGGTTTTATATGATCATATAGCTCAATATTTTGAGTTTTGTAAGGCAAATTTATGATGTAACCTCATCGCAGAGGGATTTTTTGTCCCAACGGTTAAGTAATCTCTATCTTACCATCGGAAATGCTCTAAGGTACACCATATATCAAACAGACTCTATCCCTGCTCCTGGTCAAACTAAAAGACAAATCCCAACTTAAGAAAATAAATTTATTTAAGAAGAAAACTTTACCTGTAGGATATGATGCTTGAATTGTTGGAATATGTGTTGCAGCTACTCCACTAAGATTGGGTCCTCCAAATTGTGCTATTTGATGACCTGGCATTGCATAACCATGGACTGCTGTATAACCATGACCAGCAGGAATCGTCTGTCGTACTTGCCCAAATGGGTAAATGGGTGAGTTAGTGGTCCCTGGTACCCCATATACCTGAAGATATTGCTGACCCACATAAGGATTGTAGACACCCTGTGGGAAAAAAATGTTATATCAAACAAAACACTTTATCAGAGTAATTAGTAAGTGTCCAACTGTTCAATTCACAATAATAAAAAAATGTATATCATAAAGAAGGGTGACTATTTTAGAGCTCTCAACCTGTGGGTACATGTATTCTGGACCATATGCTGTATACCTGCATGAAACAAAGCCAAACATCCTTTGAGAATTTAGTAGATGTAAAATCGTACTTGTATTGGTGACATTCTTGATAATAATACCATTTTCTTCCCGTTCTTAAAGATATAGCTTATTACTGATTATAAGCGATATCTGATGATCTTGAAACAGTACAACTATATCAGATTTTATACTTAAAGAAGCAATACTCACCCATATGAAGGATATGTAAATCCTTGTTGGTAGTTGTAAGAAGCTGGTTGTTGGTAATTGGGGCTTCCAACAAAAGGCCCTCGGGGACCTTGTACACTTCCATAGAATGGGGTCATGGCCATTGGACGACCTGCGGTAAACAAAAATACAAGGTTGAAATCAAAAAGTAATATTAGCATAATGGATGACAATGCTTTTACGTGAATCTAAAATTGAAAATGAAAGAAAACCGAATAGTGGAATTAAGAATATTATAAATCAACTATATATTAATCATGCAATATATGAAAAGGAACGAGAAAATATACCATAAGGTGGAGGAGGTCGAGGCCGTCCAAGTGAAGCTAAATTGCAATTTGCTCGCCTGCCATCAATAATCGGACTTGGATCCGCACAAGCCCTCCTTGCAGCTTCAGAATCACGGAAAGTCACCTAAACCCTCCATAAGTAAGACCAAGTCATTTTCAATGCTCCCAATAGGAGAAGTAAAAGAGTTATATCGACTTAAATGTAATGTCCTAAGAACATTTTAAACGGTAGGTGTATCCCTTAGTTTGAAATGAAACAAAAACACAATGCCAAAGTCAATAAATCACCATTTTCATAATATTTCTATAAACACGGGTCGTGACACCAATGTGGCATGACCCAATTTTACATTAGCGATAAACTAACATTCCAAAATGTGCAAAATGTTCTTCTTTCACATCACTCAAACTCTATTACACTTCAACCTTCATCTTTCTATTAACACCAATGTCTTCATTTCAATGTGTGCAAAAGGTCCATCATTCTCTTTTCACATACAACAACACTACACCTATCAAGCATTTACCAAACTACTACTACTACTACTACTACTACTACTACTACCATTGCAATAACCATATCACTGAATTCAACATAAACTAAAACCATAAACAAAAAATACTCACAAACCCATATCCTTTCGATCTTCCAGTACTCCTATCCGCGATCACAACCGCCTCCAGTATCTCTCCAAACTGCTCAAAATAACACCGCAGTGTTTCGCTCTGAGTCTCCCATGCCAACCCCCCAACAAAGATCTTGGTATAAGTAGTATCCCCAAAAGGGGAATTCAAGAATTGAAACCCAGAACTTGAACTCGATCCTGATCCTGACCCAGGACCTGGAATCGAGTGATAAGCCATCAATCAAATTCCCACAAAAAAAAGAACCCTAATTTAGAATACCCACAAAGCAGATTCCACAAAACACTTTAAAATAACCCTAATTTAGATCATTGGGTACTCTGATCTACCCCATAAGAGAAGAAAAAAGAAAAGAAAAAAGAACCCCAATAAACCCTGATATATAAGGACCTGTTTGGTATAATTTAATGGGGTTTTTGAGACTGTACAATAGGATCTAGAGGAGACTAGAAGAGAGGGTATAATTCTCTTCTTCTCTTTGTGATTAATTGATTGATTGATTGATAGAGAGAGAGAGAAAGAAATGGAAAAAAAAATGAGTTTTTTTTTTTTTTTTTGAAAAATATTGTGGTTTTATTTATCTAAAAAACAGAGCATTGACAGGGTGGGTTTTGGGAGGGTGGGACCCACTTTTCATTCTCCGTGTTGTGCTAATCTTTTTCCACAGTCTGTCTTCCTGTCTGCATTTCATTTAAAATTTGAAAGAGAGTTTAGTGGCAATGTTTATAGAATGAATTAGTGATTTTCTTTCTACAGCTAAGAAAGAAGGCAAGTTTGCATTCCATTCAATTTTCCCTAGACAACATTCAAGTAAACACAATCCAGCTCTTTCTGCTGTTTTCATCAACCAACTCATCCATAGTGCTATAGCATCAAGATCTAAAGGGTTTATGAACAATAACCAAGAAGAAATTGATAGTTTGTCTCTCAAGATATGCTTTCTAGTCTTTAGTACTAGTTTATAAAAAATAAAAAATAGGTGAATCATTGTGATTAGAGCATCCACAGCAGTCAAGAGGGTGGATTGGATGAATTTCAAGGTGAATCCAATCCACTCCACAACAATTTTCAATCTACCCCAAGGTGAATTCACCCCAGCGCACTTCTGAAACCGCGCGTTTGAAATGGACGTTCCAGATTCTCCCACGTGTTTCAATCTCAGCCATCAAAGTCCCAGCGTAGTTCTAAACCACGAGTAGAAGTGTTGCCGCGCACTTTAGAACTGTGCTTAATAGGAACCATTGATGGGATGACACATGTTATCATCTTAGGGATCAAAGTGTTGCCGCGCACTTCTGAACCGCGTGCTATGGTTACGCTCACTTCAAAACCGCGCGGGGTGAATTCACCCTCAATCCACCCAAATCCACCCTTGGATGGATTTTTGGGTTGCCATGTCAGGAATTCACCTAGCTGCTGGGAGGGAATGAAGGTGGAAATCCACCCGCCACGTCAGGGTGTACCTCGCTGCTGTGGGTGCTCTTACAAGGTAACTTATTTATTTGCTGACAGGCTTGTAACTAAGGATACTGTATTAGTAAAATGAGTTGATTAAAATAAAGAGTTTATATATCTAGCATAGGAAACATATATTTCAGATTAATTTTTTGAAGAGCAAAACCTATCCATATATTTCAGATTAGTAACTTTCTGCTTTTAATTTCAGAAAAATAAAATGAGATTTGCCATAGTTTGTCCCTACTTGTAACTTAGGTGATAAAGTTAAACACAAACTAAGGAGACCAATCTCTAATTTTGTTCTCTAATAAGATTGGCCATTTCAATACTACCAACAAATATAAGGGACAATATTATTATTTATGACAGTTATATTTGGCAATAAACTATGAATCTGTATTCATATGGTATCGCCTTTTTTCTGAAAATAAGTAGATAAAAGGAATGGATAGTGTTCAATGTAAAACAACATTAGTTTTTCTGCTTTTGAGAGGGACCTTCATAAGGGATATTGATGATGATGCAGGTTTTAGGTAATTGCGTGTATATGGAAACCCATCAACATCTGATGCCGGCTGATGACTACCACTAAGTAACTTATCAAATTTCTTAAATGAAAAGTCAACGAGATGGATGATATCCAGCAACTCAAAGACAGTTTACACACATGGTCGTATATGCTCGACCACGAAACAATATAGGCCTATTTTAGCAAGATCAGTTTACTTAAAATCGTAAATTTGGCTTGTGGACCTCATAATACAACACTTCAGTATAGTATTGAGTTGGAGTTGGGACCTATGAAGTCGAAAGTGACAACATGCAGGCCCCAATTACATGTTCTTTGGTTCACATCTACATGTTTAGATTTTGGAGTCTTGGACAGAAAGAACAGTCTTAATTCAAGGCTTAAATCCTTGAATGACTCGTCTTTTTGAAATAGTGAACTCTGCCAAGATTGCCAACTGATAACCACTCGTAAACACCCTAATCAGCATTATTAAGAAGTGACAAATCACCAAGACACGCTTTAAAAGGAAAAGATAAAATGGTTCACCATCACCATGGCAATATCTCGATAAACTATAAGCATGACACGTTCAGTTTATTTTCCCCGAAGACACTTTGACTTGAAGTGTTTCCAGGATCCCTTTCTTTTGGTACGACTGAACAGCATCAACCAGAGTTTCTTCGAATGATCTGAACTTCCAGCCCAACTTCTGTAATTTCTCTGAACTAAGCAGGCAATCTTCGTCTGGCGCTTTAAAACTGCAAGGCAAATGCACTATAAATATCTCGTTTTTATTATTTATATAAGTCGTGATAGACGTATACATTAGAAATGAACTTACGTATTGCCGTATTTGTAATTGGGATAAAGGCTCATCAACTTGTCCTGAAATTCCTGTGTTTTAACAGTGTGTGATAAACATATGTATCTCCCTTCAGCTTCAGGTTTCAGATATACTAACAACAGTGCTTCAGCTACGTCACGTACGTCTACGAACATCCGTAGTTCGTTTGATATGTTCTGATATCCACCTGTTTAGTCACATAACTTCCCATCAAAACAAAAATATTATTTCTTCAAAATCTGTCCCTATAATGGGTTAAGCTTAATAGGAGAGGGGTACCTTTCATAATGAAGGGGATAAACTGGCTACTTGCGTTCATTGTAGGTTGCAGCATTGGCCCAACAATAATAGAGGGACAAACTGTTACGATGTCGAGATTGCTCTTCTTTGCAAACTCAAAAGCTTGAGTTTCTGCTTCTGTTTTCGAAATGCTATACCACGACTAGCACCGTAAAAAATATCACAACGTTTAGTAAAAACATAGGCTCTACTTTTATTTATATTCAGAGGGGTTGCAGGTTGTTTACCTCAATTTTCTTGCAATGTTCCTTATCGGACCAACAGGATTCATCCATGACTTTGTCCTTTGGCCAATTTGGATTGTGTTGAACTGCAGCGATAGATGATACGACGATAACCTTCTTTACTTTAGCTTCTACGCTAGCTTTTAGAACGTTTAGTGTACCCGTCACTGCTGGTTCAAGCAATTGTACCTATAACACAATAATCAACTTCGATATATTATCACACTGCACCATCATAAAATCGTAATAGTTTAAATAAATTTACCTGGGGATTTTCTACTTTGTAAGGAATAACGGGACTGGCAACGTGAAAGACTCCAGTGCACCCTGCAATGGCAGCACAAAGTCCTTCGTAGTCCAACAGGTCCGCTTTGAATAACTGCAGGTTTTCCGTTGCATTCTCTAAGTTGTTCAAATGTGCATTCTTTTCATCACCTACAAGAGATTTGTTTGATAGAGTTTAAAAGTAATTGTAAAAAAAAATGACGATAATGGTCTACTAGACTATGTTTCCCTTTAACGAGTGAGGCCATTTACATGACAACATGATTTGAGAAACAAGGCCAGAACTGAAGTATAATATCAACACTTACAAACAAATGTTTGCGAAACAATTAAGAAACATGTTAAAATACGAAGGCCTAGCTCGTTTCAAACAAAGCCTGGCCGGCAGGCACAATACGAACAAGTCAAGGTAGAGCTAGTCACGACGATTCACAGAGTTTCTGAAGCAAAGTTGAAAATACTTGCAGACTTACAATTTTCTAGATTCTAGTAAGGTTGAAAGAAAGTTACTTGGTTGTCTAACAGTTCCATGAACTATGTAGCCTTTGGAGAGGAGCAACTTCACAACCCATGATGCCTGATATCCTCCAGCACCAGTAACACATACTCTCTCCTTCTCCATCTCTCTCTTAGTCTCTCTGAATTTTTCTAGATCTATCTTGGCTTTACAAATATTGTGTCACGGGGCCTCTTATGAAGATAGAGATAAATAAATGGCAATGCAATTGTTGTCACTTTCATTCCTGTGTTTGTTTATTGGGATGGCGATGCTTTCCACAGCAAAATGGGATCGTAGTGCCGTCTAGTGCCGCATGAGTCCACCGTGGTACCTTTCATCCAGAAAAGATTTTGTTCTCTCAACGCGAGTTCAAATTTAAAACTATGACACTTGTAACTGACATGTCGCATTGGCACTTCTATTATGTTGGTATGCACCAACTAGCCTCTTGCTCTAATATAATTATAAACGTTATATTTAAAGAAATTATGATCATTAGTTGAATATTAACCAATGTACCTTAGTATAGGAATAATAGCCGCCCGATCTGTATTTAATTAGCTCTTGAATTTAGTGTATGTTGTCTTATGAAACATCTGTAATTTTCGTATCATATGGTCAAGGATATTCTGATGTGAATCGTCATCTAATAGTCGTTTTTCACCGATGCATTATCTTTATTTATGTTATTTTGGTTCAAGATGCTAAGTAGATTTTAGGGACTTAGTTGTTAACCAGATTTCATGGAGAAAACGATGATTTTATTAAAAACTCAAACATAGGCGAATGATTTGACATATAAAAATTTGGTTTTTTATGTTAAAATATGCCAAATGATTCGCCATTTCATTAAAAAATAACTAAACTAGCCGAATGATTTGGCGTATGTAAACTTAAAGCCAAACCATTTGGCTTGTTTTATTTAGATGGGTATGTTATATGATTTGGCATTTTTTTAATTAAAAGTCAAATCATTCGGCTACATTTATTTTCTCCTGGAGGAGGGAGAAGGACTGTGAGAGAGAACCCGTGAACCAGGAAGTATAAAGTAGATTTTACCGGAGCAGCGGGTTTACGTCAATGTTCGCAGCACCATTATATAACTATATCCCCTGAAACAACCAATGCAGCAGCTGAACATGCATGATATCCTGAGATTTCTTCTAGTTGATGGACTCATGCCTAAGAGTGATACGCAAAATGAATGGATATGACCTCCATGGGAGCTAAGTCAGTGGGCGCGATAAAGGGGTTGAAGTATGAAACACATGGTATGAACATATTCTACTTACTTAATCCATTGCATGATTGTATTTACGTAATCCTAGCAAAGCCAGTAACATGATTTTGCACAAAAAGCTATAAGGCAGACCGTGGCAATGGTGCTTCTGTGATTAAGTCCAATGGATTATGTCCCTAAACTACAAAGACGTATTGTTCAAAAACTCATTAGAGATAGCACTGGCAGTTGACCGTGGCAATGGTGCTCTATAGTACCTGTGACAATCCTGATAGAAGTTATTTCACGTTTTCTACAACATCTATAGTTTCTGTATATTCAAAACTTGATTAAAAATCAGTAAAAATGAAAAATACAACTCTGAGTTGATGTCATCCAACTAGTATCATTATTGCTATACTTGATACAGGAACATAGTATTGGAAGGGACATGAAGGGATAAATCTCCATCTAATTATTACTAATGACACCAGCATCTTGGAAGCTTTCAATAGAGTCGATCAAGATCTGTTCCAGGGGCCTATATTTCCATCCCAACTTCTGTAATTTCTCTGAGCTCAACTTGTGTTCATCCTTCCCCTCGCTAAAACTGTAAATACCACATGCTTATTGTTAGCCCCAACATAGAGACATTGGAGATATATTCGTTTTTGTTCTTAAAGTAGTAAGATGATTGAATGCCTAATGATTTTCAAATTATGCAGTGTACTAGTTACAATCTTCCTCTTTTTAGTAGACCCTCTTTTTCATAGTCACTCCAGTCAATTCATCGTTTTGTTACCATATCACGATCTATTAGTACATGCACACATTATTGAATAAGTATTTAGTTTTATAGGCATGATGCATCAGGTATCCCAGAAGGACACGATATACAATGACGACTGATTGTAGTTTTTTTATATATCAAATCATCATGTCAACAGTCTCTTTTACTTTCCAAGCATGACGATGATCTATAACTAGAGCAGGTAACTGACTAAATTGTTAAGGTTATAGGAAAGCTTACTTCTTTGGGTAGTTGTAGTTAGGATATATGCTGCTAAGCTTGTCGACCAAATCCTTTGTTCTGATCATGTGGGAAGTGCAAATGTATCTCCCTTCTGCTTCGGGTTTCTCGTATACGAGTAACAGTGCTTCTGCAGTATCCCGTACATCTACGAAGGGTCGCAAGGTGTTTTCCAGTGTGTTAATTCCATCTGCCCAGTGAGATAAAATGCGAATGTAACATAGAAAGAAAGGAATAATGACCTCAAAGCAATAAAAGAGGATTGTAAAGTCAAAAAAGATATGATCGTCCAGTTTCTACTAAAACCATAGTCAATGACACGGTTACTAGTTAGGAGCTTCAAACTAAAAATGATTTTTGCAAGAGTGATCTTCATCATATGATCCTCGATTATTATCTTTACGGGCTCAATGTTGAGATGGGCATTCATTTTCTCATACGTCCTAATGACTCCTAATTATTGATGCAAATGCACATTAGACAAAAAAAATGTAACTTCTAATTCAAGGATGGAAGGCTTAGGCATATAGAGATGAACCTCTCAAAATCGTGATGAGCATTAAGTTGCTAAGATTCGCTGTGGATTGCAGCATCGGACCAATAACAAAGGATGGACAAACTGTTACGACGTCAAGCTTATTCTCTTTTGCATATTCCAAAGCATCACTTTCTGCTGTTGTCTTGGCAAGATAATACCAGTTCTGCAGGTACATAAACATGGGGAACTTAGTATATTGAAGAGGAAATACATTCTAAAGAAAGCAATATATACCACCTTGTTAAAACAAAAATATTCTAATACTCACGAGACGAAAATACCTGAAACCTAGATATCACCATTCCTGCGAACTGGAAATTAACTGATAGTTATTCTTATCATGAGATTTTCTGAAACTTATGACTCAAGTAATATTGTTATGACTCATGCAAGTAAATAATGATGTCACCATGTACATAATAAACAATGAACACGATAGATAGTATTAATTCACAGGACAGGAGGATTATAGCTGAAGATTGAAGGGCATTAGAAAGTACGAGCAGAATGGAGCTTTGGAAGAAAACGAAAAAAGTAGAGATATGTACCCTAAAAGAAAAGCATGAGTAAAACTTCAAAATTAAACAGTATTTTCATTTTACTTATCAATTACCATGGTTGCTCTGCAGTACTCTTTGTCCGACCAACATGCCTCGTCCTTGACGTGGTCTCTTGGCCAGCTAGGATTCACCAAAACAGCAGCTACAGATGACACAACAACCACTCTCTTCCCACTGGTTTCTGAACAAGCCTTAAGCACATTTAGTGTACCCGTTACTGCTGGCTCAATCATTTCAACCTGCAAAGGCAGTTTGTTAGATGGAATAAGACTAATGGATGCATCATGCCAAGATGAGTAAATGGATTACAAAAGCCTAGTAGAAGTAGCAAAATTTTATATTCCAGAATTTGCCTTTTTTATGACCCAACTACCAGACTTCCTAATACATGGTTAATTAATTGAAGCCAAATATTTTTGTCACATGATATGCAAACCTCAGGATTCGGCATATCTCCAAATGCAACTGGACATGCAACATGGAATACTCCAACGCATCCTTCGATAGCTGCACGAAGAGAGTTCTAATCTAGCAAGTCTGCCTTGAAGAGTTTCAGGTTCTCCGTGGCATTGCCTAGTCTCTTCAAATGAACATTTTTATTGTCAGCTGCAAGAGATTTTCCACATTTTATTTTTTTATCCAAACAATAATCATCACATCTATATTACAAAAGGGGTTGCTTGCTCACTCATAAGTACTGATTCTTCATCTATTTTTATTTTTATTTTTATTCCAGTCGATATTTCCCAACCGACTATATATGAGGCTAACACATGGCCGAATAAAGAACATGCGCGTGATTGGAAATGAGATACCATACCAGGGTTTCTAACAGTTCCATGAACCACATATCCCTTTGAGAGTAAGAGCTTTACAAGCCAAGATGCTACGTACCCTCCTGCACCTGTTACACAAACTTTCCCTTTCTCTTCTGCCATTAACAAGCTTCAAAACTCTCTTTGTGTGATGTGTAGATAAGCAATTCTGCTTCTACCTGTTGTCCTTATATTTCTCGCGTTTTACACTGGCAAGGTTCATAGAGTGTTGATTTACCTAACCGTGGAAAGCCAAATTTGATGACCTTTTGTTTGGTAGACAACACATCACATGGAAGCCTAAAAAATGGGAAACTGTACTATTCAATGATGACTATAGTAACCAAAAATATTTAACTTGAAGGATTAAGCAATTAGAGTTTGGTTGTGAAACAACTGGAGGCGGAGAAAATGAAGGATAAGGAAAAAAAGAGCAAAAGATATGACGGAACCAAAGTATAAAATCACTTGTATCCAAATGTTTGAGACCAAAGCCTAGAAAACAAACAAAACAAATCAAACAAGTGAAGAGACATGTTAAAATGCGAAGGGCTAGCTAGCTAGTTTCAACCAAAGCCTGGGCAGCAGGTAGAACCAGCAATTCAGTGACATGCACATGGAGTTTAGAACCAGACTAGTCGAGGTTGCACCAGCCACGAACGATTCACAGAGTTTCTGAAACAAACAAACATACTTGCAGAATGATCATTTTCCAAGATTCTAGTAAGAAAATAAACTCATATAAGTGAATAATGCAGGGACATTCCCACAATCGCTTAACTTTCAAGAACGGCAGTAATCAAAGTACGTCCACACTAAAATCAAAACAAAAGAAGTAAAAGGGACAGAGAAAAAAACCATACTAACAGTTCCATGAACCCTCCTGCACCTGTTACACAAACTCTCACCTTCTCCTCCGCCATTAACAAACTATAGATGTCCATATTGATCTATTTAGATATATTGAATCTTGTCAGCAGTGTCCAAGGCAATGCAATGTAATTACTTAAATGGGTAGAGCTGATAGTGTATCTTATCGCAGAAAGCTATCTAGCTAACCCACTATTAATAATCGCGACCACAGGACCAACAATTTTCTGTGCAAACAGCATGGCTTCAGCCACGTAACGCACATCAACTATCATCCTATGGCAGTCCCATAAAAATTACTTCTTCAAACCTGACAACATTCACCTTAGAGAAACTTTGATTTCGTGAAGAGTGCAATGGTCAGATATTGAAAGTACAATGCTATCTTTGTGGAAAAAAATATATATCAAACTAATGAGGGAAATAGAACCTTGAAGTGTATCATCCAAAGTTCTGCACCGTAGATATCTACCTTTACATTGCAAATCATTCAACAAGTATCATACGTACAGCTATAAGCTATTGTTGCTTTATGGATTACAAGCAAGTCTTAAACGATATCCAGAAACTGTTACTCTACAGAGTTTCAGAGAGGAATATTTGGGATACATTTCATCTAATCTTCACTAATGAGGCCAGCATCTTGGTAGAACTGAACAGAGTCAATTTAGGTCTATTCCAGTGGCCTGTAATTCCATCCCAACTTCTGTAACTTTCTGGAACTCAACAAGTCTTCCCCCTTCACGTCAGTGAAACTGCAAATACCACGAAGATATTGTTTCTTAAACTAGGAGAAACCTTCGGAGCATAGTCACGCATTCTCAAAAGTTGGCCTTTTCAATGGTAAGAAACAAACTAAACTAGACTGTCGGTAAGATATCACACGACTTTGAGTTATATAAGATCTATCACTATCACTATCAAAAGTTATTGATTTGAAGTACATTATCATGATCCAACAGTATATGCCAACATTTTTATAAGAATGTTAAAGTATAACACGAAAAAAAAGGTTTGAAACGGAAATATTGTGATCTATACGATATATCTACATTTTATGAATGCATGATTGGTTTTGAAGGCATGACAAATCACTGAAGAACAAGATATACTGTGACAGTGTGACGTAATATATTTTTGGGTTTCAAGTGATCATGACCAAATCAATGATCTCTGAACCTTCCAGTCACATGATGTATAATTGGAGCAGGTAACTATCTACCTTGTAAATGTTGTAAGAAAGCTTACTTTCTTGGGTCTTCTCGACCAAATCCTTGATCATCATCAAGTGAGAAGTACAAATGTATCTTCCTTCTGCATCGGGTTTTTATTATGCGAGTAGCAATGCTTCTGCAGTATCCCGTACATCTACAATGTTTCGTAATCTGTTCTCCAGTATGTCAACTCCATCTGTGTTCGGTCAGATAAAGAATGGGAATGTAACATAGAAATGAGAAACTCCACCTTACAATAATAAATCTAGTCACATACCGGCGAAACGACAATCAAATACACTCAATGACATCATGACACTGAATCCTCGTAGAAACAGGGATGATTTTGTAAAAAGTATTTTTGTTAATGTTTTGCGGATAATCCATGCAAAAGAAGAGCACACTTCTGAGCCAAATAAAAGAATATCGCAGTCAAATTTGTGATCATCCTACCATGAAAATATTGAACTCCATATGTAACCAAGTTAGGAGTTTCACAACTTTAGATAATATTTTGCAAGATTATCTCCATGATATGGCATCCCTCAACTTTTCTGTATAATAAACCAACTAAGTTTAAAACCACGCAATGCCTGTTTATAAAATGACAATTTTTATCAGTTAGATATGGCGCCAAATGGTGTAAGTGACGTTAGCCACGAAGGAGTGTCCGGACACTGAAATGCCAATTTGGAAATGCAGGTTCTGTTTTCTCTACTTTTGATCTCCTCCCTGGTTATCTCTTACAAGAGTAATCATAATGTTCGATGGAATTGAAGTATAAAATCACTTGAATTCGATGTCTGTGACCAAAACTTAGAAAGCAAACAACAAATCAAACAAGTTAAAGTATGAAGGGCTAGCTAGCTTGTTTCAACCAAGCCTGGCCGGCGATAGAACCCGTAAGTCGGTTATATGCACATGGGGTTTAAAACTGGACTAGTCGAGGTTGAGACAGCCATTCAATTCACAGTTTCTGAAGCAAACATACATACTTGCAGAAATATAATTTTCCAAGATTCTAGTAAGAAAATAAGCTCATACAAATTGAAGAATGCAGGAATTTTCCCACAATCACTAAACTTTCAACAATGGCAGTAAATCATGGCACACCCACACTTAAATGAAAATAAAACTATTAGGAGAGAAAGATACCAGGGTCTCTAACAGTTTCATGAACCATATCTCCATTTGGGAGTAAAAGCTTCACAAGCCAAGAACCGACGTACTCACCAGCAGCTCCGGCACCTGTTACACAATTTTTCCAATTATTCGCCATTATCAGACTGGATGTTGATCTTTATCAGTCTAAATCTATTGAATCGGGTCTGCAAGGCAATGACTTAGATGGGTAGAGCTGGCAGTGTCAGTTTATCTTACCCACGGAAGCTATCTAGCTTACCTTATTATTGGTCAGAGAATCAGAGCATTACCATTTTGCTTTAAAACCAAATAGCAATATACATTGTGAGGACTGCAAAATAATTGCACATTGAAGTTAATACAGTAATTTATATATTCACAACTACGAGTCCAACAATTTTGTGTGCCTTTAAAGAGGGAGAAATTAGACAGGTTTCACAACAACAAACAACGTGGCTTCTGCAACGTAACGCATATCAACAATCATTCATCCTTATTTTATTTGCTAGAATGCTAGTCCTATAAAAATTACTTCCTAGCATCTGACAACATTCACCATAGAGAAACTTCTATTCCATGAAGAGTGCACTGTGGAATAAGTGCAAACTAATGAGGCAATACAACTTTGAGGGGATATCATCATCCATAGAGGCACGGTGAAATTCTGCCTTTACATTGGAAATCAATCAACGAAGTATCATACATGCAGCTATTGTTGCTTTATAGAATACATAAAAGTCGTAAATGATATCTAGAAACTGTTACTTAGCAGAGTTTCAGAGAGGAAAATATGGGACAATTTTTTTGTCTAATCCTTACTAATGAGGCCAGCATCTTGATAACTCTCAACAGAGTCAATCAAGGTCTGTTCTAATGACCTGTAATTCCATCCCAACTTCTGTAACTTTTCTGAACTCAACAAATTTTCTTCCTTCACGTCAGTAAAACTGCAAATGCCAGGAGGACATTGTTAGCCTCAAAATAAATTTAAAGAAGACATCGGTTTAGTTCTTAAACTAGGAGAAAGCTTTGGAGCCTAGTCACGCATTCCCAAAAGTTGGCCTTTTCAATGATAAAAAAACAAATACTATACTGTCAGTAATATATAATGAAGACTGAGTTATATAAGATCTATCACGACACTATCAAAGGCTATTGATTTGAATTTTGAAGTGCAGTATCATGACTGATCTATCACTACAGTGAAACATTTTTGCATAAATTCTGAAATAAAACACTAAAAAAATTATTTATACGATATATCGCGATTAACGTGCACATGGTCTGTTTTGAAGGCATGATATCTCACTGAAGAACAAGATAAACTGTGACATCATATATTTTAGGGTATATCAAGTAATCATAACCTAATAAATGATCTCTTAACTTTCCCGTCACGATATATAATTAGAACAGATAACTAAGTTGTAAATGTTGTATGAAAACTTACTTCTTTGGGTAATTGTGGTTAGGATACATGCTCCTAAGCTTCTCGACCAAATCCTTTGTCCACATCTTGTGAGAAGTACAAATGTATCGTCCTTCTGCTTCAGGTTTCTCGTATGCGAGTAGCAGTGCTTCTGCAGTATCCCGTACATCTACAAAGTTTCGTAATCTGTTTTCCAGTATGTCAACTCTATCTGTTTTCAGTCAGATAAAGAATGAGAATGTAACATAGAAATAAGAAATACACCTTAAAATAAATCTAGTCATACACCAGTGAAACAACAATCAAATACACTCAATAACACCGCGACACTGAACTCTCATAGAAACAGGGACGCATTTGTAAGAAAATAATTTATTAATGTCATGCCGATGTTCATGCAAAAGAGCACCATTCTGACACTTGTGACCCAAATAAAAGAAGATCGGCAAAATTCAAAGTTGTGATCGTCCAATCCAAAAGAGTGAAACTCCACATTTAATCTAAGTTAGGAGCTTCACAAATTTAGATATTTTTTGCAAGGACTATCTCCATGATATGGCACCCTCAACTATTATCTATTTGGGGTCAATGGTGTGTTGACCATGTCATATTAACTCACTAAAGATACATTCATAGAAATACAAGTTACTCCAAACAAATTTAACTAGAAACTGGAAGCTAAAGTATATAAAGAGACACCTCTTAAAATCTTAATCAGAACTAAGCTGCTAGAATTTGTTGTGGATTGCAGCATCGGACCAATAACAAGGCACGGACAAACTGTTACAACATCGAGCATATTCTTCTTTCCATATTCCAAAGCCTCGCTTTCTGCAGCTGTTTTGGAAAGACAATACCAGTTCTGGGGCATGAATATGGAGAACTTAGTACATCGAAGAGGAAAACATGGTAGAAAAAGTAATATCTAGCACCTTGTCACTTGCTAATCATGAAAGAATGGAGCTTTTCATTTCTGATGGCTAAAAAGAAGTACATTACACAAAGTAACACATTCAAAGGAGAAAAAACCTCGTTTACAAAAAAAGCGATAGAAATTGAATCAAACAAGTCCTGACACTTAAAATAACGAAACAAAAGTACCCGAAACCTAATTATCACTACTCCGGCAATCTAGAAAGTAACTGATAGATAATTACAACCTTTAGATGAGTTTCAAGTAACTGAATTTTTATTTTTCATCTTCAAATATTGGGGCATTTGTGAGTATTTGTCATAACCAATTTTATGACATATAACAAAGAGCTCAAGGGGTCAGATAACTCAGTAAGGTTCTATTTCCCTGCTTTTGTATGTTCTCCCTCTCAGTCTATGATGCCGTGTATGATCTATCATATTTTATCTATTCTCTTCTTCTTCATACTTCATCTTCTCTTTAATCATGTTTAGAGTACTCAAGGGTGGTATATCTGTCTATACTGTCAACAAGGGCCTATAGATGAACTAAATTTTCATATATTCCGAAAAGGTATCATAGGAGAGCATACAACTGTAAAGCTTGACGCTGAGAAAAGATCACATCCCGTACCTTCAATAATTGGAGAAGCCAAATAGGACATAATACTTTAAATGGCAGTTTTACATAAATCTAAAATCTTTTCCTCGATTTACACAATTAAGTTCAGTACATAAGTCTTAACCAATCATATAAGAAAGTAGAAAAATCGGCAAAGTAAAATAAGAATAATGTCCATCTCGATTTCCCTTGTAGAGAAAGAATAAACATTGAACAACCCAAAGAACTCCATGCACTTTCAAAATTAATTAGAAAGATGAGGTTTAAGATAACACCGCCTACTAAATGATTTCAGATGTTGCATCTTATGGGAATTGGTAACAATGACAAAATAAAAGGACAGGATTTCAACCAATAAAGTCATAACTCAAGTAAATAATGATGTCGCCATGCACATAATCAACAATGAACAAGATAGGTATCATTCATTGGACAGGAGATTGTAGCTGAAGGGAAAAGTATAAACATGCTGCCACAAACATAAACCATAGAAAAAAAGCATAGAGCTTTGAACTTCAAAAGTATTTCACAGAAAAAAAAAACTCAATAATTTTCTTTTTACCAATCAGTTACCTTGGTAGCTCTACAATACTCTTTGTCCGACCAACATGCCTCGTCCTTAACATTATCCCTTGGCCAGCTAGGATTCAATTGAACTGCAGCTCCAGATGACACAACAACAACTCTTTTTACTCTTATTTCGGAACAGGCCTTAAGTACATTTAGTGTGCCTGTTACAGCTGGCTCAATCAGTTCTACCTGCAAGGCAGTTTTTACAGTGTCAAAGGTTCATGGTTGAGCAAGATCAGTAAGTGCATCATGACAAGATCAGTAAGTGTATCACGAAAGCCTAAGTAGAAGTAGCAACATTACTGTAGTCTAGCAAGTAATGTGACTATTACACAAAATATGCATACCTCAGGATTTGGTACAGCTCCTGATGGAACTGGACATGCAACATGGAATACCCCAACGCATCCTTCAATGGCTGCAAGAAGAGAGCTGTAGTCTAGCAAGTCTGCCTTGAATAGTTTCAGGTTCTCTGAAGCCTTGTCCAGTTTCCTCAAATGAGCATTTTTCTCATCACCTGCACGAAATTTTCCACATTTTACTGTCTTTCCAAACCATTATTCATCACATTTTCCTGTAAATTGAATGATCTAGGGAGTACCCAGTGTGTAAAAATCACTAATGAATGAATAAATGAAGTAAATTTGAGAAAAAGAGAAACCATACCAGGGTCTCTAACAGTCCCATGAACCTCATATCCCTTTGATAATAAGAGCTTCACAAGCCATGAACCCACGTACCCAGCAGCACCTGTTACACAAATACTCCCTTTCTCCTCCGCCATTGATGACTTAGATCTCTCTCTCTCACAGGCACACTAGCTGTTTTGTGTTATGTTATGTTATGTTATGGTTCTCTTGCTGAAAGGTTCAAATCCACCCCCATAAGAGCACCCACAGCAGCTAGGTGCACCCTCACGTGGCAAGGTGAATTCCAAATTCACCATCTTTTCTACCCAATTCATCTCTCAGCAGCTAGGTGAATACGTGACGTGGTAAGAGAAAAATGCATCCAAGGGTGAATTTGGGTAAATTTTCCACCCTAAGGGTGGATTGAGAGTGAATTCACGCCGTGCGATTCTGAAAATGTGCGTACACACAACCTTTAAGATTAAAACACGTGGCTCTCATCCAATGGCTCAGATTAAGCGCACTTCAGAACTGCGCGTATATATATAAACCAAGTTTGCCGCGCAGTTTAGAAGTGCGCTGGGATTTTGATGGCTCAGATTGAAACACGTGGGAGGATCTGGGACGTCCATTTCAAGCGCGCGGTTCAGAACTGCGCTGGGGCGAATTCACCTTGGGGTGGATTTCAAACTGCTGTGGGGTGGATTGAGGTGGATTGGATTCACCTTGAAATTCATCCAATCCACCCTCTTGACTGTTGTGGATGCTCTAAAAGAAAGAAATGGCCATTTGTTACATTTTTTATTAAATTATTGAGAGGTGGGTGAATTTTCTTTGAACATATTTGCGTATGTTAGAGCTTCCACGGCAGTTCAGAGGGTGAATCCAATCCATCCACCTAGTTTCCATAGCAGTCAAGGTAAATTTGAAGGTGAATTCATTGTGCGCAGTTCTGAACCGCGCGACATCACTATGCGCAGTTCTGAACTGCGCGGCATAATAATAAAAAATTAATCTTGCCACGTGGCTCAATCTGGATCATTCATTACCCAACGCGCGGTTCAGAAGGAGGCGGCATGAATTCACCCCAAATCCACCCACAGGGTGGATAATCTACTCTCGGGTGAATTTTGGCTCGTCCACGTCACCAATTCACCTAGCTGCTAGGAAGGATTTGGGGTGGAAAAGAAGGTAGATTGTGAATTCACCCTGCCACGTCAGGGTGTACCTACCTATTATGGGTGTTCTTAGTCTTTAGAGCATATGCAACAGTTGGGAGGTGGGTTTGCCCAAATCCACCTCAAAAATGAATCCACCCTACAGCAGTTAAGCCCTAAATTAAGGTGGATATTAGCCAACGCAGTTCTACGTCCCAGATTAAGCCACGTCTCAACATCCTAAACGTTCAATCCTCACGCGCAGTTCTGAACTGCGGGGTAAAGAGAACCAATCAGATTAAGCCACGCATTTATTTATTTATTTATTTAATGTCGCGCAGTTCAGTGCCTGCATGAAATGCCATCGAATTGCCACAATCCTTCACTCACATATTGCTAAGTATTTATAGTTTACCCAAACCCAACTTCTTTTTCAAGTTTCCCAACCCCCACCTTTTCATAGTTATTTAATCCAATTATTCATAGATTAACAATGTCAGGACCTAGTCGTGTTATTCCCAAAACTAGACGTAATGCAAGTGATAAAGTTAAACGAAGGGGTAAAAAATTGGTCACGAATATGTGGCCGTTACACCTCACGGTGGATAAAGATCCCGCCCCAATCCTCGAGGATTTGTACCGAGTGAATATCTTTTTGGACAGGTCCACATTTTCATTAGATCGGAAGAATTGCTGGTAAGATTTTTGTGTAAAATTTATGTGTTATTAACGTTATTTGTCAAATGTTCAACGAAATGCCCGAATAAAAATTTAATATGTTAATGTGTTATTTTTGCAGAACTGAGATGAAATACAATGTAGGGGATCACTGGATAAGGTATTAAAGTTGTACCAATGGATTGCCAGGTATCCAACGTTGAAGAGGTTGGTCGACAATATGGGGTTCGAAGAGTTTTTGGGGATTAAGGTGGGAAACTCGGATAACCGCTTAATTCATGCTCCTGTGGAACGGTGGTGGCCTTCCACCCATACTTTTCACTTCCCTTGCGGGGAACTTGGCGTTATGCCGTTAAACTTCGTCATGCTAACGAACATAAATTTTGGGCTGGGTCTTGAACTATTGTACGACGATAAGTACTCGAGATTCGAAGAAGCGGAAACGATGTTCCCCGGAATCACTGGCAATGACATCAGGTACGGTAACATCACTCTAGCTTATTTGAAAACCCAGAGAGACGCTTTGAATCCTTAAACCAACAGTTACAACCAAGACATGGATCTCGTGTATGCTTGGGCATTTATTGCATACATGATGGGTAATATCTTCTTTTTGAATACTAGCACATCTCTACCGGCCGGTTATCTTGCAGCTTTGACAGAGTACCATATTTTAGGTGTGTTGAGGTTCGACTGGGGTACTCCGATCATGGCTGCTTTGTATTGAGGACTAGATGAAGTCTCAGTTTTGAAGAGTGGGAAGGGGAAGAGATCAATCACAAGCTTTTATGATCTGTTGAAGTTTTGGTTCTTCGAGTGCTGTCGCGTTGGAATATATCCGGTCGAGGTGAACAACTTCAACCATGTTTATCCTCGTATAAGTGCTTGGAGAGATGAAAGGGTTAGTTCAGGGTTTGAAATCCATCATTCATTTGTTGTGATAAGAGAAATGATAAAATGGAAGGACAAAACCAACATTGATTGGCAACCATGGGCTAAGTTTAGACCAGCAATCCGTCCAGAGGTAAGAGTTGCCACAAAGCTTAGTCAAAGAAGGGTTCCATTAATTTCAGTCCCATACGGGAACGATACACTTTGGTATTTAGGAGACCGTTGTATATGTCAGAACACCGGGGTTGATAGTGTTCCCTATGACTCCCCACAAGAGATTATAAAATTTCCGCGGTACGATCGACAACTTTATCAGGGATTGAAAGAGGTGGACTTTAATGATGGACACGATTACATCGTTGCTGACATGATTTACATGACATTTTGGCGTTTGGCTCATCCAAATCCCAAGATCGGTTGTAGTTTAGTGAAGAGGGTCAAGAATATTTGGATGGTCGGGCGTGATCTAGTGAGGCCCAATGTTGCTCTACTACCTACTTCGAGTTTAGCCATGTCTTCTCAGGTGCAAAATTATGGTGTTGAGGCATACAATGAGGAAGTGGGGGATCTGGGATGGTTCATGGAGATGGTAGGAAGCAGTGGAGAACGTAGACAGTTACCGATCTCGGCCATGCAGGTACCACACCCGTGTCCACCTAGGTATAGTGTGGATGAGTTGTGGCATCAAAACTAAGGAATACAATATGCGGCATATGAAGATTCAAGGCAATATTTTCAACATACAGAGGAGTTATAGGAATAGCTGCGACGGAATGATGAGATTATCCGAGTCATAGGAGAGAGACTAGCTGATATGTCTATCAACTATCAGACAAAGCTAGAAGTCCAATGTACCTATGACGAGAGTCTCGCCCGTACCAGACGTGCCCGCCAAACGAAGAGAAGTTATCCCACTTAGGCTATGTTTTATTATGTTTTGTCAGACTATCGAGTTTATGTTATGTTTTGTTTAAACTATCGAGTTTATGTTATGCTTTCTTTAGAACAATTGATATGTTATCTTTAAACTATGTTGAATTGATTATGTGTTTAAACTTGTGTTTGTTTCAAATACTAGATTTTTTCAATATAGGGAATGTATTTGATGAAATGCCTAAAGGAAAGAGGAGAAAAATAAAACTAAGTATGAAGAGATGCACACACAATATTTAACACATCAGGTGTTTGAGGAAATGCCTTAAATAAAAATCACAAAAAAAAAAAAACTAAGTATGAAGAATGGAAGTAAAGGAAAAAGTTGCAGGCTCTTGCCGCGCATTTCAGAACTGTGTGACAACCTTGATGAGATACGTAGCTTAATCTGGTCTCTCCTCTTGCCACGGGAAGCCTCGCGATCCATTCACTTCTAACAAGTGTAATGTATCGTTTTCATCGGGAGATCTAAGGTATTGATCTTTGAATAGTGTTATATTCAGGATTACCAATTTTTTAGGTGGCAAGCGGTGAATACTTAAAAAAGTTTCTCGGTGGGGGCATATAGCACCCCTTCCACAAAGAGTTGTTGTTAACTCCAGTTTGGGTCGTTCATCAATAATTGTCTTTTGCACTAAGTTGTTAAATATCTCAGTTTACAATTAAAATTTACCAAGTAAAGAGAGTACCTCTTCTTCAAGGTCCATCGATGTGCCTAATACAATGCTTACAATATGTTCGGATGGAACTGGGCATGCAACATGGAATACTCCAACGCATCCTTCGATGGCTGCACAAAGAGAGTTGTAATCTAGAAAGTCTACCTTGAAGAGTTTTAGGTTCTCCGTGGCATTGTCGAGTCTCTTCAAATGAGCATTTTTATTGTCACCTGCAAGAGATTTTCCACATTTTATTTTTTTTCTCCAAACAATAGTCATCACATATTACAAAAGGGGTCGCTTGTTCAGTCATAAGTATTGATTTTTCATCTATTTTTATTTTTATTTTTATTCCAGTCGATATATCCCAACGGACTATCTATGAGGCTAACACAAGGCCGAATAGAGAACACGTGATTGGAAATGAGATACCATACCGGGGTCTCTAACGATCCCATGAACCTCATATCCCTTTGATAATAAGAGCTTCACAAGCCATGAACCCACGTACCCACCAGGACCTGTTACACAAACCCTCCCCTTCTCCTCCGCCGTTGATGACAAACTACACAGCTCTCTCTCTCTCACGCTCATTTGTGTTTTGTACCTAATGTTATGTTTCTCTTGTTGAAAAGTTGAAAAGTTGAAATGTTCAAATGACCATTTCTTTCTTTTCTGCCGAGAAAAGAAAGAAATGGTCGTTTGCAACATTTTTGCATATTATGTGAACTTACAATCTAAATCTTAGTTAAGGGTGTCAACAGGTGGATACCAGGTCGGTTTTCATTGCTTCAGACAGAGAACCATTAAGTTGGTTCAATCTATTTCAGGTTGTAAATAGTAAACCTTATAATTAGAAGTTGATGTAGTCATCTCATTGAAACCGCGTCCTAAGAGAAATATATAATAGCTGGCCGGGGGTCTGTATTTTGCTCATCAGTTTAGTGTGTGTTGTCCTCTGAAACATCTGTAGTTGAGAATAAATTGGGTATCCGCATCGGCCATATTATAACAACATTCTAATATTGCTATCTCAAATGAAGCCATAACCATAACAACAATATTTGAATATAAACACTGAAACAATCTTGATCAACATGTACCAAAACATATAGTGCAAAGAGAAACATACTCCCGTTGCTAGAAACTCTACATTTTCAGTTTATTTGAGAAACGAGATTCTCTGAAAGACAACAATGGATTTCCAAGGGAATGCTACCGCAAGGTAGCATTATTGATGACACCGGCATCTTGGTAGCTTTGAACTGAGTCAATCAAGGTCTGTTCCAGTGGCCTATAACTCCATCCCAGCTTCTGTAATTTCTCTGAGCTCAACTTCTGCTCGTTCTCCACCTCACTAAATCTGTCAGTGCCACAAGCATACCGGCCGTTAGCTAGTCGCAAAATAAACACATACAGTTTAGTTCTTAAACTAGGATAACCCTTTCATAGTATAGTTGCAAGATTCACAGGATTTAACTGAGAGTGAGAGTAGGTGCCTAAACTAATTTGTAGGCATGTTGTAATAAGAGCTTACTTCTTTGGATAGTTGTAGTGAGGATACATTTTCTTAAGCTTTTCCACCAAATCCCTTGGTCTGATTGTGTGAGATGAACAAATGTATCTCCCATCTGCTTTGGGGTTCTCGTATGTGAGTAAGAGTGCATCTGCAACATCCCGTACATCTACAAGGTATCGGAATATGTTTTCCAATTTGTCAAGTCCATCTGTCAGATGAAGATGGGAACGTCACATAGAAATAGAAGTGGACTATTTACTTTTATAAAATCTAGTCGTATGCCAGTTAATATCAATATCAATAGATAAGGATCTGCTGCTAAGGTACAAAAAGAGAAACCTGTGAAAACCTTGATGAGAACTAAGCTGCTAGCATTCGTTGTGGATTGAAGCATTGGCCCAATAACAAGGGATGGACAAACTGTCACCACTTCGAGCTTAGTTTCCTTTGCGTATTCCAGAACCTTGCTTTCTGCTGCTGTTTTGGCAAGACAATACCAGTTCTGGCATAGACATCAAGGTTCAAATGCATTTACTTTACCAAAAGAAAATTCATATAATATTAATGAATTAAGATTTTTAGCCAAAAAATTACCTTTGTTTCACTGCAGTACTCTTTATCCGACCAACATGCCTCGTCCATAACATGATCTCGTGGCCAGTTAGGATTCATCAAAACAGCACCATCAGATGAAACAAAAACAACTCTCTTCACTGTTGTTTCTAAACAGGCCTGAAGTACATTTTGCGTACCCTTTACAGCAGGCTCAATGATTTCTACCTCCATCTTTTCTACCTGCATGACAGTTTTTTGGAATGGAAACTAGAAGATGTATCATATTCACTTATTCAGGAGTACCAATTTTTTGGGTGACAAGCCGTGAATACTTAAAAAAAGTTTATCGGTGGGGCACATAGCACCCCTTCCACATAAACTCCAGTTTGGGGTGTTCATCAATAATTGTCTTTTGCACTAAGTTGTTAAATATCTCAGTTTACAATTAAAATTTACTAAGTAAAGATAGTACTTCTTCTTCAAGGTCCATCGATGTGCCTAATGCAACGCTTAACATATGTTTGTATGGAACTGGGCATGCAACATGGAATACTCCGATGCATCCTTCAATGGCTGCACAAAGAGAGTTGTAATCTAGCAAGTCTGCCTTGAAGAGTTTTAGGTTCTCCGAAGCCTTGTCAAGTGTCTTCAAATGAGCATATTTTTTGTCTCCTGCAATAAATTTCCACAATCAAATCAATTGTAAATCGAATCATAACAAGTATATAGAAGAGGAATAGTACAAATACAATACCCAGGTTTCTAATGGTCCCATGAACCACATATCCTTTTGAGAGTAAGAGCTTCACAAGCCACGATGCAACGTACCCTCCTGCACCTGTTACACAAACCTTCCCTTTCTCTGCCATTAACAAGCTACAAATTTCAATCTCTCTCTACTGCTTAAAACTTGATCAATATATAGGGAAGATATTTTTAAGAGCACCAAGATGATATTTTCTCAACCACAAGTGCGACTGTCACTGTTCGTGCACATGGCTTAGCATTATCAGCTATTCTAGTACTTTTTTTGTTTGTTAGGCAAAGGATATTTATAAAAACTAAACAGCAGTTACAACAAGTTTAAGGCTGCATACAGTCTTCTTAATCAAGTCTGGGATTATTGAGCCATTATAGTTACCAGCTATTCTAGTACTAGTAGTAGTAGTGTAGTGTTGCTCAAATTAAGTGCATGTTTGAAATAGAAGAAGTTATGATGCGAGCCTAATGTTAATACCATTTAGCTAAAAAATAAATACTGGGGATAGAAAATTCATCAAAATTGAATGATCTAAGGTGAACCCAAGTGCGTAAAAAAATCGCTAATTTATGAAGTTTGGATGTAAATGATCATGAAACCATACCAGGGTCTCTAGACTCTAGCAATTCCATGAACCATGTATCCCTTTGAGAGCAAGAGCTTCACAAGCCAATATTCCACGTACCCATCAGCACCTGCTACACAAACTCTTCCCTTCTCCTTTGCCATTGATGAAAAACTACAGAGCTCTCTTTCTCTCTTTTGTTCTTGAAATCTTTTAATTTGCCGCAATGCCTGTTTATGAAATCTTCAAATTGCTGTATAAAATGGCAAATTTTATACTAACTTTGTAGCGGAAATTAATATGGGTTTAATTTACGCCCTGGACCTCGTCCTCGGGAAATTTGCAGAGTGCAATACGAAATAATTAGTTTAATCAAATCAAGCAAAGAGAACAAATGCGAGTAGGAGCGCATCTGCAACATCCAAACATTTACAATATTGATGAGAACTAAGCTGCTACATTCGTGGTGGATTGAAGCATTGGCCCATTAACAAGGCATGGGCAAACAGTCACAACGCAGAGCTTAGCCTTCTTTGCGTATTCCAGAGCTTAGTCTCCTTGGCATATCAAGCTTCTTCAAATCTGAACAACATTCACCTAAGAGAAACTTCGATTCCATGAAAAATACAATGTTTAGATATCGCAAGTACATTGCTATCCATTTAAAAAAATAGGTACAAATAAATAATGAAATATCATAGAAACAGTTACCCGGCAGAACTTCAGAGACTGTTGCTTTATAGAATACATACAAGTCATAAATCGTATCTTGAAACTGTTACTCGGCAGAGCTTCAGAGAGGTTAATATGGAATAAAGTTTATCTAATCCTTACTAATGAGGCCAGCATCTTGATAACTCTGAACAGAGTCAATCAAGGTCTGTTCTAGTGACCTGTAATTCCATCCCAACTTCTGTAACTTTTCTGAACTCAACACTTGTTCTTCCTTTACGTCAGTAAAACTGCATATGCTAGGAGGACATTGTTAGCCTCAATATAAATTTAACGAAGAGATATATGTTTAGTTCTTAAACTAGGAGAAATCTTTTAGAGCCTAGTCACACATTCCCAAAATTTGGCATTTTCAATGGTAAAAGAACAAATATATCACGAAGACTGTGAGTTATATAAGAACTAAACATGATTTGAATACTATCACGATATTATCAAAGGCTATTGATTTGAATTTTGAGGTACAGTATCATGATTGATCTACATGCATACATTTTTAAATAACTTGTAAACACTGTATGAAAGCTTACTTCTTTGGGTAATTGTGGTTAGGATACATGCTCCTGAGCTTCTCGACGAAATCCTTTATCCTCATCTTGTGAGAAGTACAAATGTATCTTCCTTCTGCTTCAGGTTTCTCATATGCGAGTAGCAGTGCTTCTGCAGTATCCCGTACATCGACAAAGTTTTGAAATCTGTTTTCCAGTACGTCAACTCCATCTGTTTTCAGTCAGACAAAGAATGTGAATGTAACATAGAAATGAGAAATCCATCTAAAAATAAATATAGTCATACACCAGTGAAACGACAATCAAACACTCTCAATGACATCGTGGCACAATTTATTAATGTCCTGCGGATAGTTCATGCAAAAATCACCATTCTGACACTTGTAACCCAAATAAAAGAAGATTGCAAAGTCAAATTTGTGATCGTTCAATCCTAAGAAAGTTAAACTCCACATTTAACCTAGTTAGGAGCTTCACAAATTTACATAATATTTGACTATCTCCATGATATGGCACCCTCAACTATATTCTATTTGGGGTCAATGGTGTGATGAGCATGTCATTTGGGATCCCTGCCGCCAGTTTTCGGCTATTCTAGTAGTAGTAGAGGTAGTGATGATACCAGCCTTATGTAAAATAAACATTGGGGCTACAAAATTCCTGTAAATTTTTACTGTCTTTCCAAATCATTATTCATCACATCTATACTACAAAAATCAAAAGGGGTCATTTTTCATCACATTTTCCTGTAAATTGAATGATCTAGGGAGTACCCAGTGTGTAAAAATCAGTAATTAATGAATAAATGAAGTAAATTTGAGAAAAAGAGATACCATACCAGGGTCTCTAATCAGTAATTAATGAATAAATGATTATCAATATCAATATCAATATATAAGGATTGGTAGCTAAGGTACATAAAGAGAAACCTGTCAAAACCTTGATGAGAACTAAGCTGCAAGCATTCGTTGTGGATTGAAGCATTGGCCCAATAACAAGGGATGGACAAACTGTCACCACTTCGAGCTTAGTTTCCTTTGCGTATTCCAGAGCCTTGCTTTCCGCTGCTGTTTTGGCAAGACAATACCAGTTCTGGCACAGACATCAAGGTTCAAATGCATTTATTTTACCAAAAGAAACTTCATATAATATTAATGAATTAAGATTTTTAGCCAAAAAATTACCTTTGTTTCACTGCAGTACTCTTTATCCGACCAACATGCCTCGTCCATAACATGATCTCGTGGCCAGTTAGGATTCATCAAAACAGCATCATCAGATGAAACAAAAACAACTCTCTTCACTGTTGTTTCTAAACAGGCCTGAAGTACATTTAGCGTACCCTTTACAGCAGGCTCAATCATTTCTACCTGCATGACAGTTTTTTGGGATGGGAACTAGAAGATGTATCATATTCATGAGTACCAATTTTTTGGGTAACAAGCGGTGAATACTTAAAAAAGTTTCTCGGTGGGGCGCCACATGGCACCCTTTCCACAAAGAGAGGCTGTTAATTCCAGTTTGGAGTGTTCATCTATAATTGTCATTTGTACTCAGTTGTTAAATATCACCATTTACTATTAAAATTTACCAAGTAAAGATAGTACCTCTTCTTCAAGGTACATTGATGTGCTTAATGCGGCACATACAATATGTTCTGATGGAACTGGGCATGCAACATGGAATACTCCGACGCATCCTTCGATGGCTGCATGAAGAGAGTTGTAATCTAGCAAGTCTGCCTTGATGAGTTTTAGGTTCTCCAAAGCCTTGTAAAGTGTCTTCAAATGTGCATTTTTTTTGTCTCCTGCAATAAATTTTCACAATCAAATCAATTGTAAATCGAATCATAACAAATACATAGAAGAGGAGTACTACAAATACAATACCTGGGTTTCTAATGGTGCCATGAACCATATATCCTTTTGAGAGTAAGAGCTTCACAGGCCACGATGCAATGTACCCTCCTGCACCTGTTACACAAACCTTCCCTTTCTCCGCCATTAACAAGCTACAAATCTCGTTCTCCCTCTACTGCACCGAGATTATATTTTCTCGACCATAAGTGCCACTCCGTGCTTTATTTATTGGAAAATATGTTACCAAGCACATGGATTAGCATGTTCTTGTAGCTATTAGATGAGTTGCTATCATAGTATATAAAGGAAATTAGCTGTAAATTTAGCATCAAACATTTTTCTTGTTGCTAGTATGTTTAGTTGGCCGATCATCTGTAATAGGAAGTATTTTACATAATGTTCAGTGTTTACGAAACGTGTAAATGCAATATACCCCTTTCTAGTAAGAAGTTACACACGGAATTTTTGTCTCTAACAGTCCCATGAACCGCATATCCTTTGATAATAAGAACTTCACAAGCCATGAACCCACGTACCCACCAACACCTGTTACACAAACTCTCCCTTTCTCTTCTGCCATTCAATAGCAAGCTTCAAAGCTCTCTTTGTGTGATGTTCTTGTTAAGGTATGAACTCGAATTATGTTCGAGGCCGTTTTAGTTCGAGTTACTTCAGTTCAGAATTAAAGTCGGATTGAAACGGATTGAAAATAAGTTTTCAATGTACTGGTTATGATAGACAAAAGATTTGAGCTGGTTGAGTTACCTGAAGATTCGAACTGGTTATGATACCTGGAGTTCGAACTGGTTATGATACCTGAAGACTCGAGTTGGTTCTGTTCGAAGTGATGAAGATGAACCCAAAGTAGGTCGAAGTTATTCGAACAAGAATGGAGTTCGTTCGAATGACCTGTATGTTTTCTAGGACTGGAACCTCTTCCAGCTTGCCTTATTGGGAGTTCTTTTGAGACGTTAAGTTTTGCCTCAAGATTCGTACTACTTGTATTTAGTTTTCTACTATATAAAGAGGACTTAGCTAGGTTATGTTTAACCTATCTTAGTGAGTTTAATCCTTAAGAGTTAGGGTTTGAAGAGACTCCATTAGAAAGCTTTGAGAAAGCTTGAGAGATCGTTTGTAACCTGTTTGATTATCATAGTGGATTGTTCGGGGAGTGGTTTTTTATCTAAAAGGGTTTTCCACTTCCCTCCTCTGGAATTCTTGTGCGTTATTATTGTTCTTGCTTGATTGTCTTCTCTTATCAGGGCTTATTCCGCGTATCGTTCTTATCGGAGAAGAGAGATTAGCTATCTCGAAGCCCAACAATTGGTATCAGAGCGCTTGTTTACAGGGCTTGTGTGGTGAAGAGCGATGGCCGATCATGAGAAGTTGAAGATCACAAAGTTCAATGGATCAAATTTTGGAGTGTGGAAGATGCAGATAGAAGATTACCTCTATCAGAAAGATCTTGATTTACCACTGGGTGAAGTTGAGATGAAGCCTGCAGATCTTGATGTTGCGAAGTGGGCGCGATTGGATCGCAAGGCACTTGGAACCGTTTGGTTAGTGTTATCATCTTAGATTCTACACATGATCTCCAAAGTTACGACAACGAAGGGTTTAATGGAGACGTCATCCGTTATGTACTCGGAACCGTCCGGGGCAAACAAGGTACATTTTTTACGGCGCTTGTTTACTTTGAAGATGAAAGACAATGGTAGTATGCAAGCTCACATCAGTGAGTTCAATTCCATTCATGCGTAACTGGAATCCGTTAATATCACTTTTACCGAGGAGGTGAGAGTATGGACTCTTTTGGGGCAGATGCCCGAGAGTTGGGAAGGATTCATTACAGCTGTGAGCAATTCATCAGGGAAGGAAGACATCAAATTTAATACTATAATCTCGTTGATTATGAGTGAAGATAATAGGCATAAAACATGTGAACCCTCTTCAAGTTCGAATGGTAGTATGTTGAATGTCGAGGAAAGAGGGAGGTCTTACAAAAAAGGGTCGAAAGATAGAAGGGGTTGATGACAGTCAAGAGGAAAGTCTAAGCCACTCGGTGCGTGTTGGACTTGTGGAAGGAAGGGTCACTTCAGACGAGATTGTCCTTCTTCGTCTAAAAAGATTGATGAAGAGAAAGATACAATGAACCTTACTGAGGAGGTTAGTCTTGACGAGGCTCTACTACTGTCATGTGATGACGTTAATGAATCTTGGATTGTTGATTCGGGTGCTTCTTTCCATGCTACTGCGAATGTAGGTTTTCTAACTAATATTGTTAAAGACAACTTCGGTACGGTCTTTCTTGCAGATAAGAGTGCACGCAATATAACTGAAAAGGGAAATGTTAGGCTGAAGTTGCCTTTGGGGGCGACGGTGGTTTTGAAGAATGTGCGACTTGTACCCAAATTGGGGTGTAACCTTATATTGGTTAGCCAATTGTCGGATGATGGTGGATATGTAAGTACCTTTGGTGATACGTTCTGGAAGATCACAAAGGGAGCTATGGTAGTAGCTCGAGGCTTGCGACAATGAACGTTGTATACAACGCAAGGCACAATTTTTACTATTTGTGTGACCACTCCAGGAATTGATACAAGTACGTGGCACAAACGACTCGGTCACATGAATGAAAAGGGGATGAAGGTGATGGTAACCAAGGGAAAGCTCGAGGGTCTCGTTGAGGTCGATCTCAAGTTTTGTGAAGAGTGTGTTCTTGCAAAATAGAAGAAAGTTTGTTTCAATTTAACTGAAAGATCGAAGAAATTTGGAAAGCTCGACCTTGTACACACGGATGTTTGGGGGCCGACCAAGGTCTCTTCTCTTGGTGGTTCTTATTACTATGTTACCTTTATCGATGATGCTACTTCTAAACTGTGGGTCTACTTCGTGAAGAACAAGTCGGATGTGTTAGAAAAATTCAAGAGGTGGAAGGCTCTAGTTGAAAATGAAACCAGTTCGAAACTGAAATGTCTCAGGTCGGACAACGGGGGCGAATACTGTAGTGACGAGTTCGAAAAGTTTTGTGCATCAAATGGGATTATGAGACAAAAGACTATTCTCAGAACACCGCAACAAAACAGTGTTGCAGAACGCATGAACTGAATAATAAACGAAAGAGCGAGGAGTATGAGACTCAACGCTGGATTGCCAAAATGTTTTTTGGGCGGATGCGGTAAGTACGGCAGCGTACTTGATTAACAGAGGGCTTTCAACGGCCTTGGACTTTGGACTTCCTGAAGAAGCATGGACGAACAAAGAGGTAAACCTTAATCACTTGCGTATTTTCGGTTGTACCTTATATGTGCTTGATACTTCAGATACGAGGAGGAAGTTAGATGCAAGGCCGACGAAGTGCATTTTCATTGGATACGATGGGAATGAGTTTAGGTACTGATTTTGGGATGTGAAGAATCGGAAAGTCATCCGGAGCCGTAATGTTACATTCAATGAGGAAGTCTTGTATAAAGATTTCAGTGTACCTGTAGAAAGGAAACGAAGTGAAGCAGTGGAAAGTGTCGACATTGAAGATGATGAACCCTCTCGAGAGGTCGAAGAAGAAGTCGTTGCTGAGTCCGATGCACCGGATCAGAACGCGCAACCAAATGATCTAGATATTCTAATAGCACTTCGAAAGGAGCCGGGGGTTACAAGAATTCCGGCAAGGTACGTTAACTCCTTAAATCATTTGTTACTTATAGATGGTGGTGAACCTGAAAGTTACAAAGAGGCTTTAGATGTGGAAGCCAAGAGCAAATGGGAGCTTGCTATGGATGATGAGATGCAGTCATTATCTGTGAATCGAACTTGGGACTTAGTTCAATTACCGAAAGGGAAGAGAGCATTGCACAACAAGTGGGTATACAGACTAAAGCAGGAATCTGATGGTTCAAGGTGATTCAGGGCTAGACTTGTGGCGAAGGGCTTTCAGCAGAAAGAAAGCGTTGATTTCGGTGAGATTTTTGCTCCTGTGGTGAAGATGTCTACTATCCGGGTTGTGATGAATATAGTTGCAATTAAAGACTTGCATCTTGAGCAATTAGATGTCAAGACAACTTTTCTTCACGGCAACCTTCATGAAGAAATGTATATGAAGCAGCCGGAAGGATATTCAGTCAAAGGGAAAGAAGATCACGTGTGTAGGCTCATGAAGAGCTTGTACGGTTTGAAACAAGCGCCAAGACAGTGGTATTTGAAGTTTGAACAATTCATGTCCAGAAATGGTTATTCAAAGAGCAATGCGGATCACTGTTGTTTTATCAAGAAGACGGGGAACTCATATATTATTCTACTTCTGTATGTAGATGATATGTTGGTAGCAAGTGCCGACATGGGAAAAATTGTTAAGTTGAAGGAACAATTATTCTGGGAGATTTCTATGAAGGACTTGGGTGCTGCGAAGCAAGTTATTTGTATGCGTGTTACAAGGGACAGAAAACAACGATAATTGAATCTATCTCAAGCTGAGTACATCGGCAAGGTACTTAAGCGGTTTAACATGGATGGTGCTAAGGTCGTTAGTACATCATTGGGAGGTCACTTCAAACTATCAAACGACCGCTGTATTTTCTAGGGCTGGAACCTCTGCCAGGTTACCTTATTGGGAATTCTTCTGAGACGTTGAGTTCTACCTCGAGATTCGTACTACTTGTATTTAGTTTTCTACTATATAAAGAGGACTTAGCTAGGTTATGTTTAACCTATCTTAGTGAGTTTAATCCTTAAGAGTTAGGGTTTGAAGAGACTCCATTAGAAAGCTTTGAGAAAGCTTGAGAGATCGTTTGTAACCTGTTTGATTAACATAGTGGATTGTTCGGGGAGTGGTTTTTTATCTAAAAGGGTTTTCCACTTCCCTCCTCTGGAATTCTTGTGCGTTGTTATTGTTCTTGCCTGATTATCTTCTCTTGTCAGGGCTTATTCCGCATATCGTTCTTGTCGGAGAAGAGATATTAACTATCTCGAATCCCAACAGTTCTTATATTTGACTGGCAAGGTTCAAAAAGTGTTTTTTTAAGCAAACTGAGATAAATAAAAATGCCTAGCTGGCAGCACCAGGAAGTACAAAGTTCAATAGTTTGCAAGCCTCCAACGGCTGACAACAAAAGATAGAGGGTGAGTAGACACCCTTTTTGGCTCAAACATGAGCCTCTAAGTTTCAAGATCTAGGGAGATAAGAGAAACGAAAATCAACAAAAGGCGAGGCGGAAACAAGCATGTCTGGGGCAAGGGTCAAAGCTCCCCAAGAAAGGTCGTCCGATCTCGTCTCAAACGCTCTACCCAAACGCCGGCAGTCCATCAGGAGCAGAACTCGCTCAATCCCAATCTGGTGCACTGCTTGCATTCCTCTGATCACTGTAATTGCTTCCGCCTCTTTGGCATCCTCAGCTATGGCTGAATCATAACCTGCACAAATAAGACCAGATTGATAAGTCTTAATAGTAAAGCCCGTTCCTCCCAGGGAGCTATTGTTGATCCAGGAGGCGTCCACCGTGATAATATGCCATCCCTCGGGAGCTTGAGGGCTGGTAAGGTCAAAAGATTGCTGGGATGAATTGGAAGGGAGAGGAGATTGGGTAAGGTAGCCCCTGGCTAGCTTGATGGCTTTTATCGAAAGAGGTTTTTCCTTGTTGAAAATGAGCTCATTTCTATCCATCCAGATAACATAAGTGATGGCTCCAATCGTGCTCCAAAGAGTGCTGGTGGTGAGGGTGTTCAACACATTTTCTACCGAGTCGGAATAAGTACAGATGCTAAGGTCCGTATGGAGGACAGATAGAGCCCAGTACTCCTTAATGCTCTTACAAAAGAACAGGGTGTGGGTGGTGGATTCTTCTTCCTCTCCTGGGACAAGTGGTATCCCAAGTATCATCCCCATGCCAAAGCCTAAGCTTAGAGGGGATGCCATTATGGATGGCTTTCCAAAGGAAGAATTGGATACGAAAGGGGATCTTGAGTTTCTAAATACGATTCCAATTGAAATTTTCCGAATCCGAGTGGATGTTGTTCTGGGGGTTATAGGTGGGCTCCACCATGGAGGCATGGTAAAGGGATTTAACTGTGAGGATTCCATTTTTCTCCTTTCTCCATCGCAGAATGTCATGGGTCGAGGAGGTGCTTAGGGGAATCGCCAAAATGAGCTCAGCTATGTCCTGGTGAAAGATGGATCTGATCCTAGCGTGCTTCCATGTGCGATTATTCGGACAAATAAGGTATGTCACCTTGGAGAAGTCTCTGTGTTGGGGAGCAGGTCCCGAGGGCCTGCCATAAGGAATACCCGGGATCCAAGGTTCCAGCCATTAGTCGATCGCTTGCCGTCCCCGGCCGATATGCCAAATGAGGTCAGGCCAGATACGATTGCGGGCTTTGAGGATCTCTTTCCAAATCCAACTACTAGAAGGCTTGGGGAGTGAGACCATCGGGGACTCCTTTGTTGAATAATTTTGTTTTAAGTTGTGGGCCCAGAGTTTGTCAGAGTCCTTCATGAGCCTCCAAAAAAGCTTTGCCAGCATGGCTTGGTTGTGGTTGAGGACGGTTCTGATGCCAAGGCCCCCACATCTAGTCTTTTGGCACGTCTTCTTCCAGTTGATGAGGTGGGTCTTAGTATTACCAGCCCTGTTAGTACCCCACAGGAATCTGCCATTCATAGAGTCCAGGGTTTTGTAAGTTTTTATAGGTATGGGAAAAATGGACATGAGGAATGATGGGATTGTTGAGTTAACAATTTTAATCAGAGTGAGTCTGCCAGCTTGGGATAAGATCCTAGCTTTCCAGCCTTCAATGCGATGAGACACCCGAGTGATAATGTCCTAGAAATTCAGCCTTTTGGATCTATCAAAAATAAGCGGGGCTCCCAGATATTTTCCCCCCGCGGAGTCTTTCTTGATACGGCAAGGAGATACCCAGGGGATCTCCTTGCCGTATGCCTCTTCCCGGTTTTATGAAGCCATAAGGGGTACCGTTAAGGTTAAAGGAGAGCGCGGTGGTAGAGATGTATTGGTGGATCCATTGGCACCATTTATCACAGAAACCCATAGCTTTTAGGGTGTCCCCTAGGATGCCCCATTTGACTCTATCGAAAGCTTTGCTAAGGTCCAGCTTGACTGCCATAGCTCCCATCGGCCCTTTTTTCTTCTTAAGCGAGGTGATGATTTCTTGAGCCAGGATAATGTTATCAAAAATTTGCCTGTCAGGAATAAAAGCGTTTTGGGTAGGAGAAATGATCTTGTTAAGAAGAGGTTTGAGGCGGGCAACCAGAATTTTGGTAATGATCTTAAGCTTAACATTGCAGAGGCTGATCGGCCAGAACTGCCCCGGTCTGTCGGGATTTTTTGTCTTGGTGATGAGGGTGATGTTGGTGTGGTTATACTCAGGCAGCATATGACCAGACTGGAAGAAAGCAAGCGTGGCTTGGAAGAGGTCGTCTTTGACAATATCCCAAGATTTTTGGTAAAAAAAAGAGTAAAGCCATCAGGTCCCGGGGATTTGTGGGGGTTCATAGAGAAGAGAGCCGCATTTACCTCGTCAATGGAAGGGTCTTTTGTGAGTAGAGAGTTGTCGTTGTCCGTGATCATTTTCTCCATGAAGTTAAGGTCGTGGACCTTTGGAAGTGGGAGAGAGGGAGATAAAAGTTCCTTGTATAAGTCAACGAACGCATCCCCTATATCCGTCCTGTCGTGAGCCCAAGTGTCGTCTTGCTTTTTAATTCTAAAAATCTCGTTGTGCTTCCTACGGCAAATGGTGGAAAGGTGGAAAAACTTGGTGTTGCGGTCCCCTTCTCTAAGCCAGATCTCTCTAGATTTATCCCGCCATAAGGCCTCTTCTTGGGCCAGGGTGTTTTCCAGCTCCCTCTGTAGCGTGATCTCAATATTGTTGTTTTGATCAGTAAGAGCCTCCTTCTGGATGGCGAGGATTTGATCCCTAAGGTTTTGGATTATTCTGGGGGTGCAGTTGAACTCAACTTTGTTCCACTTCGTGAGTTCCCTTTTGGTGTATCTAAGCTTTTTACAGAGGCGCAGAGGCCGTGTGCCCTCTTGATTTTGGCTTTAGGCCAAGGTAACGATTTTGCGCCAGTCTGGATGTTTTGTCCAGAGCGATTGAAAGTGAAGTTTAGGGAGATTGTGGGACCCGGGAGGAATGTTAAGCAAGATAGGTCCATGGTCAGATCCGATTATAGGCAAAAAAATTACGGTGGCGTCGGGAAATTTTGAGCGTCAGGCCGTATTAGCGAGTGCTCTATCAAGGCGCTGCTTGACCAGATCCCTACCTATGCGTTTGTTAGACCAAGTAAAGGGTACACCAGAGAAACCCAGGTCAATCATAACCGCGTCGAAAATAAATTTTTCAATAGGATTAGGGGCAGAGTTGTCAAAAGGGATGCGCCCAAATTTATCCTCTTGGCAGGTAATGTTGTTTAGATCCCCAAGGATAATCTAGGGGACGGGAATATTTGGGGCCAGTTGACCTATAGCGTTCCAGCAGGTGCCCCTGTGATGAGTAGCCGGGGGCCCGTATGTGAAGGAGCACATCCATTGTTCGTCTTGCATGCCCGCAACAAGCTTGTTTGGGTGAGATTGGATGAGAGAATCAATGCCGTTTGGGGAGGAGGAAAGGATGGTGAGGTTGATGTTATTGTTCAAGGCCAGCCATAGGCCTCCCCCATGTGTTGCGGAAGCATTACCTGCCATAGGTTCAAAGAGTATTGATTTACCTATTTCAAACTTGGAAAGTCAAATTTGATGACCTTTTGTACCATATATCCCTTTGAGAGTGCGATACGAAATTAATATGGGTTTAATTTTATACTAACTTTGTAGGGGAAATTAATATGGATTTAATTTACGCCCTGGACCTCGTCCTCTGGCAATTTGCAGAGTGCAAAACGAAACGATTAGTTTAATCAAATCAAGCAAAGACAACAAACGATAACAAAACGCAAGTAGGAGCGCATCTGCAACATCCGTATTGATGAGAATTAAGCTCCTAGCATTCGTGGCGGATTGAAGCATTGGCCTATTAACAACGTAGAGTTTAGTCTCCTTGCGTATTCCAGAGCCTAGCTTTCCGCTGCTGTTTTGGTAAGACAATAGCAGTTCTGGCACATAGACATCAAGCTTCCTCAAATCTGAACAATATTCACCTTAGAGAAACTTTGATTCCATGAAAAATACAATATTTAGATATCGCAAGTACATTGCTATCCATTTTAAAAAATAAGTACAAATAAATAACGAAGTATCATAGAAACAGTTACTCGGCAGAGCTTCAGAGAGGAAAATATGGAATAAAGTTGATCTAATCCTTACTAATGAGGCCAGCATCTTGATAACTCTGAACAGAGTCAATCAAGGTCTGTTCTAGTGACCTGTAATTCCATCCCAACTTCTGTAACTTTTCTGAACTCAACACTTGTTCTTCCTTCGCGTCAGTAAAACTGCAAATGCCAGGAGGACATTGTTGGCCTCAAAATAAATTTAAAGAAGATACATATATATGTTTAGTTCTTAAACTAGGAGAAATCTTTTAGAGCCTAGTCACACATTCCCAAAATTTCGCCTATTCAATGGTGTAAAAGAACAAATATATAAGATCTATTACGATATTATCAAAGGCTATTGATTTGAATTGAAGTACAGTATCATGATTGATCGACATGCATACATTTCTATATAAATTATGAAATAAAACACTAAGAAAATGATTTAAACTAAGGTATAAGAAATCTAAACGATATATCACGATTGACAATCACATGGTCTGTTTTGAAGGCATGATATCTCACTGAAGAACAAGATATACTGTGACGTCATATATTTTAGGGTATATCAAGTAATCATAACCAAATAAATGATCTCTTAACTTTCCCGTCATGATGTATAGTTAGAGCAGATAACTAACTTGTAAATGCTGTATGAAAGCTTACTTCTTTGGGTAATTGTGGTTAGGATACATGCTTCTAAGCTTCTCGGCCAAATCCTTCATCCTCATATTGTGAGAAGTACAAATGTATCTTCCTTCTGCTTCAGGTTTCTCGTATGCTAGTAGCAACGCTTCTGCAGTATCCCGTACATCGACAAAGTGTCGTAATCTGTTTTCCAGTACGTCAACTCCATCTGTTTTCAGTCAGATAATGAATGAGAATGTAACATAGAAATGAGAAATCCACCTAAAAATAAATCTAGTCATATACACCAGTGAAACGACAATCAAACACCCTCAATGACATCGTGACACTGAATCCTCATAGAAACAAGGACGATTTTGTAAGAAACAATTTATTAATGTCATGCGGATAGTTCATGCAAAAGATCACCATTCTGACACTTGTAACCCAAATAAAAGAAGATTGCAAAGTCAAATTTGTGATCGTCCAATCCTAAGAAAGTTAAACTCCACATTTAACCTAGTTAGGAGCTTCACAAATTTAGATAATTTTTGCAAGGACTATCTCCATGATATGGCACCCTCAAGGCCTCAACTATATTCTATTTGGGGTCAATGGTGTGATGAGCATGTCATATTACCTCCCTAGAGATATAATCATACAATGACAAGTTACTCCAAACAAATTTAACTAGAAACTGGAAGCTAAAGTATATAAAGAGACACCTCTTAAAATCTTGATCAGAAATAAGCTGCTAGTATTTGTTGTGGATTGCAGCATCGGCCCAAAAACAAAGCAGGGACAAACTGTTACAACATCGAGCATATTCTTCTTTCCATATTCCAAAGCCTCGCTTTCTGCAGCAGTTTTGGAAAGATGGTACCAGTTCTGGGACATGACATGGGGGAGCTTAGTACATCGAAGAGGAAAACACGGTAGAAAAAGTAATATCTACCACCTTGTCACTTGCCAATCATGAAAGAATGGAGATTTGCATTTCTGATGGCTAAATACATTACACAATGTAACACATTCAAAGGAGAGAAAACTTTGTGTACAAAAAAAGCGATAGAAATTGAACCAAACAAGTCCTGAAACTTAAAAGTAACGATACAAAAACATCTGAAACCTAATTATCACTACTCCGGCAATCTAGAAATTAACTTATAGATAATTACAACCTTTAGATGAATTTCAAGTACCTGAATCTTATTTTCCATTTTCAAATATTGGGGTGTTTTTGAGTATTTATAATAACCAATATTATGATTTCAGATGTTGCACCTCATGGGAATTGGTAAAAATGACGAAAGAAAAACACAAGATTTCAACCAATAAAGTCATAACTCAAGTAAATAATGATGTCGCCATGCACGTAATCGACAATGAACAAGATAGGTAGCGTTCATTGGACAAGAGAATCCACAATGAACAAGATAGGTAACGTTCATTAGACAGGAGATTGTAGCTGAAGGGCAAAGTATAAACATGCTGCCACAAACATAATTAAACCATAGAAGAAAAGCATGGACCTTTGAACTTCAAAAGTATTTCACAGAAAAAAAACTTAAGATTCAATAGTTTTCTTTTTACCAATCAGTTACCTTGGTAGCTCTACAGTACTCTTTGTCCGACCAACATGCCTCGTCCTTAACTTTATCCCTGGGCCAGCTAGGATTCAATAAAACAGCAGTTACAGATGACACAACAACAACTCTCTTTACTCTTATTTCGGAACAGGCCTTAAGTACATTTAATGTGCCCGTTATAGCTGGCTCAATCAGTTCTACCTGCAAGGCAGTTTTAGAGTGTCAAAAGTTCATGGTTGAGGTAGCGGGTGTATCATGACAAGATCAGTATGTGCCATCACGAAAGCCTAAGTAGAAGTAGCAATATAACATTACGTTCCGATTCATTTACAAAAAAAAAAAAAAAAAAAACATAATATGTGGTGCACTGTAAGCCAATAGGTTCAACTCTGTAAATACCATATGACACGGCTAATAGCAATACAATCATTAACTACCAGCAAGATCGAGGCTAACCTCCCCCCTTCCTTTTTTTTAAAGGCAAAAAGAAAAAGAAAATACTAGGTGGAAAAAAGAGATTACAATACAAAAATAGAGGGCCCAAACCAACAGGAATGAGGAAAACAAGAGGTAACATCAATACGACAATACCTCAATAGGCCTCTAACAATTCCAAGGGGAGCATTGTTTTTTCTCACTAGGATTCCCAGCGTCAAAATATCAAATCTCTCCGTTCAAAGTTTTCCTCCAATGTTTCTCTTCATATGATATTCTCTCTCGGTATTTCTTTTCTTTAGATTTTCACTTTTTCTAGTTTCTCGTTAATAGTAGAAATAGAAAAATTAACTTCCATATTTCTAAGACAAAAGTTGGTTTTCCTCCATTTTCAGAAGAGCACCAAAAATAAATTTATTTTCCCTGATTATCCTGACACAGCAAATAAGACTTGGTAATCCAATACTTGTTTCCTTCTCCTTCATTTTCCACAAACAAGATATAAACCCTGTGAGTTTAGCACATATGTACGATAAAATAGGTATTTATGCATAATGCATATTGGAGTGTGATGACCCTTAATTACTGAACTTCCTAACACCTAATTGACTGCAAGAGAATATTTTAGTCACATACCTCAGGATTTGGTACAGCTCCTGATGGAACTGGACTTGCAACATGGAATACTCCAATGCATCCTTCGATGGCTGCAAGAAGAGAGCTGTAGTCTAGCAAGTCTGCCTTGAATAGTTTCAGGTTCTCCGAAGCCTTGTCAAGTTTCCTCAAGTGAGCATTTTTCTCATCACCTGCACGAAATTTTCCACATTTTACTGTTCTTTCCAAACCATTATTCATCACATCTATACTACAAAAGTCAAAAGGGATCATTTGTCTAGTCAAAATTTGTTGGTCCGGGAACATACTTCCCTTGTTTACAACCCTTCATTCCTCAACTTCAGACTAAATATCACTAAGAAATCCAACTCTGTCTGAGCCAAACAAGAACACTCATATCTGCAACCCACTCTCTTTCACTCTTGTTTACTAACACAACCCCTTGTGAAAAAATATATTTTTTGTGCACCCACTCTTCCAAAATACCTCAAGTACCCAAAAGCTCCTACGCCAGTTTTTGGCTATTCTAGTAGACTAGTAGTAGAGGTAGTGATGATACCAGCCTAATGTAAAATAAATATTGGGGCTACAAAATTCCTGTAAATTGAATGATCTAAGGAGTACCCCAGTGGGTAGAAATCACTAATTAATGAACTAAATTTGAGAAAAAGAGATACCATACCAGGGTCTCTAACAGTCCCATGAACCTCATATCCCTTTGATAATAAGAGCTTCACAAGCCATGAACCCACGTACCCACCTGCACCTGTTACACAAACTCTCCCCTTCTCTTCTGCCATTGATGACAAACTACACAGCTCTCTCTCTCTCTCTCTCTCTCTCTCACACACACTCTTTTGTGTTTTGTAACTAATGTTGAAATGTTCATATGACCATTTCTTTCTTTCATGCCAACCAAGAAAAGAAAGAAATGGTCATTTGTTACAATTTTTTATTGAATTATTTTTGAATGCGTGTAATCCATATTATGTAACTTACAATCTAAATTTTTCTTTGGAAATTATGAGAATAAATACTATTTTTTTGCCAGACCCAGGGAACAATAAATTGCAAAATCGATACTTAAACGAGGAAAAACCACTTTTGCCGCTATAAAAGTTTCAATATTACAACAGACAACCACATGTTTTTGGGCTCCACAAGTACGAATGTCACATCCGAAATAATAAAAAATTGTAAAACTCATTTAAAACTATTATATCGTGCCACGTGTTATTACCATTTTTCATTACATTTCTAAACAAACACTTTGTCATTTGAACCGCCATGAAGTTGTCATTTGTTCAATAAAATGTTACCTGTTTCAAAACGTCATGCTGTTACTATTCCTCATCTTGTTTATGGTTAGGTATCACGTGCCCTTAAGAGGAGTTCGTCTGGTTTTTCGCGCCAAAAGCGATCCCGATAGATTCCTGAACAGTGCCTTCTTCTTACACGACTGCAAGAACCGCCCGCCCCGATTAAAGCCTCGTACTCTACACCTTGGGCATGGAGGATATGATGGTACTCTACTCTACTATACTCATGGAACAAACAATTGCAAACCGTACGTGTGGCATCTGCAAACCAAGCTGTGTCATTTGTTCAGTTAAACTCTGACATGTGCTTAGACAACTATTTCATTTGTTTAAAGCTAGTTCTCATTATCAATAACAATTTTCCCATTTGTTCAGCCTTCTTTGTCATTTGTTTTTGTATCTTTACCAATTGTTTAGAAAATATCAAGTGCTTGATTGCTGTAGGCTCCACAAGTACGACTGTCACTTCCAAAATAATAATAAAAAAATTCAAATCATTTTAAAATAATATATCGCGCCATGTGTCCAAATTTAATTTCTCGTCGTACACGTGTCATTACTATTTCGAGACGTACAATACAAGGCATAACCTGTCACCATTTCATGTATAAGTTGTCATTTGTTTGAGCACAATTTCTCACGTTTTTAACTCTGTCACCAATTATGTTATTATTTGGCATTTGTTTACTATTTTTTAGGGTTAGGTATCACGTGCGATTCACACGAGTTTAACATATCAATAGCTATTATTTGGCACCAAAAACGATTTCTATTCCTCAGACAGTGTCCGCTTACACGACCGCCGCAAAAAATTCTGGATTCTACTCATCGTGTGTGCGATTCTAAACCACCAAAAACTGTTACGACAACACAAACTATTTTCTCACAATCGTCGAGACTTGTGTGTGTGATTTCAGTGGCAAATCGTCTGTGTGACTACTGCATACCAAGTGTTTTATTAAAGTCTATTTTTTCATTCACTTAACAATGAAGTCTGATACAGAAGTAAATGAGCAATTTGACGAGGATAACCAAATGCAAGAGGGTGGAGCCAAGAATGACACCTCTAATGTTAAAAATTATACCTCTCGGTGTACAGGTGTGGAATTTCACAAAATGTTTGGAGCTCTATTAGAAGAGGAGAGTGTTGCTCTTCGTACCACCTGCTTTGCGCCGTTACTGTTGATTGATCTAATAACGACAATGTCGACGTTGGTTGTGGAAATATTTGATCGTCATCACGGTGATATGAAGTTCCAATTTGGGGGAACAATAATTCAGACGAAACCCATTCATGTTTGCCTGATTTTGGGGCTACGTGTCGCTCGTATTTCAAATGATTTCTTATTTGTTGATCCTGAGCATATAACAAATTTCAGAATGAGGCGATTCCCCAAGAAGAAGAAAACATATGGGTTGAAGGATATTAACGGGGATTTAAAACAGGTAAAATTGGAAAGCCATCATGGTAAGATAATACTTTGGCATTTGTTCGTTCTACTTTATCATTATTCTTCGCAAGTTGGGTCATTATTTGATAAGGTTCTTATCATTACATTGTGTATTCTTTGGCTTTTTTACCCATTCTTATTCCTTGCCGTGTGTGATTTTGTTTTGCAGACGATGTTCGTCGATTAAATTTATTTAAAGTTCTACTATCCTTTCTCCTCCCGAACAAGGGGAGAAACGTTGAGGTGAGGTATATTAATCTGGTTGATAATCTAGATCGATTTAATAAATTCCCTTGGGGTCAAGAAGTCTATAAGTTCTTGTGTAGTCAAATAGTGGAATTTGCCGATTATCGATCGGGCGTTAATAAAAAATTGGATAAAGCTTTATCACTGTACGGATGTACCTGGGTGTTGATGATATGGACTTTCCTCTCTATTCTCAGCCTTCAGTTTCCAAGAATTGAGGAATCCAAACATTTGTTTCCCAAGCTACAGGGATGGAGGATGACATCCTTTAAGCGTCGCCAAATTGTGACGTTTAAGAAGTTTTTTGCTAACCCCAAATTGGTGGTAATAGATATGGATGCGTCTGAGACTGACATGCAGGAATAACTTGTGCAATAGGCCATGGTAATCTTTCTTTCTTTGTATGACTGATTCACTTTATTGCTTCCTTGTCATTTATTTTAGGTTTCGTATCATTTGATTTTATTTGGTTTGGTATTTTCTATCGTCGTCTTGTCATTTGGTTGATTAGTCCCTTTATGTCATTTGTTCTGAGCCTATTGTCATTTGTATTTTGTCTATTGTCATTTCTAAATCATTATTTGTCATCTTTTTAAATATTTCAGAGATTTCACATCGGATCACCTGCAATCGAAGCACCTGCAATCGGTAGCAATTCTTCCAAAGTTGATCTCGCAGCTGCAATGGTAAAGGTATGCAACAAGTTGGAGAACCATGGTAAAATGTTGCAGAGCCATGGGAAAATGTTAGAGCAAATGACGATGTCTACAGTCAGAGACAGTACTCTTCCACTTAGAGATGGTACTCTACTCCTCGGACAGTACCCGTTCGCTACTCCTGAGAAAATCACGAAACGCAAGCGATAAGAAAAAGGTAATGAGAAAGATGCTGGGAAAAGGAAGAAGGCAGAGCCTAGAACCTGGCAAAGAGAGCTCCAACAAAAATATCAAAAAAATGAAGAGAATAAAAAAGCTAAGAAAGAAAAGGAAGAAGTGGTATATTTGGGGTTGAAGGCAGAAGAACACGTCTTGAAGTACAAGACCAATGCCAATATGAAGAGCAAGAAGGCAGAAGAAGCTCATGTGCCCCAGAAGAAAAAAGTTGAAGGCACGAAGAAAAAATCTATCACTGATGAACGACTGGATATTCTGTTAAAATCTTTAAACCCCAAGAACAAGAAGGGTAATAGAGCACCTAGGAAGAGAAGGGTAAAAGCTCTTTCTGCAATTCAATCAACTGCAGAAAATTTGATTCGGTAAGTTGCCCCTGGAGAGGGATTGGAGCTCGTAAATGTTTTAAAGGAAGATGATGAAGTTGAAGTTGGAAAGGAACTGAATTTGGAGGCTATATCGTCGGAATATGGTGGTGATCTTCTAGAGGTATTATCCGTTTACGACTTCTTATCATATATTTTGCTATATTTGACATTTGTTTTCCAGAACATTGCTATTTCCTTTTTGTTCAGAATTCTATCATTTGTTCAGTGTGTCTTCGCATTTGCTATGACCTCTTTATCATTTGTGCTGATGACTTTGTTCATTCTATTTGTTTTGTGTGAAGTGGAAGAAAGATGAGGAACCTGAAGCTAAATTTGTTCAGGACGAGCAACCTCAAGTTGTTGAAGAAGAGGAAGTTCAACTGGTATTTATCTAACATTAGTTTTGAGCTATTTATCATATTTGTTGTGTGCTACCCTGTTGTTTGTTCATTTCATTTTACCATTCGTAGTATGTATATCCTATTTTACAGATGGAGGATTCAGAACAACAAACTGTAGTGATCTGTTATGTTAAAAAAAAAGATGAGGTATATAAGGAGGAAGATGTAGAGGTAGCAGAGGGTTCAGAGGTAGTAACACCTGAAGTAGTATTCTTGAAGCAGGATGAAGATGTAGTGGAAGAAGCCAATAAGGTATTTAACTCACATTTTTAGAAAGCAAACTATCCATAATATTTGTGCACCGATCCTTACCCTTTTTAATTTTGTTTTTGTTTTACCATTTGTTGAACAGACTAAGGAGAAAGGTGTTGATGAAGCTAAGGAGGTGACTTATCATTTGTGTTGTATTATTAGTCATTTGTTTGATTGTAAAATATCATTTGTTTTTTATTACTTTACCATGTATTCATCACTCTTATCATTTGTAGTTTGTTTATTTGCAGATGAGTGCATACCAAACAACTATTATAGCAGTTAACGAACAAAGTACAGAAGTAGCTGGTGCTAAAGGCAAGGATGATGATGATGAAACTACTTTTAAACCAGAACCTCAACCAATTATAGAGGAAATGGCTGTTGAGCAGACCAATGTATGAAGTACTTTTAAACCAGACCCTGAGTAATAAGATTTGATGACATATATCTTATTACTCATTCTCATGTAATATGCAAATTTATATTTTATTATTACTCAAGTTATTCATCTGTTCCAGCTTCTTTTAATCGAGTCAAAAGAAGAAGGCAGAGCCATATCATATGCTATTCGAATGAACAAATTGCATGCTCGCCTTGACGAGCTGCTTCCTGGAGTATTATACCAATCTTTCATTGAAAGACCCATCTCCCATGATGAGAAGAAAAAGGTGGACCATGTTTGGTTACTTAGGAAGGAACAATTATCCACTGACGATAGTGACTACAACACCAGTACTTATAGGTGCATAGGTGAAGAAACTGTTAGTCTTAATGCTTTCTACACCTTAAATCCAACGCAATGGTTGGACAACGAGGTATTTATATTCCTTTTTGCCTATTCTATATCATTTGTTATTTTCTCCTCTGTCAGTTTTTGTTATTTTCTATGAAAACTCTCATTTATTCAATGCTCTCTGCCATTTGTTTCTTATAGAATGTCATTGGTTTTTCTCAACTCTATCATGTTCAGTTTATAATGTGTCATTTCCGTTTTCTTTTCAGGTCATTAATGTTTATCTTAGAGCCCTGATTCAATTCTTTGATTCACAAAATCGTGGCCTCCCATCAAACGAAAAGATTGTGTTGACGGATGTGTTCGTGAGCCAGTATATAGAGAGGGCTTTCAATGTCTGGTCTCAACCTCGTGCTTTAAAGGGGAAATCACATTGGGAACAAATATGTTCTGCGAAATGGGATTCTACATTACTGCATTGCTTCCAACGAGGAGGGTTCAAACTAAAGGATTCAAAATTGATACTCCTTCCTTGGAATCTCAATGGAAACCATTGGGTGCTTTGTGCCATGACCTTTAAGAGCAGAGAGATATGCATCTACGATTCCCTCGTAGATGCAAAATTGCAAATGCGAAGAAGAAGAACAGGTTATCGCCTGGACGCAAGCTTATTCATAATCAACTAGCAAAGATGCTCCCGAGAATGTTTTTATTTGCTGATTTTGCTGGTCCTACGCCAGTAATGCCACCAACAAGTTTAAAGGTGAAATCGTATAGTATTAACTCCAGTTGGACAACTCGTTTTGGGGAGTGTGCAAAACAGCCAAATTAGTACGACTGCGGCATCTATATGCTCGTCTTTTTGGACAATATACTTAGGGACATGAGATTTCCAGAGCTGGATTGACGGTGATGAATGTTGTTACATAATTTGTCATGACATATTGAAGCTAGGAGTTGAGCCGGAGGCTTTGTAAACATTAGCATCCATTTTTTTTGTAAATAATCTTTTGTATATTTGTAAATTTAGAAACAGTTGTAAATATCATTCATTGAAGAGATATTTGTCATTTATTATGCATACCTTCTCAGTTATTTATGAAATTTGATTCATTTGTCACAATATAATGTTTGTCCACAAATCATTTGTTGGAAAAATAAATGAGAAATCATTTATGAACAAATGGCGATTTATGTTAGAACAATGATATCCTGGACACAGACAAATGAAAAAATCGATGTGCACAAATGACAGTTCGGAAACAAACAATTATATAATGGATTTAACCAAATGAGAAACTGTTAGTACACAAATGACAGATTAGAAGCAAATAATAATAAATAGAGACTGTTCTGAATTGAAGACTGGGCTTTGCATTAATTGTTTTCAGGATGATTTGACGTGACCGTTGAAATACAGATTGTTCTAAAATTATGACTGCGTGGGAAATCCCCCATCCTTGTGAAGTTATTCTCTTATAAATACTATTGTTATGGTTATTCCTTCCATAATTCTCTTTCTTTGTTCTTCTTTTTCGTAATGTATTGATTTAAAGAAGCAGATGAGGTGGAGTATGATTTTCATTCAATCAGGAAGCTAGGGTACATTCCAATAAGTACTGGTGAGGTGGAGGTGGTGGTGGTGGTGCAAATACCTTCGTGAGGTAGTGGTGATGTGGTGGTGACTTGGTGGTGCATAACCCTCTTCTCTTCCACCGTGAGGTTTGCGGAAGAAGAGACGGTGATAGTGGAGATTTCAGAGGAAGAGGCTGTGCAATCTCCTTTGCAAACTTGGGAGATCCTCTCTCCTATGCCTATCACACCACTTTGAATGGATACCTCTCTCTGTCTGACTATTAATATCACAACAATCACCTTCGTTTCATGTTGGAGAAACTCCTTTATTTAGAATCTGAAGACTCCCTGAAATCTGTATTGCTAATGTAAAGAGTAGAACGTTTCTGTATTGTTCTGCTTTATGTAAAGAGCTATGTAATACCCAGTTTATAGATAATGAAGTATTTTTGTTATAATAGTTTCCCTTCTATGAACATTTATTTTGTTTCGTTTGCTTTTTGCTTTTGAATAGTTTACCTTTTATGACAGCTCCTTTGAGGTTCAAGAATGCAAAGAATGATATTAAGAAAATAGACAAATACTAAATTCTGAGTGAACAAATGATCCCTCCGACAAAAACAATGATATAATGAAGACAAAGAAATGATAAATATTTTGTGGACAAATTGAGGTTCAGTAGCAAAAAATAATAAATAAAAACAGTGATGTATTGGAGACTAGGCTTTGTATTAATTGCTTTCAGGATTGATTTGACTTGAGCATTGTATTGGAGACTGTTATGAAATTATGACTGCGTGGGTAATCCCCCCGGCATTGTGGAGCTATTCCTTTCATACATATTTTTGCTAGGGTTATTCCTTCCATACAAAGAAGATGAGGTATTTTTCAAAATGGTGAGTACTAGACGCCAAGTATACGAAGAAACTTCAGTTTTGGTATTTTGGTAAATAGTCCATTTCTATGCCAACTCCCATTCCTGTTCCCCCTACTTATCAGGGGATGACACCTAAAGAAGCAGATGAGGTGGAGAATGATTTTCATACAATGAGGATACTGGTAAGGTGGAGGTGGTGCAAATACCTTCGTGAGGTGGTGGTGTGGTGGTGGTGCAAAACACTTGTCAGAGCCCTTCAAGGTTTCTACTTCAAAAGTGACGGTGGAAGTAGTCTAGGAACTCTGGCACATTAGACCTATGTCTCTCACTTATGCCTCTCTATCTGACTGGAAATACCACCTTTGTCGCATGACCATCGCCGTAGCTGTATTTCTAATGTGATCTGTGTAGAAAGTTTATGTAAAGATTTATGAAAGTTTATGTATTGTTCTATTTTCTGTAATGAACTCTGAAAGTTTATGTATTCATCTGCTTTCTGTAAAGAACTCTGAAAGTTTCAATATTATTCTACTTTCTGTAAAGAACACTTGTGTACAAATGAGAACTTCTTTATGAACAAATGACAGCTTGTTTCACATAAAATGATTAACTTAAGAAAGGGACAATGATGGTTTAGAAAGGAAAGAATGATATGATAGAAACAAACAAATGCTAAAGTCGTTATTAACAGTGACAGACAACTGTAAATGCCCCACTTTAATTTATGCTAAAGTCTCCACTACCAATGACGGTTCAGAGTACAAAGAATGATATGAAGGAAACAAACAAATGAGAAAGTCTCTATTAACAATGACAAACCTAAAATCATCAGAGTAAACTGCTTGTAACATGTTCATCTGGGATGACAGGTAAGTCAGTGTTCATCGTAAAATACGGTGCCATTGTCGGACGTGTATTGCCGTAAGATGGGATTGGCAGAAGCTTACAAAAACGACGATTGCCTCCATTTTTATGACACCTAATGCAAAATCTAACGTCATGAACTTATAAATTTTTTGTCATTTTGTATATAGGGTTTGTAATTTGTTATCTTTTATTTCTCATTTCTTTATTCATGATTTGTCATTTGTTGTCTACGAACTGTCATTTGTAATATATGTCACTTGATATAAAAGAGTTCTCATTTGATATAGAAGAGTTATCATTTGATATAGAAGAGTTGTCATTTGTTAAAGCAGATTTGTCATTTGTTAAACCAGATTTGTCATTTGTTGTATTTGAGTTGGCATTTGACATCTAACAAAGATTAAATTTTTAGCATACCAAGTTGGAGAACTATCATAATTCGAGCTAAAACATTTATTCCGTTCAAATCTTGATTAACAATTCATTCATTTTTACTAAAATAGTTACAACTGAGGCAACCAATTCAACAGAGGCAGCCAACAGCACAACCTTCACATCATCACGGCAGGTCATCCTCCTTCACCAACCCAATCGCACGTTTCTGCAGACTACCAACATGATCCGGACCCTTCAGGATTACAGAATGCAACTGACAATGGGCACAAAAAAAAAAGAAATTTTCATTAGCTCGAATATTGTTACATAACACAGTTCTAGAACTTACCTTCAAATTGATCTACAGTTTATATTACATCAGTCTACGCACTGAAACACTTCTTAAAGAAATTACAGACTTGCTGACCCGAGGGGAATCTGTTAAACCAATCTAGATCATCCTTGATGATCTAAATCAATTCAACAGATTTCCCTGGGGTCAGCAAGTCTATAATGTCTTGTTAATGAGAACTGAGGATTGAGGTGAGGACTGAGGACCAGACCAAGTGAGGAAGTGAACTTTGAAGTCGAAACTTGAAAGACTTGTTCTTACCCTAAACGTTAAAGACTTCAGTGGTAGCTTCAATATAGAAAATTACAATTAAACCTAATTACTTACCTAAACGGAGGTTAGGCGGGTTCGGGTCAAAATGTCAAATGATGGTTGGATGCATATTTCCAATCTCCGTCTCCCCACCACCACCTCCGTATGTGAAAGGGTGGGAGAGACGGAGAATGGAAACATGCATCCATTCGTCATCTGGTTACAAATAGACGAGTTGCAGAAGAAATTTCATAAAAGAAGAAGTCACAGCTGTATTTATCCCAAGACTCCATTAAATGTTGTGTTCTAAATTCCCAACGTCAGAAATAAATTCCAGTCCAGCAATCTTGACCAAATCTATTGGATCTCAGGAGCCCCACAACCACAACAGATATTCAAGAAGGAACTTTGAAAATGAACATTTGCTTCTGATGTTCCAAGAGCTCCACATCCACAGCAGTTATCTATTATTTGTCATTTTCTATCTATTAATTGTCATTTGTTATCGATTAGGTGTCATTTTTTTATCTATGATTTGTTATTTTTTATCAATGAATTGTCATTTTCTATCAATGAATTGCCATTTTCTACCTTGGTATGGACACTTCCTTTAATAAATAATGATATATGGAAACCAAAGAAATGATAAAAACTATCTGAACAATGATAGATATATGTTGTTGTAGAAATTCTGGTTGAACAAATGACCCTTCCGAGGCAAACAATGATATAATGAAACCAAAGAGATGATAAATTATTTGTGTACAAATGTTGGTTCAGTAGCAAATAATAATAAATAGAGACTATTCTGTATTGGAGACTGGGCTTTGTATTAATTGCTTTCAGGATAGATTAGACTTGAGCATTGTATTGGAGACTGTTATGAAATTATGACTGCGTGGGTAATCCCCCCTGCATTGTCGAGCTATTCTGCTATAAATATTGTTCCTAGGGTTATTCCTTCCATATAAAGAAGATGAAGTATTTTGCAAAATGGTGAGTAGCAGACGCCAAGTATACGAAGAAGATTATTTATTTTGCTAGGGTACAAAACCTTCTATGCCAACTCCCATTCTTGTTCCCCCTACTTATCAGGGGATGACACCTAAAGAAGTAGATGAGGTGGAGAATGATTTTCATACGATGAGGATGCTGGTGAGGTGGAAGTGGTGGTGGTGGTGGTGGTGCAAATACCTTCGTGAGGCGGTGGTGGCGATGCAAATACCTTCGTGAGGTGGTGGTGGCGGTGCAAATACCTTCGTGAGGTGATGGTGAGGTGGTCGTACAGGAGCTCTGGAACATTAGACCTATGGCTTTCTCCTATGTCACCTTGTCTGACTGGAAATATCACCTTCATCTCATGAGCATCGCTGATAGCAGTATTTCTAATGTAATATGTGTAGAAAGTTTATGTAAAGAACTCTGAAAGTTTCTGTATTGTTCTGCTTTCTATAATGAACTCTGAAAGTTTATGTATTCATCTGCTTTCTGTAAAGAACTCTGAAATTTATATATTGTTTTGCTTTCTGTAAAGAACTCTGAAACTTTATATATTATTCTGCTTCTGTAAAGAAATATTGCGTAAAAATGAGATATTCTTTCTTAACAAATGATAGTTTGTGTCTCGTCAAATGATTAAATCAACAAAAGTGAGGATCACCACGCAACAAACAAATGACATAATAGATACAAACAAATGATAGTCTTTATTGACAGTGACAGACAACTATAATTGCCCCACTATATTCCAAGAGCTTCACATCCACAACAGTTATCTATTATTTATCATATTCAATATATTAATTATCATTTGTTATCTATGATTTGTTCTTTGTTATCTATAATTTGTCATTTGTTATATTTGAATTGTCATTTATAATCTATTAGGTGTCATTTGTTATCTATGATTTGTTATCTATAATCTATGAAGTTGTCATTTGCTATCAATGAATTGCCATTTCCTACCTTGGTATGGACACTTCCTTTAATAAATAATAATATATGAAAATCTAAAAAAATGATAAAGATGATCTGAACAATGATAGATATATGTTGTAGTAGGAACCAATAATAAATAGAACTAAACAAATGCGAAATTCTCTTGAGCATGTAACAGGTCGATGTGATTAGTAATAATACTTGATTAGAATGCTCAATTTTATTTCGCATTGATTATAATACATGTTCAACAATTTCAAACGACTGCGCCGAAGTAATCATACCCTAAACCCGTAATCCCAGGCTTGTGCGTTCCTTCCCAATGTATTCAACTCCCCATTATATATAAACCCTAATCTGAAATCAACTACTCTTCACCCTTCAACTTCTTAACTATTCTCATTTCACAACAGAGTTTCAAGAAAGATGTCGCAATCCACTCGTTGTAGCCATGTTTCTTCGAACACTCCATGCAATTGGTTTGCGTCGGTAGGGATGCAGGAAGATTAACGTGACCAACGTCTTTACAAAATGAATAGATTATGTTTAATGGAGAAGGATGTCTCCGGTGAGAAGGCTCAACTGTTGAAAGAGCATTACCAGGATTTCAAGGAGAAATTAGGAGAGTTGGATGAAAGGGGTAAAGTGATATCAAAGAGAGATCAGCATATTCAAGAGTTCAGGTTTCATATGCGCTTCATGGAAGATGAGCTATGCGCCGTCAAGTTGGACCGGGATGAGCACAAGAGACTGTTTGAGGAGTCGGCTTCTAAGGTTAGCTCTCTCGAACATAAGATCTTGGCATTGGAGCACGATGTGGAATGCTTGAAACGTAATAAGGGATCCTCAAGTGGGGGTTTCTTAATATTTGTTGTACTAGTTTCCCTTGTATGAACTTAAATGTTTTGTTTTCTTTTGTTTGGTTTGCTTTTTACTTTCAATTAGTAGTTTTCGTTTGATATTCTTTAATCTTTACTCAACAAAACTAATGACGACAATACTTAGACAAATGCAAAATTCTTTGTAAACGTATAACAGTCCTGTAGAAAAATAATCACATTATGGAAAAATGAATGAGAAATTTATTGTGATCGTATGACAGTTCAGCAGAAAAATAAAGACAGTGGAAAAAAGAAATGATGAATTATATGTGAACAAATGACAATTAAGAAGCAAATGATGATTAAATGAATGAAAACAAATGATATACCTTGGACACATAAATGAGAAATTCTTTGTTGACAAATGGCAGTTAAGAAACGAATAATGATATAATGATACAAACAAATGAGATATTGGTTCTGGACAAATGACAGTTCAGTAGCAAATAATAATAAATCGAGACTGTTCTGTATTGGATATTGGGCTTTGTATTAATTACTATCAGGATGGATTTGACGTGAGTGTTGTTTTCGAGACTGTTCTAAAATTATATCTACGTGGATAATCCCCCCTTCAGCCAAATACTATTCTCTTATCAATACTTTTGCTAGGGTTATTCCTTCCATAAGTATCTTTCTTTATTCATGTTTTGCATAATGGTGAGTACCAGACGCCAAGTATACGATGCAGTTGAGGTGGTGGTGGTGGCACCATCTTTTACGGTGATACCTAAGGAAGTAGATGAGATGGAGAATAATTTTCATACAATGAGGAAGCTGGGGTACATTCCAAGAAGTACTGGTGAGGTGCAGGTGGTGCAAATACCTTGGAAAGGTGGTGGTGGTGGTGCAAATTCCTTCGTAAGGTGGTGGTGATGTGATGGTGAGGTGGTGGTACAAAATACTCTTCTCTTTATTCGTGGTTTTTACGGAAGAAGAGAAGGTGGTGGTGAAGATTTCAGAGGAAGCGACAGGTGGAAGCTCCTTGGAAACTTCGGAGGGTTCTCTCTCTATCGTATTGGAAATATCACCTTCTTCTCATGATCATTGCTGAAAGTTATAGTTCTAATGTAATTTGTAGAAAGTTTTTGTAAAAAACTCTGGTGTACAAATGAGAAATTATCTTGAACAAATGACAGTTATAATTACTAAAAATGATTAACTTACAAAACTGACGATAATGATACAAGCAATGACGGTTCATAATGCAAAGAATTATATGGGGTGTAACATCAGGGTAAACTGGTTGTAACATCTTCATCTAGGGTGTGCTTATTGTAAAAGACGGTGCCATTGTCGGACGAGTATTGTCATCAGATGGGATTGGCAGAAGCTTACATGAATGACGATTGTGTCCATTTTTTCGACACCAACTGCAAAATCTTCGTTTGGAGACCAGACCAGACCAGACAAGTTTTATGATAACCTTAACAAATCTGATGACAAATTCTTTATTTACAATTGTTTGTATCAGTAGCAAATCATGATATAATGGACAAAACAAATGAGAATTTCTATCTGAACAAATGATAGTTCGTGAAGAAAAAATGATATGATGGATTCAAACCAATGAGAAATCATTTGTTGACAAATGGCAGTTCATACATCAATAATGATATAATTGAAAGAAACAAATGAGGTATTCTTTGTTGACAAATAAGAGTTTAGTTGCGAATAATAATAATAATAATAATATGGAGACTATTAAGTATTGGAGACTGTGCTTTGTATTCATTACTTTCAGAATTGATTTGACGCGAGAGTTGTATTGGAGACTGTTCTTAAATAATGACTGCGTGGAGGTGGCCCACCTGCATTGAATGCAATTCTCGTATAAATACTACTGCTAGGGCTATTTGCTATAATGGAAAGTACCAGACGCCAAGTATACGATGCATATAAGGTAATTTGCTAGGGTTTTGGCCAGTCCCTTTCTATGCCCACACCCATTTTTGTTCCCCCTACTGATCGAGGAATGACACCTGAAGAAGCAGTTGACGAGGAGGAAGCTCGGGTACATTTCAAGAAGTACTGGCGAGGTGGAGGTGGTGGTGGTGGTGCAAATACCTTCGTGAGGTGGTGGTGGTGGTGCAAATACCCTCGTGAGGTGGTGGTGATAAACACTTTCCTCTTGCCCTCCACATAGTTCCATATCTCTTCTTATATACCGTCCACTGGAATTCATCTCATGAGCATCACTGAAAGCTGTATTTCTAATGTAATTTATAGAAAGTTTTTGTATTGATTTATTTTCTTAAAGAACTCTGAAAGTTTATGTATTGATCTGCTTTCTGGAATGAACTTTGAAAGTTTATGTATTCTTCTGCTTTCTGTAAAGAACTTTGAAAGTGAATGTATTGATCTACTTTCTGTTAAGAACTCTGAAAGTTTCTATATTGTTCTGCTTTCTGAAAAGAAATCTTGTGTACAAATGAGAAATTCTTTCTGAGCAAATGACAGTTAGTATCACAAAACTGACGATAACGAAACAACAAATGATATGAAGAAATCAAACAAATGCTAAAGACTTTATTAACAAATGAAAAATTCTTTGTGAACGTATGACAATTCAGTTCCAAATAAATGACATAATCGAAAATACGAATGAGAAATTATTCATGAACAAATGCCAGTTCATAAGCAAATAATGATATAATATATAGAAACAAATGAGAAATTATGTGTTGACAAATGATAGTTCGTAAAGAAACAATTATATAATGGAAACAAACAAATGAGACATTCTTTGTTGAGAAATGACAGTTCAGTCCCAAAATATTTACATAATTGAAAATACGAATGAAAAATTATGTGTAAACAAATGCCAGTTCAAAAGCAAACAATGATATAATAGATTGACATTCTATGACAGATACTTATAAATGCTAGTGTAATTTTTGTACAAATGATAAATACAGAACCCAAAATCATCAGAGTAAACTGGTTGCAACATCTTTAACTCGGATGACAGGTGGGTCAGTGCTCATCGTAAAAGACGGTGCCATTATCGGACGTGTATTATCATCTGATGGGATTGGCAGATGCTTATAAGAACGACGATTGTGTCTATTTTTTCGACACCTACTACAAAATCTTAGTTTGGTGAGCAGACCAGGCATTTTCCCCTTCTCTTCTTTTGTGTGCGAGGACGACCAGCACGAACCATTGGTATAGGAGTAGAAACACGTTGATCAGATGCTAGGAAGCCATATCAGTTCATAAACAGCCTTGTATGTATCATTTGTGATGTACTCCGAGACACGTGTTGTTGGATCAATACTAGCAAGTCCGAGAGCGCGTACTCCGTGTTCACAAGGTATTCCCATCGTTTGCCACCAACGACAAGAACAAATACCATCTGAAAATGGTACCGTGGTGTACAAACCCTGCAGGTCAGTGAATCCGCTACAAACTTTCTGCTCCGATAGTGATCCGAAGCCCATGGCGTTAAGCGAGCTTGACTCATCTTAGTTTCCTCCCTGTATGTGAAGGCCATTTGCGAACAGATTGTACGCAATTCCTCAATAAACATATGGATAGGGAGATCTCTGACTTTCAACTTTGTATCTTACTTCAACTGTCGGAGAGAAGGATAACAACGATCTTTAGCAACGAGAATAACCTAAGATAACATTGATCTTTTTCTCCCGAATGACCTCTGTGTAAGGACTTTAGCCAATGCCAAACGATAGTTGCAAGACTGTGTACATCAAGGAGACAAACAGTATATCAATCAATGAGAATTGAGAAAATTACCAGAAGCTTTTTTGTAGAAGAAGAAACTACTCTGATTTGTAAGCTTGGTAATTTATTTTTTGGGGAATCTTCTCTCTAAGAACTGTTCTTATTACTGTAGCAGATTAGACTACTCACCAACTGCAGTAGGGATTGATTAAAAAAAATTCTGTATGATTTGTCATTTGTTTTGTAAAACTTTGTTATTCCTTTGGAAATATTTGTAATTTTGTTGTGGATAGCTTTGTCATTTGTTTACTGATCTTTGTGAGTTGGTAGTTTTAAAACTGTAGCAGATTAGACTATTGAACAACATTTAATGTTAGAGAATAGGGTGGCAGACAGGGGGTAGTAGGTAGGACCAATATCAATTAGTTAATTTTAGTATCGATTTTGCAAAAAGTTTGCCAAAGTATCGATTTTGCAAAGATGGCAAAAAGTAGCATTTATTCTCGTAATTTCCGATTTTTCTTCCTTTTTGAATCCTGAACACATGAATTTTCTTTCAACATATTTGCGTATTTTAGTCTTTAGACCATAGAGAGGTGCATTTAGACAGGTTGCATGACACTGACAATAGTCTTCGGCCACGTTTACAAATCCTATCCTTTCGACATTATATAATTTATATGATACCGAAAGGTAGTAAACAACTTATGAATTTCAAGAAACTCTCCCACATAAGAAAAAAAACGCACACAAAATTATAACGAATTGAAGTAGAACATTTGAATGCAATTATTTGTGTCCAAAAGCCTAGGAAACAAAGAACAAATCAAACAATTGACGTAACAAGTTAAATACAAGCTTATTTTAGTTAAGGGTCTCAACAGGTAGATTCCAGGTCGGTTCTCATTGCTTCAGACAAAGAACCATTAAGTTGGTTCAATCTATTTCAGGTTCTAAATAGTAAACCATATAATTAGTAGTCATCTCATTGCAACCACGTCATAAGAAAAATATATAATAGCTGGCTCGGGGTCTGTATTTTGCTCATCAGTTTAGTGTGTTGTCCTCTGAAACATCTGTAGTTGAGCATAAATTGGCTGGTATCCGCATCGGCCATATTATAACAACATTCTAATATTGCTATCTCAAATGAAGCATAACCATAACAATAATGTTTGAATATAAACACTGCAACAATCATGATCAACATATACCAAAGCACATAGTGCAAAGAGAAACATACTCCCATTGCTAGAAACTCTACATTTTCAGTTTGTTTGAAAAACGAGATTCCTCGGAAGACATCAATGGATTTCCTTGGGAATGCTACCTTGCCACTAGGAAACTATGGGATTAACTGTTATTGATGACACCAGCATCTTGGTAGCTTTGAACTGAGTCAATCAAGGTCTGTTCCAGTGGCCTATAACTCCATCCCAGCTTCTGTAATTTCTCTGAGCTCAACTTCTGCTCGTTCTCCACCTCACTAAATCTGTCAGTGCCACAAGCATACCGGCCGTTAGCTAGTCGCAAAATAAACACATATAGTTTAGTTCTTAAACTAGGATAACCCTTTCATAGTATAGTTGCAAGATTCACAGGATTTAACTGAGAGTGAGAGTAGGTGCCTAAACTAATTTGTAGTCATGTTGTAATAAGAGCTTACTTCTTTGGATAGTTGTAGTGAGGATATATTTTCTTAAGCTTTTCGACCAAATCCCTTGTTCTGATTGTGTGAGATGAACAAATGTATCTCCCATCTGCTTTGGGGTTTTCGTATGTGAGTAAGAGTGCATCTGCAACATCCCGTACATCTACAAGGTCTTGTAATATGTTTTCCAGTTTGTCAAGTCCATCTGTCAGAAAAAGATGGGAACGTCACATAGAAATAGAAGTGGACTATTTACCTTTATAAAATCTAGTAAGGATCTGCTGCTAAGGTACATAAAGAGAAACCTGCCAAAACCTTGATGAGAACTAAGCTGCTAGCATTTGTTGTGGATTGAAGCATTGGCCCAATAACAAGGCATGGACAAACTGTCACAACATCGAGCTTAGTCTCCTTTGCGTATTCCAGAGCCTTGCTTTCCGCTGCTGTTTTGGCAAGACAATACCAGTTCTGGCACATAGACATCAAGCTTCAAATACATTTACTTTACCAAAAGAAACTTCATATAATATTAATGAATTAAGATTCTTTGCCTAATAATTACCTTTGTTTCACTGCAGTACTCTTTATCCGACCAACATGCCTCGTCCATAACATGATCTCGTGGCCAGTTAGGATTCATCGAAACAGCACCATCAGATGAAACAAAAACAACTCTCCTCACTCTTGTTTCTAAACAAGCCTGAAGTACATTTAGCGTACCCTTTACAGCAGGCTCAATCATTTCTACTTCCATATTTTCTATCTGCATGACAGTTTTGGGATGGAAACTAGAAGATGTATCATATTCATGAGTACCAATTTTTTGGGTGACAAGCGGTGAATACTTAAAAAAGTTTCTCCGTGGGGCACATTGCACCCCTTCCACAAATAGTGGTCATTAACTCCAGTTTCGGGTGTTCATCAATAATTGTCTTTTGCACTAAGTTGTTAAATATCTTAGTTTACAATTAAAATTTACTAAGTAAAGATAGTACCTCTTCTTTAAGGTGCATCGATGTGCTTAATGCAATGCTTACAATATGTTCGGATGGAACTGGGCATGCAACATGGAATACTCCGACGCATCCTTCGATGGCTGCACGAAGAGAGTTGTAATCTAGCAAGTCTGCCTTGAAGAGTTTCAAATTCTCCGAAGCCTTGTCAAGTGTCTTCAAATGCGCATTTTTTTTGTCTCCTGCAATAAATTTTCACAATCAAATCAATTGTAAATCGAATCATAACAAATACATAGAAGAGGAGTACTACAAATACAATACCCAGGTTTCTAATGGTCCCATGAACCATATATCCTTCTGAGAGTAAGAGCTTCACAAGCCACGACGCAACGTACCCTCCTGCACCTGTTACACAAACCTTCCCTTTCTCCGCCATTAACAAGCTACAAATCTCGATCTCCTTCTACTGCTTACAACTTGATCAACATATATTTGCTTCTTTCAAAACAAATGATCTCTACAATATGTTGGTCAACAACAATTAAGAAAAAAATAAAATAAAAACATGACGCATGCGGTAGTACACAATCAAACATGATCTCTACAATGATCTCTACAAGATTAAGTCACCCAAGTTGAGATCATATTATCTAATTTCTAATTTCTCAAGTACAACCAACTGTTGACTTAATTTTATATTAATAATGACAATATTCATGCGCGTTTTTCACATGTATGCCTGAGTAGTACTCTGATTGCTGAGAGTTGACGGGGATCAAGATAACGATGTTTGGTATTAGTGTCTCGAAAATAATTGTATCGGTACCTGAGTTGGTTTGAAGATTGCTAATGAATGATGATATTCATCAGTCGATTCACTCCCAATACTTGATGATTTCAGGAGAAGGCGGACGTTCTGTTCTTAACAGTTAAATAAGGAACACCCTACTAGCTAGTTTTTCATTTTGCATGTTGGTTCGAGTCAGATATTCGTAATGCTGCTAGTCATAATAGAGCAACACTTTGGCAAAAACCACTCTAATAGAACTAGTTTTGCAGGAGCATCAACCCCATCATCATTCGATGATAGTCAGGGTAACATATTATCTTGACGACTCTAGCTATAGATTCGTGGTTATCATTTAGCAACTGGTTCCCGTAAACTTTGGCTTTTTTTCGGCATTTACAGTAGAACGTGCTGAATGATTTGGCTTTTTTTCTAAACTTTGCCAAATGATATGGCATTTGGGGGAAAAGCAATTTAATTAAAATTAGCCGAATGATTTGGCTTTTTTTCTAAACTTTGCCAAATGATATGGCATTTGGGGGAAAAGCAATTTAATTAAAATTAGCCGAATGATTTGGCATTTACACGGGGAAAACCCATATTATTGAAACTAGCTGAATCATTAGGCATTTACGCTACAACATGCCAAATGATTTGACTTTTTTTCTGAACATTGCCAAATGATATGGCATTTGGATGAAAAGCAATTTAGAATAATTTGGCATTTACACTGCAACTTGCCAAATGATTCGGCGTTCGGGGGAAAACCATTATTATTTAAACTTGCCGAATGAATAGGCATTTATGCTACGACATGCTGAATGATTTGGCTTTTTTCTGAACTTTGCCAAATGATATGTCATTTGTGGGAAAAGCAATTTAATTAAAACTAGCCGAATTATTTGGCATATACACTGTAATTTGCCAAATGATTCGGCATTTCGGGGGAAAACCCATATTATTTAAACTAGCCGAATGATTAGGCATTTACGCTACAACATGCCGAATAATTTGGCTTTTTTTTTTCTAAACTTTGCCAAATGATATGACATTTGGTGGAAAAGCAATTTAATTAAAATTAGCCGAATGATTTGGCATTTACACTGCAACTTGCCAAATGTTTCGACGTTTCGGGGGAAAACCCATATTAAAACTAGCCGAATAATTAGACATTTATGCTACTACATGCCGAATGATTTGGCTTTTGTTTATACTTCGCCAAAGGATATGGCATTTGAAAAGCCATTTAATTAAAATTAGCCGAATGATTTGGCATTTACACTGCAACGTACCAAATGATTCGATGTTTTGGGGGAAAACCCATTTAATTTAAAGTAGCCGAATGATTCGGCACTTACGGTTTGACATGCCAAATGATTTGGTATTTTCCCTTCAGCATGCCGAATGATTTAGCTTTTTTGGTTGAACTTGATATGGCATTCGGAGGAAAACCATTTGATTAAAAGTAGCCAAATGATTTGGCAGTTATAGTTCGACATGCCAAATGATTCGGCATTTCCAGGAAGAAGTCATTTTATTAAAAGTAGCCGAATGATTTGTCAGTTATGGTTCGACATGCCAAATGATTCGGTATTTCCAGCAAAAGATCATTTAATTAAAACTAGCCGAATGATTTGGCATTTACACTACAACTTGCCAAATTATTTCGCATTTTCAGGAAAAAGCAATTTAATTAAAACTGTCCGAATGATTTGGCATTTCCAGAGAAAACCATTTAATTCATACTTGTGGAAGGATTTGGCATTATAAAAAACACCAAATCTACGCAAATGATTGGCCTTTATAACACAGTGGCGACTGTCTGAAATCAAAACACATGTTACTAAAACAGACGAATTAAGTCTTAATATCATAAGAATGTAATAATCGATAGAATTAAGTCTTAATTTCATCCAAGGGGAGCTCTTTGTGAACAAGAATACGAGGGTTTGTCCTGCTGAGTTTCAGTTTGATGAAGGCAGCATCTTTTGTAAGGCTATAGCAATTTTTAGATAAACAAGTGAAGCGAGTTAGAGGTTCAATGGGTAGTCTGGAGACGATATCCCAAGGAAGATGAACATTGCTACTAGCCTACTACTATCAAATATGTTCTCATTGGTCTCCATTCAACTATTCAATCATCACAAAAACATACACAAAAATTTCCGAAATCAAATTAATCGTTGTTGGATAATATACTCTGTTATACTAAACAATCATGACACCAGACATGAAAGAGTAGTAGAGATATTATTGATTGGTTTGTTTCTCAGTGGTTTTCAAAGACTCAACCTTTAAAGGGTTATATACTCTTAATTCAAAAGTCAAAACTCTGCCCGTAAACTAAACCCTAATAGTCTCGTAACTCAAAACTATCCCCGTAAACCCTAATGGTATATGGGCTCCTAACAATTGTAAATCGAATCGTAACAAGTACACAGGCCCCGACCATGAGGTGTGCGACAACACATGCCCACAAGAAAAAGGGCCCAAAGAAGAAGAAAAATTACCTATATCCCAAACAAACAAAATAAAAATATTAAACCCAACCCAATTCAGATTCGACAACAAAACCAAACCCATTATACAAGACCCACAAACTAAATACCTAACTTATCTTAACTCTTTTATTATCTCCAAAACAAAATTCTCTAAAAAAAAAAAAAAACAAATCAAAAAGACCTATTTTTATTCTTCGCGCACAGGGCTTATAAAAGTCAGGGCCGGCGGCCCTGCAAGGACATAGAAGAGGAGTACTACAAATACAAAGATGATAAACTTACGTCTTTCATTCATGTTCAACCATTCAAGTTCTGATTAATATTTATCTCGTAATGCAGATGTATCACTAGAGAATTCAATGGAGGAAGAACGAAAATGTGTCACCATTTATAACGACTGTTTAGCTTTCTGCTAAAGACGTGTTCGCTGGGAAAGGTTCGTAGGACGGTCTTCCCTCTAAGCGAATCGCCACCTTTTATCATATCTTGTTCCTATTCAAAGATGGTGAAAAAAAAAAAAAAAAAAAAAACCTCTGGAGAGGTCACTCAAATACTTATCTAACAAGAAACACATCCAGTAAAATATTTTTAGTCTCCCTTGGTTTTTACTAGCTAGCTTAAGTAAATGAAGGAAAAAAGCAAGGAAATGAATCTGCATTTTCTTTTCATTCGCATTAAAAAAGTTTATATTTGCATTTAAAAGATACCAACATATGGATCTCAGACGAACTTATCGGTAAAAAGAGTAACTATTAAAATTATGATAAGGATTATCGTTATGCAGTCCACGGCCGATTTAGCATCAAACATTTTTCTTGTTGCTAATATATTTATTTAGTTGACCGATCATCTGGAATAGGAGTATTTTAGATAATTTTCAGTGTTTATGTAACATGTAAATGAAATACACGCCTTTCTTAGAGCATCTCACTGACTTGGTTGAAAAAAAAAGCCAAATCCAAGTCAGTGAGACTCCTAAATTGTTTCAGACTCCACAACAGCAATCAATGTTTTCGTCACGCAGAAAATACCTTGGAAATTTAGAAATAAGTGGACACGAATACTCAACTCTATTCAAACAATCAGATTCAACGCAACCTGGAGAGAAGCAAGTTTTTCGGCATATACAATGACTAAAAGAGGATCCAGAGATAGCATACCCTTTGAGGAATGGACTGAGGGAAGACCGGAACACCTTACAAGGATTGAAGATTGTTGGGTTATTTCAAAAACTTATTTGACCTTAGACTTGGGCTTAAGTTTGGGAATGGGCTTGAGGCCTTTGTTATCATTTAAAGTGGGTATTTTATCTACTTCATTCTTCAAACGGCTATTCCTTTAGTTGATCTGATCTTCAGGGAGTAACGCATGCATTCAAAGATCGTTATGGACGTGGGACGTGATGATAACCGTTGTGTTTACTGTAGGGACTTATTCCTCGAGCTATGGGATACTCGAGCTTACTTATCACTCGAGCTCTGGAGTACTCGATCTTATCCAGTACCAGAGTCACGCATAAACAAACACGTGATATACACGTTAACAGATACACATCGACCACGAACTCAAGTAGAACGTGGATCATCCACAGCAGATATAAACATAACAGATCAACATACACATTTCTCTCACGAGCTAACAGTTACACACTCAACTGCCCATGACTCCCACTTTCAGGAAAACGTGTTCGAGCACGATATCAAGCTGAGAGCAGGGTCTATAAAAGGGCAGAGCTCCTAGGGAAAAAGGAGGAGATATACATACAATTATTTTATATCTAGTTGTTCGATCATTAAATTAACTCTTGTAATCAGATTCTCCCACTCTCTCAAGCAATAATACTACTTTCACAAAATCCTCCACTCGAGGTCGTGGTTTTTACCTATTCACAGGTTTTCTACGGTAAATCCCCTATGTCAAGTGTTATCTCTTATTTAATTCTTGGCATAGTAGTTCTTGGTGTAAAGATCGATTTCAAGCCAGTTCGAGCTTTACGAAATCTGGTCCCTACATTTACATCTATAAATACCTTCCTCCTACTATCAATACACAACACAAAACTACTGTTCATCGTCTTCTCTCTTTCTCTATCTAAAAACGGTTCTTACTTGAGGTGCAAACTCATTCAGTTTTTTACGTAGACTTCCGGCGAAGATACCGTATATGCTCGTTGTATCCTGGAAGAGTACTTGAGATACTCTTTAAAGAGAGTGTGACCCACGCCTCAAGCGCTAATCATCTTGTTACTCTTTCAGATCAATCGTGGTTGCTGTTGCGAAGTTCAAAATTGTTGTTGCTGTTGTTATTTACCTGAGATCGAATCTCTTTATTGCTTCGACCTAACATTTGTGGTATCGAACTTGTTTTAAGTTACTGTAGCTGTTGTAGCTCGAAGTACTGTAGCTGATGTTCTAAATTACTAAAAGGAAAGAGAAAGCTAATTACAGGTTTTCTTTACAAATTATTTCCACAAAGACCCCACACGGAATACTTTAGATTTTGTTGATATTTGTAGTTTCGTAGTTTTCTTGTGGTTATTTTGGCCTCTCCTCGCTTAACTAGATGAGGTCCCATTGTTTGTAAAGGCTGTTTCGTTTGCTATTAAATTTAAACCTTTTGCAAAAAAAACTCTATTTTCTTCAATAGTGCATGACTTTCTTTATTTAACAGGCGCCTGTTTCATTTTTTTTTAGCCTAAGAATTGGACCCCCGATTAGAAAACAAATAGACGACGCCCAATGCTTGGGCGCCCAATCGCGAAGGAAAAAACCAAGGTTGAGTCTTGGAATAGGCGTCTGTTATATTTGAGTTGGAAATCCAAGTAAGTGAGGCAATGTTGGAGGTCGAAAATCCTATATGGCATCTTGAATTCCAAGATAGTGAGACACTTTAGGAGATGCTATGAAGTTCCACGGCAACTTCATTAAATTAAATAACACTGTTTTACTAAATCGAGAAGAGCAGTATCAAACATATTTAGTAATGCACGAGCAACACGCACAATGTGATGGACGTGATGGAAGTGCAAATGATCACCTAAATCGTACACAAATGACAAAATGTCGTGTTCAGTCTTATGGCCTAAGAAAAGCAACCATTTATTTAATTTGAAAAGATAGATGAAATCGTACAATATCAGGTCATTGTTAGAGAAATTGGGCAATTATGTCTTAGAACCGCTGATCATATTATCTAATTTCTCGAGTAAAATCAACTGTTGATATAATTTTATATCATTAACGACAATATTCATGCGCGTTTTTCACATGTTTTTCTGAGTATTACTCTGATTGTTAGAGTTCATGGGAACCAGATGAAATTATGATCCAAGATAACGATGTTTGGTATTAGCGTCTCAAAGATAATTGTATAGGTACGTAAGTTGGTGAAAGATTGCTAATGATATTCATCACTCGATTCACTCCCAATACTTGTTGATTTCAGGAGAAGGCGGACGCCCTACGGGCTACGAACTAGTTTTTAGTTTTGCATGTTGGTTCGAGTCAGAGATTCATAATGCTGTTAGTCGTAATAGAGCAACACTTTGGCAAAACCACTCTAATAGAACTAGTTTTGCAGGAGCATCAACCCCTTCATTATTCGAAGATCGTCACGGTAACATATTACCTTGACGACTCTAGCTATAGATTCGTGATTATCGTTTAGCAACTGGTGCCCATATACTTTCTCTAGGTGCCTCCCTCCTTGAACTCTTATGGCCTCGCCTTGCTCCCTCGCCCCATGAACTTTCTTAAGAATCTTTCCAAATGAGATAGATACCTCAAGAACGTAAAACATGTGATTCGAGACGTCCAAATCTCAATTGTCAACCAACTTTGGGAAACATTATTTTGAATGTTTAACATAAGTAATATTGTTTTTTAACCAACCAGGGCTTGTTCACTTGGTAGGACTTGTGGGAAAATGAAAACCAAGAGGTCCTGGGATCAATTCCCCCAAGCAGCTTTCAATTGAAGAAATGTTCTCAATATTGTCACGTTGACGGGACCAGATGAAATTGTAATCCAAGATAACGATGTTTCGTATTAATGTCTCGAAAATAACCACACAAAGTATTTATGCCGTTTTTCATACGTTACCAGCAACCTATCAAATGACCACACAAAGTATTTTCCTGGTAGGCATGGTCGGTCTGAAGTTTTGGGGGCCGTAAGCGAACTCCGAAAATAGCTCATTACTAAGATTTGTAAGGGCCCTAGTTATATGCTAAATTTTGGGGGCTTTAAGCTGCCGCTTACTTGGCTTATGATTAGGGTTGTCAATGTATTAAATATAATCCGAAATCCGATTATTTTTTAGGATATGGATGTCATTTTTTCCAATTCAGATTCGATCCGAATAAGGAGCATCCGAAACAGCCTATCAAATGACCATACAGTATTTTCCTGAAGTTTCGGGGGCCGTAAGCGAACTCCAGAAATATTCATGAGTGTTTTTCACATGTTTGTCTGAGTAATACTCTGATTGTTGAGAGTTGACGAGGACCAGATGAAATTGTGATCTAAGATAACGATGTTTGGTATTAATGTCTCGAAAATAACCATACAAAAGTATTTATGTGTGCTTTTGATACGTTACTAGCAACCTATTAAATGACCACACAAGTATTTTCCTAGTAGGCATGGTCGGTCTGAAGTTTTGGGGGCCGTAAGTGAACTCCATAAATAGCCCCCCAAGTATATACATTGCTATACATTACCATGATTTGTAAGGGCCCTAGTTATATGCTAAATTTTGGGGGCTTTAATCGCTTATAATTATGGCTTACTTGGCTTATGATTAGGGCTGTCAATGGATTGGATATAAGCCGAAATCCAGTTATTTTTTAGGATATGGATGTCATTTTTTTTAATCCGATCCGATCCGAATAATGAACATCCATAATCATTTCGAAACAAATTCGAATGGTGCCTAGTCCAATCCAATAAATATCCGATCCGAAATTATATATCAATATGTTAACATTTCTTTTTTAATTTTAATGTTCTACGATACAACAACAGTTATAAATATATTATATACAATAAGAAAACAATTTTTAACATAAATGGTACTTAGTTATTTAAACCCATAAAATGTCATGGGTTCAAATAAAATTATGCTAGGATCGAATGCCGTTTACAAAGCTTCGAATTAGATTCGAAGATCCAGTCTGAATCCAATCTATTGACAGCCCTACTTACGATTTATACTGTGTGCTGGCCACTTACTGATAAACACAGTAAAAAAAAAAAAAAAAAAGTATGTCACAACTTAAGAGCTTCATCAGGTCTTCAGTAGTTACCTCAATGCTTGAAAACCATACTTGAATTTCAAGCCTGATGCTGTAACTATCCGTCTGTCTGTCTGTCTGTCCCTCTTCTTCATCATCTTATTACACTAATTTACATGGACTAAATAGTTGCGTAGTGCGTACATATGAGTGCGAGAGATGCACGCATATAAGGAAGGAGAGAATTGACTGCCTCTACACGTTGCGAAAGCGAAACTCACTCTCCACAACATACGTGTGCCTATAAAACCCTCTTTCCTCATTTCTCTCTAAAAAAGAAACGCAAAGAGAAAGAGTCCGTCGTTTTTTTTCTCTCTCTCTCTCTCTCTGTCTCTATTCACAATACAGAGTTGCAACAATGGATGTCCGCCGGCGAAGCACCAGATCACAAACCGGCGGACACCAACACCAACACAACCTCAACAACGACGGACCCATGAAGTCCGTTGATCTCAAACAACAACGCAAGATGATCTCTTCTCCACGAGCTTCAGATGCTCTACCATTACCTCTGTATCTCACCAATGGCATCTTCTTCACTCTCTTCTTCACCGTTGCTTACTATCTCCTCGCGAGATGGCGTGAGAAAATCAGAAGTTCAACCCCTTTACATGTTGTGACATTCCCAGAGATTATCGCTATCTTTTCGCTCATCGCTTCGTTTATTTACCTTCTGGGTTTCTTTGGGATCGACTTCGTTCAGTCATTCATCTTTCGTGCTTCAAATGAGGCTTGGGATGTTGAGGATGATGAAGCAGAGTTCATAATTGGGGAAGATACGAGGCGTGGGGTTTGCGCGGAGGTGATAACTTGTGGTTTACCGCCTAAAAAACCAGTCTTTATTGAATCTAAGGTGTCCCCAGTGGAGATTATGCATACCCTTTCGAGCGAGGAGGACGAAGAGGTGATTAAAATGGTTGTTCAAGGGAAAACCCCGAGTTATTCGTTGGAGGCGAAGCTTGGGGATTGTAAGAGAGCGGCTTCGATTAGGCGAGAAGCATTGCAGAGGGTGACTGGGAGATCGCTTGGGGGGTTACCATTGGAGGGGTTTGATTACGAGGCGATATTGGGGCAATGCTGTGAAATGCCAGTTGGGTATGTTCAGATTCCGGTGGGTATTGCTGGGCCATTGTTGCTTGATGGTAGAGAGTTCATGGTGCCTATGGCGACGACTGAAGGGTGTTTGGTTGCGAGTAGTAATAGGGGTTGTAAAGCGATTTATGCTTCCGGTGGAGCAATGAGTGTGTTGTTGAAGGATGGGATGACGAGAGCGCCAGTTGTTAGGTTCGCGACTGCGACTAGGGCGGCTGAGCTTAAGTTCTACTTGGAGGATCCTGCGAATTTTGACACATTGGCTTGCGTTTTCAATAGGTTGGTTTTGATTCACTTATACTCTACTTTTTAGCTTTCTTTTGGAAAAATTTACGCTTTTAACTAGGATGACTTCAATGAGAATTTAGGATTTGGGACTATTAAGTAAGAGTAATTTAACTAGTTATACAAAGTGGGGTGAAAGTTTGAATTTTGGGATGATCATCTGATGTTGTAGTTATATGTTTCAGTATATATTTTTTTTATGATTTTGGTGTGAAATATACTTAGTTCTACTTGTGCTGTACTTGGTTACAGATCGAGCAGATTCGGGAGACTCCAGCGAATCCAGTGTAATATGGCTGGGAAGAACTTGTTCATGAGATTCACTTGCAGCACTGGTGATGCAATGGGCATGAATATGGTATCTAAGGGTGTACAAAATGTCCTTGATTTCCTTCCGAATGATTTCCCTGACATGGATGTTATTGGTATCTCTGGTAATAATAATTTACAATCCTTACCTAGTACCAGCAATAGGAACAAAGCTAAATCACCGCTTTTTTTGTGAAGTTACTGATTAAGTTTTGTAAATGTTTTGAACTGGTCAGGAAATTTCTGCTCAGATAAGAAACCAAGTGCTGTGAACTGGATTGAAGGGCGTGGGAAATCTGTTGTTTGTGAAGCAATTATCAAGGAAGATGTGGTCAGGAATGTGTTGAAGACCACAGTTCCTGCTTTGGTTGAGCTAAACATGGTCAAGAACCTTACTGGGTCAGCTGTAGCTGGTGCTCTCGGTGGCTTTAATGCTCACGCTAGCAATATCGTTTCAGCGGTGTTCATAGCTACCGGTCAAGATCCAGCTCAAAACATTGAGAGTTCTCACTGCATAACCATGATGGAAGCAGTCAACGATGGCAAGGACCTTCATGTCTCTGTTACTATGCCTTCAATTGAGGTAAAAATCATCCCCACTACCAAAAAAACGTTTAGAACTCTTATCTGGAAGATCAAGGTGATATGTGAGATTTTACTAACAAGTAACAAGAACCCTAGTTTTTCTCCCTTCCAGTGATAAATTTAGAAAATTAGTTCTGACTAGAAAAATAAGATGATCTGTTCATGTGAGCAGTGAAACCTCATTTTCATACTCATCATATAATACCCCATCATAGTCCAGAGCATCATTCTAAAAATAATAATCCAACCATATAAGTTTCTAGATAGTGGCCACACGGCAACACGAATTCTGAGGCAAATCAATGGTAGGATGAAGGTGTCACGTGAGACCCCGCAGATGCCAGATCTTATAGTAGGTGGTCACCACGTTGTCCTTATATTATTCAAATACAAAAAATATGTCCACTTTAGGGCATCACCTTTTCTTTTAAATTAGGCTGAATCTTTGATACCCTATTTTGTCAAATTTTAATAACTTTGCTGATGTTTGACGTTCCTGTAAGTTTGGCTGAGATCTATAATACCCTATTCGGTCAAATTGTTTTAAATTTGCTGATGTATGATGATTTGTTACTTGGGTAAATACCAACCTAACCCTTTTTCAGCACTTACACCTATCATATAGTTTCCAGAGTCTAACCTTCATTTCTCAATGATTTGTTTTCAGGTTGGAACAGTTGGAGGTGGTACCCAACTTGCATCACAATCTGCCTGCCTTAATCTACTTGGGGTTAAGGGTGCAAGCATGGAGGAACCAGGGAATAACTCAAGGCTTCTGGCCACCATTGTTGCCGGTTCAGTTCTTGCTGGAGAGCTCTCTCTCATGTCAGCCATTGCTGCAGGTCAGCTTGTTAAAAGTCACATGAAGTACAACAGATCAAGCAAAGATGTCACTAAGATGGGATCTTAATCTTAATAAAGAAGGAAAAAAAACAAGACCCCATCTTGAAAGCATCAACCCCTCTGAAAAAAAAAATATTTTAGTAGGAATAATTTTCAGTGAGGCTGAGATTAAAAGTAGAGGATGAAAGGCAAGTGATGGTGGGGATAAAGAAGAAAGACAAGCAAAGGTCTGTTTGTATGTATTGTGTGAGCCATGTGAGATGATCCTAATCTCTTCTTCAATAGCTGTAAAGCTTTGCACTTGTTGTGGTTGTGAAGGTGAAAGAAGAAGGGCTAAACCAAATGGGATTGTTGTTTCTCTCATAAGTTCGAGGATGATGATGCACCACTTGTCAGCATCAAGGGAAGAAACTCCAAAATCTTGTGTTATTTTTCGAAATTGTATTCTGTATGTGTTCTTTTAAGCTATGTAGTTTTGTACTTTGTATTTTAGGAAGATAATTCTTAGACGTGTTTTAATTAAATACAGTTTGTTTCAAAATTTGTTGTTTGTTAATCAATTGTCACTTTGCTAAATGTAACTGATACCAGTATTATTTAAATAATGACTTGGTCGCCTTACGCGCAAAATGCTGAAAGATATGTTGACTATGAGTCTATGACTCCTACTCCGTAGTTTAGCTTGAAAACCATGGTTCTTAAGCAATTATGTTTGTGAGAATGATGGAAATCATTGCACAGGGAAAGGGTTTTTGATGACAGATACTTGATAGCTCAATTTAAACCACTAATAATTTAAACAACCTTGATTACCTTGCTGTTTAAATGAACATATTTTTATAGACAGGTTGGTTTCATCTTTTTTGGAGTGTCTGTTGGCCCCAATCAAGCTAAAGTTAGGCTGTTTTTGGTTTGATTAGTTTTTCCCTGTTTTCGCTTTGATCACGGTAACTACCTGAAAAGAATCAATGGATGTCCTTGCGTGATCCACCCTGATTGCCGACATCCATGTTGACATCTTTAGTTGAATCCAGTACAGTACTACTTGTAAATGTTAGTCTGAACTCTGAAGGACTCCATTTCGAAAACATTACTTAGTCTTGAGTTATTTTTTTCCAGTTTTCAAAAGCATTGGTTTTCGTGAAAGCGAAATATAATCGCATAAATACAGTAGCAAAATATTCTCCACTGTGAACCACAATTACTGATTCAGAATATTCTTGCCTGCAACACTATAAGTTACTGATTCCCGGGTACAATGCAGCTGCTCGCCTTTGCTAGTTATATATGCATGTCTCTGTCCTTCATGTAAGAACAATGGTAGAAACAGTCTGTCTTTCAGTTGCATTTATACTCTAGCTTCTTCGCTCTGACCACCCTAAAGTCTTTGCTCTTTAAGATCGAAAAACTATGCCATAAGTTACTGATTCCCGGGTACGTTGCAACTGCTTGCCTTTGCTAGTTATATATATCCCTGTCCTTCACGTAAGAACAATGGCAGAAACAGTCTGTCTTTCAGTTGCACTTATCTTCTTCGTTCTGACCACCAAACGTCTTTAAGATCGAAAAGCTATGCCTCTTCTGAAACGCCCTATTCTTCAAGCGTTGTGGCACATAAATATCTTTATAAAACAACATGTCAGATATACTAACTAGACTAGATAGAAAATCTTTTACGGCAAATGTTACGAATGGAATATTCCACAGTGCCCCGCATGATCCTCGTGCAATTTTTTATGTATGAATGCCAACTTACACAACTATATCATTGAATGATAATAATAGATTATGAATATGTTTTTCCTCGTGCATCACGCACTAGGTTTTATGTCGATAATTTATACAAATATCAACAAAACTTCCGACATATCAATAGCATCTATCAGTTCAGTTCTCAACAACCTAAAGACGCGGTGTGAATGCATGTAATTTAAGAGAAACAAGATCCTTAAAAAAATATAATGGCATATATTCAGTGATCATTTCATCAATTCAACGAAACAGATATCATAAAAATAAACAAGAAAGAACGGCATTTGAGTGTTTAAAAATATTTAGATGAATTGGCGCGATCATGGTGCATGTGTTGAATGCAAACTGTGTCTATGCTTATGAAGATGTTCTTGATGATGAGGACGTCGACATTGTTGAGTGAGAGGAAATGCCGCGATCATGTCAAGATCTATATCATAAATGGCACGTTTAATGCGTTCTGATATCATGCACCTTTTGTCTACTCTTCATGATTTCAACTTAACGTTACATTCGTACTAAATTTTGGTGCACATGTTTTAGCGTCTTGGGGTGTATCTAACTCCCCCGTGTTTTGTAATACGGTTGCTACGGCGGTTAACCTTCTAAACTTTGTAGCTCCTGTTTAATCAATTTATCATTGCTTACAAAAAAAAAATCGTTCTAGGAATCAACGTGATGTAGGAATAACACAAACTATGTCAAGATGAGCTACTATGACGAATATAATAAACGATAAATTAATTCGATCAGATTTCGAGTCTGATAACGAATCGTTCAAGGAGTGATCCATACATATTGTTGTGGATAATCTGAACTAAATATATAAAAATTGTACTACAGAGATCAAAGAAAGAATCTTGGGAAACTATACAACAAGTAAATGGATCTCAAATGAAAGACAAACCTAAAGTCGTAAACACAACAAGGCAAAGAACTAAAACAACTTCTTTTTATTTTCATAGAAATGATATGTTGAATACTCTGTTTTATATTCAAATAGACTTTGGATTGCTCGAATAAAATCAATTAGGTGATTTTCTATTCGAATAGACTTTGGGTTGTTCGAATAAAATCAATCAGGTGGTTTTCTATTCGAATAGAAAATATTTTGTTCGAATACATTAAGTCTGTTCGAACATAAATTGGAAATACTCATTTTTTGAAGTTTTGTTGAACCCTTAACTTGCCTCGAGATTTGAACGATTGTAAAAGGTTTTCCCTAGTATATAAAGGGAAACTTAAGTCATTTGTGAGCCACCCTTTTGACAATCATTTGTGAGAAACTTTAGGGGATTTCTTGAGTGAGAAATCCAAAATTGGGCTTGAGTAATTGTAATTGGAACATTGAATAAACTCTCTCTCTCTTGAATTTGGTACCACTATAATCTTGGTGTTGTGTGTTTCTTTGTTTGTGTTTGTTCATTGCTAACCCAAATCGACTTGGAGTTTGTGGCTTCTGGGCTTGCGGCTCAACACGATAGCTAAAGAAACATTATGCAAAAGATCAGACAACACATGATCTCCTATATTTTGTCGTAAACCTGACCAGAGTGTAGCGATCAAGTGCTTGTGATGAACTTATTACATCTTGTCTTCATTTAGTTATATTTTGAGTTGTGAATGAGTAGTCACATTTACATATCCAAGAAGACGACTAGTCTTTAGATCTTATATTTTGAGTTGCAAGGCTTAATATGCCCAATGTGGGACTAAATACGTTAAGAATGATGAATGATGAATGATGAATGATGATGCTGGAACATTGGATTCAAGCACCCATGCGAGTTCTGCAGAGTGGTCGGGTTGGGTTCACGCGGAGGCGTGGGGTGGGACAGATTACACCGAAGGATAAGTTCGACTGCTCTGCTCTGCTCTGCTAAACTCTAGCCATATGATTAAGAATGGAGAGCCCACTCCATGTGGACATGTTCATACAACAACGCACTCTGAATCTCTGATCATAAACAAGATACAGAAATTGTTCAGAGCACGTATTTCATGATGGATGGTCATTATTCTGTATTTTCTGTTGTCATCGTAACGATCTAATTAATAAACCGTGTATTTATCTTTAACATACAAACATGTTTATATTGAAGCTCATGTCGATGTTGTACCACATGAACAAGGTCCTTGGACAGCTCAATTTGAGACGCTGTATCGAATGGTCATTGTCTGGGGTTACAACTTACAACCATTTATCTCCAGAAATCGACTGGACTTGATGTTCAAAGTGATGATTTACGAGTATGACAAAAACTTAGGTATCCAGCTCCCCTTGTTCCTTACAAAATCTACAAAATGAATCCCGTGGTCATGAGAAAGGCGCTACCGCAATGTATCATAACTCGACTCATAGTATGTCCTATTCATAGCCAGTGCTGAAATAGGCCTACTTGTTGGGCGCTTGAGACCCGCTAGCTTTTATGCTAGACTTGCGATTTTAGTGAACTTTAAGGCCATTATGAAGCCCAACATTTATTTTCATAAAAGGTAGGCGTACGACAGTCGATATATTGGCCATCTATAAACAGAGACTATCTAGAGAGCTCGGAAACTTCGTTAATTAAAAACAAAACTAAATATTTTCAAAAAAATATCGCCGTCTGTGGGAATCGAACCCACGACCACGTGGTTAAAAGCCACGCGCTCTACCAGCTGAGCTAAGACGGCTGCTTGTAATAATACTTGGTAATAATGTTTAAAATAGCAATATTTCTTGCCAGTTTCAGTACTATTAAAAAACCGCCAAACTTCAAAAAAAAAAAAAAAACAATTCTTCCAGAAAATGGTCTATCAAAACCAACCAACCAACAAAGACTAGTCTAAACCCACCATGTTAATGTTAACGACCGTCGATCACGGCCGAATGACAATCTGCTGATCCTTTTCTTGCAGAAGATATAAAATCCTCAAAGCCCAAGGTGTTACTCCTTCAAATTTCAATCATATGGCTCACTCACAAAATTAAACCATAAAATAAAATAAGAAATACCAAGAAGACGTGATTAGTTTACACAATAAAACTATAAAAATTAAAGGGGCATAAGTGGCCTAAAAGCATTCCCCATCCAACGAAGATTAGATATATAAAGAAGCGAGGAAGACGACAAATGAGTTCATTGCTGCACCTCTAATAATAAATATATATATACATTTTCTTTCACTTCTAGCGGGCGGCTAGAATTTGAATATAAAGGCAGTTTTTCTTTTCATTTCTTCATTCAGTTTTATATAGTTCTAGCCATAAGCATATTCTAAATTCATTTTCTTTTGTCAAGTGTTAACGTTCGCCTTTTAAAACAAAATAATACAGTCATTTTCTCCTAGGTGAAGCTACACCGATTTTATCAAGAATGAAGGCAGCTCTAACCTGTCCATAACATGCCCAGTTTGGCAAGAACATCTGCTGTGCGATTGGCTTCCCTGTAGTCATGCATGCACAAGAAATTATTCGAAATAGCTTCAGTTTCCTTCCATATGTTTGAGTACTACTTCGCAGCAACCTTATCTTTCTTACAATACTTACTGGCTACAGCTTAAGGCCACTTCTACCACCAGTGTTAAGAGACCATATATTCACCTGTTGAATGATAAGCTCATTGAAATGATAAGAGCACACATTTCGTCAGTTCAGATTTTCATTTTGCACTTTGATTCACTTCCAACAGGGGCCATTTGCCAGGATCGCACGTGCAACAGGGATTTGTCAGGCAACAAGTGATAAGTTATGAACCTTGATGACCCTGATTCGCAAAACTAAAGAAACTTCATATATATCTTAGTAGCAAGTAGCAACAGCTTTATGTATAAGTAGCTGGTCAAGACTTTCAATCTTAAATCAAGTGGTAGTCGCAGTTAGGGAATTGTTTCCCAACAAATGGCTGGGAATTTTTTGTTAATACCTCCCAAATAAACAGACAAATTTAATCTTGCCCCCTCGAACCAGCCAATATTATGTATGGTCTACCCCTCACTTCCTCTCTTCTCTCTCTTCTACAGTTTTTCTTTTAAGAATTAATGTCTCGAGATCTGTAAAAGAAATAATGGCCCATTTCTAAATTCAAAACTTCCCTCATCTCTAAAGTATTTAGTTTAAATTCTTGAATAATGAAATTGGTGGTGGTGATGAAACGTCTCAGGTAAGCATATCTTGGCCATTACTTAAACAAATTTCTGGGTTTTGAAAAAAAAATCCTGTCATTAGAGCATTGTTTCAAGCTTTAGGGGGTAATGACAAATTGCATGCATTTTTATGGGCGGGAAAACTAAATTGAGTCATCATATTTTTCAGTTTGAAATTTGTCCAAAATGTTGTTTATGACCGTTGGATCTGATTACATGGCAGTAGATCAATGATGGAAAATGTTTTAATCTGAGCTGTTAATTCAAAATAATAATGGTTGTAGTTAAGACACGTGTCATTATGCTTTGGACGGTGAAAGGTTAGTAGGGAGTCAAAGGTAGTCTTGGTATTAATTCAAAGTTGGACTGGTCAAGTCAAGGTCACATACCGAACCGGGGGAGAATAGAGGAAGTGAGGGGTAGACAGAGGCAAGATTAAATATACAACTTTATTTGGGGGGGATAGTCGAATTTGCTCTTGTTTGTTTTCTAACTTATTCGACTTATTTTGCTCAATTGGAATGAGGAGTCTAAAGCAGAATCCATTTTTGACTCCAGTTTGCAGGACAACTAGAAAATGATCCAAGTATTGGCCATGATAAAACCAAAATGGCAAGCCATATTCAACGATATATTCTTCTTGGAATAAGGGTTTTCAATATGTACTAGGTACCGGGTTTCCCTGAGTGCCAACAAAAACTAAGGACTGTCATTCTACTTATATAAGGAATAAGGAAACCCCCCAAAACTTGCCAACCTAGAAGCCAAAACTATTTCAATAAGCTTATCTCAAGATGAATTAGACTTGGTGATCTTTAAACCACTTCTGGCTCCAAGGTTTTATTGGTAGCTAGTTTTACAAGTAGAAACTAATAATGATAGTAAAACTTCAGTAAAATGGCAATGTTAAAGCTCAATTGGCAGGTTCATGTCATGTTTGTCATGTTCTTGCCATGACCCTAAATACGCTACTTCTAAGGTTTTCTTTCAAAGAATTAGTTATTTGGAAGCAAAGAATTAGTTATTTAGAAGCAAAGAATTAGAAGGTACAAATCTAGATAAGAAGAAAGCAAAAAAGTTACATTTCTCCTAATAGATCTTTTAAATTATTTCATAGATCATAATCAACAAAAGAATGTCAGTATTCTAGCACCCAGTTGTCGTGTCAATGACTCAACACCGAACTCTACCTCTTTTTTCAGAAGATATTGTTTATAATAGGCAATGAACTAATTTGATAGCCGTAATGACAATTATTATGCAATAAAATATAAAAAAATAGAAACCTTGACCATATTCCAAAGTAGATTATATATATTACTCATAATTAAGATCCACTATGATTTATTTGAAATAAAAAATAAAAAATAAAAATTCATGAAGTAAGAAATTACGCGTATATGCATATTCAATTTAGAAGCGTGGGGGCAATTATTTTTTTTGTATTGGACCCTTCAATCATAATCTTCAAATACAGATAGTTCCGTATCCCACACTTAAGTATGCTATTATCAAAAACTTAACCACAACCTACAGATATATGAACTCATATTCTCATCTTTCAGAGCTTTACAATATTCTTTCTGATAAAAAATTAACAAAGGGATTAACAAATGTAAATACAATTATTTGTACAACAGAGGTGTAGTTATTATTATAGTTTAAAGCATTCTTCCCTTAAACCAAGGCCTTTGTCTTTGTATTTTGTACTCTTTTCCCCCTCACACATACGAAAAAAAGCGAGTTGTTTTGCTATAATTCCCTTCTAGGTCTAGAAAAAGAAGCTAATAGATAGAGAGCTCCAAATTGCACCAACTTCATATTTTCTATTGCAGACAAAGTGATCTTAATCCGAAAGAGAGAAACTTCTATGTTTGAGAATAGGTGGTGGTCTTTGGATTTGAGGTTTTTTTTATAAACTTGCGTTTTTTTTTTTTTTGAGCTAGTAGTAGTAGATCATAAGATACTAGTATTCTAGAATTAGGATTTTTTTTTCTTCCATAATTTCTGACTTAATTGTAGATGCTGTTGTAGTCTTGTAGAGGACACAGAAATTAGATCAAGGGTTTTACGAGAAAACTCAAACTGGCAAACAACTGGTGGGAGAGAATAGATGTCAAGATGACCGGATTGGAACCTGGTCAAGGCTCTTGCTGCGATTACCAGCTCCTCGGACCTGAAGGATACAAAGATACCCATGGCGAGGATCAGAAACCTGCTATCTCCAAATCAAAAGCTACGTCAAGCTCTGGGGGACGTCCACGGGGACGTCCCCCAGGATCTAAGAACAAGCTGAAGCAGCCGATAATTGTCACCCAAGATAGTCCTAACTCACTCCAATCACATATCCTAGAAGTATCTTCTGGTGAAGATGTTGTCAAGTGTACGATGGATTATGCAAGATATCGTGGTAGGGGAGTTTCTGTTCTCTGTGGCCGTGGAACGGTCATGAATGTCACCTTGGGTGAAGTAGGATCTCCGGCTGGAAGAGTTGCAGCACTGTCAGGAAGGTTTGACATAATACAGCTTACGGGTACTATACTCCCGCCTCCTGCACCACCGGGGTCTGGTGGATTGACAATATATTTAGTAGGATCACAAGCACAAATAATCGGAGGTAAAGTTGTTGGGCCTTTGATGACAGCAGGTACCGTAGTTCTAATGGCGGCCTCATTTGCAAATGCGGTGCTTGAAAGGTTACCCTTGGGATTGAGGGAGGAGAAAGAGAAGGAGGAAGAGGAGACCCCACTGCAACTCACAGCCACCGCGTCTCAGACCTCGGTTATTACTCGTGGTGGAAATGGTGGCTCTTTTTATAATTTGGAGATGAATAATTATCAGTTTCCAGGGAATATGTTTGATTAGGGAGGTAACGTTACTAGGCCTCCCGGCAGTATTCTCAATCAAACATAGATAGTACTAAGAAGACCAAGATGACGAAAAAGAGGTGATAGGTTATGATTTAGGTTTGTTTCCTCTTTATTTTATTTTGTTCTTCTTCCTATGCATCATGTTTACTGATTTTAGATGAAATGTAGGAAATGTGTTGATGCACATTCCAAGGGTCTATGTTAGTTCTTACCATTTGTCATCGGTTTTAATATCTCATCTCTTTGATTAATGCATGTTTGTTGGTATGGTTTCTAGTATAAGCTATAAGTAGCACAATTATTACTATATATTGGTATCATTACTATGATTTAATAAGAAGAAAGGGGTCTAATACTTTAGAAGAAAAGCACTTTCTGGAAATTTTTATATGATTGTTGAAGTTAGATACTGATAACAACTAATGTATTATTTCTAGAGAACCTAGTACTGATCTTAACATAGAAAAAAATATTTATCTTGCTCACTCCAAACCCCACTATTTGCAGTTAGTGTTCTTAAAATATTATCTATAGTAGGCGAAAATATTTACAACTAATGTATTTAGCTCTCTCTCAATATTTCTGTCATGTTGGCGGATAAAATGTTACAGTAGAAAGTTCTCATGTCAGTTTTACTAAACATAAAGACCAGATAAGACTAAGGGAGATATTGAAAGAGTACCAACCTGCAAGACTGCAAAATTGCATTGAGAAAAATCTTTTGCGCTCCAAAGAATTCTCTACCATCTGTAGGAAAGAGACAGCATTTCCCAAAAAACTGAAAATCAAGAGGAAATGTTGGAACTTTGAGCTTTGAAACCTGGAAGAGAAAAAAATCATTAATTAGGACTTTGTTCTTTGGAACTATTGAGTCTTTTGTACCTTTTCTTCTTGGTTGTCTTCCAAGTTTTAAACATTTCCACTCTTGTCATTAACTATTCTAACATCAAGGTGATTTATGACTCAAGTATCTCTGTAACCTCAGGTCTACCATGTTGAAATATGTTTTATTACATATGTTCATACCCCATTAGAGTTCATGATCATCGTGTTAATGTTGTTAGCTAGGAGGCCTTATTACCTATGGCATACACATCAGAGCGATATCTGCCATCCATGGCATTGTAATTTTTAGAGAGTGATTTTACGTGATAACATCCTAGGATATACAGTCTAATATCAATACTCAAGATTAAGGACAGCTATTCTCTTTTGTACTCATGGTCAAAATTTTGATGCCAAAGGTTGTCCTATTTAAGTTGATTACGGTAACATGGAGATATCACTACAACTTAACAAAAACTGAAATGAGAAGACATTTTGCAAGGAAATGAACGTAATATGTCATTATTTTGGAGAACTTCGAATTGAGAAACTAATCAGTTTTAAAAGAGAGAAATTTGTTTCCAGAAGAGTGAGATAGATTTCACGTGGGATATCTTAAATTACCTTGTGTACATTCCTCAGAATATACAGTCCAAGAAAAGGGAGATCAAAGTTCAACAAGACCATTTCGGATTGAACACGAGTCTCTGAGTATGAGTATGAACAGTTATGGTTAACCGGACCTCTGCAAAGAGAACCATCCAGCCTAATACCAGTATCCACCTAGGAGTACAGGTCAAACAAAAGGATAATGCAATGCTCGAGATTAATGCATAAGAGACATCCTAGCCATCTACTGAACTCCACTATTCGTTGTAATATATTCTTCACTACTGAACTCTCCTCCGCCATCCAATATGAAGCAACGGGATGACTGGACAAGCTACAGAACTTCCGAATGACGATGAGGCTAGCTAATTAAACCAAATTATGTCAAATGAATCTTTGTATGATGAGATAAGAGTCACTAAAACTACTGAAGGATGGAACTTCACGATGAATGACAAGCGAAGTTGTTTGACCATTAATATAACTTCAGTCACATACTGTGTCCATATGTTACAATCTTAAGTATAAATATAAACAGTGATCGTTAAAGTTATAAATATGTTCCTCCTAGGAAAACTGTTCTAAAAATGGTGGCGCTTCATCTTAAATAAGACTGCCAAAGTGACCCATCCAAACTCCTTTGACTCGTTAAACTTCAATTTCACTGCTGCCATAGCATTAGAAAATCAGCAATATCGAATGGCCTTACGCGGAAGTGCGAAACCATTCGGCGTGTATCAACTAAAAAGGCCAATTTAAATGTTTTTCAGAAAATGCCAAATTATTTGGCTAATTTGATGCTAAAAGCCAAATCCTTGGGCTAGTTTAAATTATATGATTTATTTTGAAAATGCCCAATCATTTGGCATGTTTTAACTTTACCGGCCATATCATTAGGCTTCTTTAAGATAAAACGCCAAATTATTTGGCGTGTTCAAAGATGAAAGCCATATCAAACATCTTTCTTTGTGTAAACCTTCAGAGGTTTAATAAAAGAACCGTCAATGTCACTTTTAACGCGTACCCAGGTAGCGTTCTTCCAATCCATCAACACCTCACTCAAATTACACTATTAGTTGCTAGCTTTGCACTGAAAAGTACAAAGACTGTTCTCTCTTTGCTCTTAGTTAGAGATATTCTGTAACTACACAAATTTGGCTAATAGTATAGTAACGTATAAGAGCATCTCCTAAAGCGCCTCGCTAACTTGGTTGAAAAAAAGTCAAATCAAAGTCAGTAAGGTTCTATTTCTTTCATTTGCATTTTTTTAACAGGCTCCTAACTGTTGGCCGCCCGTTTCATTATTATTTTTTTGAAAAAAAAAAATGAATATTTTTTTCATTGGGCGCCCAAGTTTTAGGCGAATAGGTGCCCGATTTGAATTTTTTGTGAAAAAAAAAAGAAGCAATTGGGTGCTAGGCGCCCTATTAGAAAACAAACAGACGCCCAATAGTTGGGCGTCGGGCGTCCAATCACGACATAAAAAAGCAAGATTGAGACTTGGAAAACAATACTCAACTTTGTTTTTTGAGTTGAAAATTCAAGTCTGTTGGAGCTCGAAAATCATTTGTGGCACCTTGGAATCCAAGTTAGTGAGGCACTATAGGAGATGCTCTAATTAATAAACTTATACGCTTCAACCACCATATCTGTGTCGACGCCTATGGTGTATGGTCCAACAAGTACCCACGTAATGCATAACGTTGCTATTTGGAGCAACAGACATGGTTTGAAGACTGCAGATGAAAATATGTTTATATGGAAATCGCAAATAACTAAATGTCTTTTATGGTAATCACTCTACATAAGTAAACTCCCATACTAAACATAATTACTGACACCATTGATGTCCCTGCTAATCCACTAATAATTGTCGATTTAGACTGTCAAAGGTAACCATAACTTAATACAAGGAGATTCTTTCAAATCCTAACTTATTAATACAAAGAAATTCTCTCAAAGCCTAATTTAATGCAATCTTCACCAAGTTCTTTTAATTCTTATTCCATCTTGTGCATCTCGTTTTTTAATTCCTCCAGCAATTTATCTAATTTCTTTGTCTCCTTATTCTTCCTGCAAGAAAATGAAAATAATAGAACATATTAAGAAACTATACAACTTTGTTCATCACATAGAACTCCACATGAAACACTTTCATATATTACCTGTAAGTACAGATTGTGAGGTGTATACTTTGCAAAAACATCGCTAGCAAAGTAAACACTATCACCTGAATATTAGCAACAACCACCAACGAAATTAATCACGAAACATATAGAACCAGCTTTTACGTAGAAAGAACAATTAAAATGGAGAGAGATACTTACCAATACAACCGCTATTTGAATTACTGGATGATAAGGCTCTATCGGGGCTGTTGAAGGAATCGATATTCCACTTGTCAAGTTCTCTTCTTCAGTTTTGATTTCAGGAGCACCCTGTCACCCAAGGCCAAGGGCATAAGAAAAAGCCAATAAAAATCCAGGTGATCAATACGGTAAACAAACAAAAAGAATTTCAAGAAAAATATCAATAGGAAGTACTTGTTCTTAGCTATATAATTTCTTAAACAAAATGTACATTGTAATAACCATCATCCATAATATGTAAAGCCAAACAAATTCAATTAAAATTAATCAGCTAAATTACAGATATAGGAAATGTATTCATTTTACTTCATCATACTACAATCACCCCCTTATTTTTCTTCGCCTTTTTTGTTGAAAATGCACTCCCTAATGGCTTTAATTCCAACTTGATCATATCCTGGCTCTAGCTCCTCGAGAAGAAAATGCCCTAAGACTTGAGAAATATAAACCTATCTGCCTAAGTAATTTTTGCTTCAAAATTATCACTAAGGCCATAGCAGCTTCAAGACTTAAGTTAGTGGCTATGACACTTATTTCACATGAGCAGGGAGCCTTTATCCCGAGCAGAAACATACAATCCAACATTGGATTTGCTCATGAACTCTTTAATGACATTGATCACAAACATAGAGGAGGAACCAGGCTATAAAAGTGGATATCTCAAAGGCTTTTGACACTTTTGACTGGGGGTTTCTATTGGAAGTTCTTACAAGATTTGGTTTTCAAGATAAGATACTAGGTGCAGATGGATTGAGAGTATTCTCAGCAGCTGCTTCAAATCTTGTATGTTTAGCTAGTTATTCATATAAAAGGGTAATCCTCCATTAATGGAGAACTTCAAAGCTCCAAATCATAGGAGCAAAACCATAAGAGCATTGTCGCAGAGATCTCCAAAACCTTCCAAGTCCTTGATTCCACCATTGTTTATCAATAGGCCATTTCTTGCTCCTCAAAAACAATAAAGACACCCTAACAGATATGTTTTGGTGATTTTAGCCTAAAATTAAACACTTTAAAACAACACATATTAGAGAGTTTACCCAATAATATTCCAACAAAGATGATACCTTTGAAGGGACAACAGAGTCAGATTTAGCAACAACAAGTCGTTGGAAACATCTCTTCTTCTTCTTGGTGGTGCTCAAAAACCCAACACGAGAAGCTCCAATAAACACCAACACTCTTCCAGGATGGCCCATCAAACAAACCAATACCACTAGTAATCTGCTGGGTCACCATTAATCCTAAAAATCACAACTTTTTTCATAAAAAATCAGTTTTTTGATAACCAAATACAAATGCTGAATCCCCACGTCCACGATACTCCCAATACCCCCATCAATTTCTTTTAACAATACTACACAACATTGTTTTGCCAAATGCCAATCGATGCGGACTATTTATTTTTCATTTTTATTTGTAGTAAAAAATTTATAAGCTACACTACAATGCCATTACAAATGCTCAATTATTAATCCCCAGAGAGCGAACTTAACTTAAGCATCGTTATCTCCTAAATAAAATATCATAGGCATTCCAGGCACAGGCACATCCATATCCATAGTCCCTTCGAGCATCTTAGCGACCTTTCCCATGGACGGCCTCTTCTCAGCTCGATCTTGAAGACACCACATTGCTGTTTTCACCATCCAATCCATCATTTTAAGATGACCGTGAAGGTGAAAATATCTTAAGCAGTTACTTCAACTGGTACAACGCTTCAATCGGAGTTTCATCTATTCTTGCTCTGAGTTTCATTGTATACATTCAGGATAACTTGGGATGGCATCAGATCATCTAAGGTATCAGTGGTTATCACTTATTTTACCAGTTATTACGAGCCTCATTATCGTTAAATATAGACACAAAAATATCCTGAATTTGTGACGCTGGACGTAGGTATTTAAACAAAGCTTGCATCATTAGAGACCCTGAGGAAGAATTTAAGCCAAACGGACCATCTTCGAATCCGTGGGAACTCTGCAACGTTGATCAAGTAGAAGAGCTAAAATTACTGATGAGAATACACCCAATTTGGTCCACAGGAATCATAATGTTTCTAACACTCAGCCAAACAATCACAGTACTCCAAGCAAACACAATGAATAGGCATGTAACCGCCCAAAACTCCGTTTCGCCTCCACCAACAACTTTAAGCAGTTTACATACTTGGTATAAGGCGAGGATTGCTTTAAGCTTGTCGAACTATGAGTAGACTATTGTTCCCAATTTGGAAGTTATTGTAAATTTACAATAACCATTTACATACTTGGCTCGAAGAAGGGAAAGCGCACTCTAACTACTCAAACCGATGCACCTCAGTTGTAGATGTCATTGGAAGCAGCCTACGAAGCGCATACCAAGTCGCTAGATGCACCTGTACCACTCGAAGAAGGGAAAGCGCACTACTACTCAAACCAATGCACCTCAGTTGTAGATGTCATTGGAAGACTTGCGTACGGCGAGACACCGGACAAAGGGAAGTAAAAAAGAGAATGGCCTCACAACAACAAAATTACTTGAGAACAGAGAATGGCCTCAAAACAAATAGAACAGAACAGTACATTGCTCAGAAACAGTTTGACAGTTGAGAACTTTGCTTAGAATCAGAATCAGTTGAGTGAAGCAATCGTCGATGCGAAGCGTGATTCACAGCAGCAGGACTTCATAACAACAGCGAAGCGTGATTCACAGTAGCAGGACTTCTCGCGATTGCCCACGTCTGGTATCCTGGAGTATATCCCATGCTTTTATACTGTCTTTCTCCATGACATTGAACAAAGAGCAAAACACACAAAAAAATACGAAATTTTGATTGCTGTATACAGTACAATGTAGACAAGTAAATTAGACAGTTAATGTCATTTAGGCATGGAAAACCCCTTCTATATAGTTATACCAAATGTTGTACAAAGGATAGTTTTTGGAATGGTCGCATAAACGCAGAGTTCTTTACATGATAGTAGAAGTTGTTTCTGAAATCAAACTTTGTGATATTTATACTTCTGCCCTAGATTGAACTTGGTGATGTTTTCGTCGAAACCTTTCAGTATAAGGATCCTAACAGCTTCCGCTCCTTGCTCAAGTGCACCATCAACCTACACACATATCGCCAAAATCAACACTGAAAAAATAAATTATGCCAGTAGTCTCATGTTAGCATAGAAGATAGGTCTAGTTACAACATAAGAACCTAGTGACATATATGTGTACCACTCGAGATAATTAAGGATGATATATTTCTGTTTTTCTGGTAACGGGGTATTCCTGTATATCTTCCTTGTACTTGAGAAAAGACATAGTAGTATACCCGTTAAATACTTTAACCAAGAACTGATATCTTAAACTCTGGTGTGAAACATCCAGGTTTAATTAATATGAACACAATCTCCTTTGCAACTGTTGCTTGCTCTAAATTCCAGAATAGATTTGCAGATTTTACAGAATGAGAACAAAATCCAAGAACCGTATGAGAATAGCAGTACCTGCTTTCTCTCTTCTAAGCTAAACTTCTGAAGCAGATACGCTTTCATATCCATGGTCCCAGGAGGATTCCCTATTCCTGCATCATTAGAAAAGATACAGGTTTTAAAATAGGAAAAGTAAGCCCCTTATGTCAATTACAAGAAAGTTATTAGAGGTTGATAAAGAAATGTACTCAAGAACCAACCTATACATAACCGAGGAAACCCACGACAAGCATCCAAATTGTCAATGACGTTCTTCAGCCTATTAAAGATAGCACCAAGATGCGAACGAGTTATTTTTAGATTGACTAGTTGAAGGCCTCATTATTCAACATGCTTTACTAAGAGCCAAAGCAGAGATCGACAACGTGGAAGCTGCTACCCTATAGTGTAAGTAAGTTCAAAGGTTTGGCTAGGAGCCCGCGTCGTGCATTTGCATAAGACCTATGCCATGCGCACACTAGATTGACGTTCTGCTACAACAATAGCTATTCGACATACCCGCCAGTATGCCCTTCTTTACATACTAAGTTTAATGAAGGGCTTCGAACTAGGTATCCCCATCACTACCCGCTAATAATAGTATGCACCGCTCTACTACGTTGAGGCAGGTAACGCGTTGAAGAGTTGTTTGGTCGTGGAACAAGCGCTCTAAAGAGACGTTCCATGAGAAGTGAGTTCAAGTTGGTCGTGGTAAAGACTGTGTCGGACGCTCAACTTCTGACATAGGACAAGGGCCAGCTGACTAGCAGGCCTAGTAGGGTAAAGCAGGGCTACTAGACCAAAGCACACACTATAACATGAACACAGCCCTAGCAGGCAAAAATAAAGAGTCTCATAATGCGGCCCATGAACTATGCATGCACTCAACACCTTACCCATTATGATGGCCATGTCCACCTTTTGGCTGGAGCCTCATGACACCATTTGGTAAGCTCATCTCATCGTACACCTAAAATTACCATGCATCTCAGTCAAATAATGCCATAAAATTTATGTTAACGACATGAACTTTGAGTTCCTATTTTAAGCAAAAGTGACATAAAATACATTATACGTACCAATAGAATATGACGCAGAGGTACTTGATAGTAAGCAGCAAGTGATCCAACCTAAGAAATAATTACAAGAGATGTCATGAATGGGACATGGTTACAATTTGAGGCTGTTAGAGTGTTAATAGATGGCGTTTTTGCATGTAACAATCTACCAGAGGTGGCATAGCTGTTACAGTGTTCATTGGCTTGTGCTGAAGACATGTCAAAACCTCCTAAATGAAAGATGAAAACTAACCGATTCTCCACTGAAATTCATGTATGTCTGAGGTTTTACTAACAAAATCGGCACTTCTCCAATTGAACCTGCACCAAGTGCACATTATAGTTTAACAGCCAACAAATACAAAACAACGTAATCTTACGCTCGAATCTATGTAACAACGACAAGTCACTTTCCAATTATTTGTTGTCAAATAAATTTAAGCAAAAAACGTTGAGCATAAAAGATGAAAAGGTACCTATTCCCAATAACGCCTTCGATTGTATTGTGTTCAACTTAATTCCTTCTTTTTGAGAAATGCGATCAATCATTTCAAAGCCTACCTAGTTTGCGAAGCTATGTGAATGGTTAATGAAAATAATACAGAGATCAAATAGACTCTATTTAAACAAGAATTGGTATATGGTAAATAACAAATAGAGGACCAAATGGAGGAGGATAAAATAAGTATACCTACATTGTGCCTAGTTTCATGATACTTATTTCCAGGGTTTCCTAATCCGACAATCAGCCATGGAGTGTACTCTACGTGAACTCCATCAGTATCGGGCAATGAAGCAGAGGCGCGGAGCTTTGTCGAAACCCGACGTTTTCTTTGCAAATGAAGACTTGTCCGATTTGGTATGCATGTGTTCGGGAAAGGAATTGCATGCAACATTGATCTACAAGACAGAGTATTTGTCATATTACTAGGAAACAAAATGAAGACGAGAAAAACATGGATAACTCATGCCTTGTCAACTAATCATAAATAAATTTCACAACGGAAGAAATTAATTCTTTAGCATCGGCATGATCATAATAAGATAGTCACCATTCTCCTTCAGAAGAAATTATTTGTTTAACATTGGAATCATAATAAGATTGTCACCTTTCTCCTTTAAGGCAAGAAAGAACAAATAGTCCAGGACCAATATTAGCTATTTAGATAACTGAATTACTAGATCATCTATTCCACATTACATCAGAGTGAATTAACTAATCAATATGAATACCAAATGATGGAAGGATTTTCCTGTTCGATGTGTAGGATATTCATTAATCAAAAGCCTAAGTAACAACGACACTTCATTTTTCATTTATTTAAAAAAACAAATCCGACACTCAGACACACATGTCCAACACAATTTACAAGGTACTTTTCTATTTTCTGCCGTTTCCTACACCTCGTACCCGTGTTTGAGACCGACGCCCGTATTCGTGTCGTTGTTACATAGTCAAAAGGTAGTGCTCCAAAAATGAAAAGCAAAGAGCAATCACAAGACGAATCAATCCTTATAGATTAACTGGAGCTTCCACAGACACGTATACAACAAAATATGATCTCGTACAGGTGCCATCTGTCAGGTTCCAAAGGTTTGTGAGATCCTGGAAGACGATCAATGGTTTTTACCCATCCTTAGCAGCAAGTTCTTGATACTCTACAAGTGGAAATCCTCCTCTATAATGCTCAACATTTTGGAAAAGAATAAGTTTGTGTGTGTGTGTGGAAACCTGACTTTAAGGAACATTCTCTATCATGGCTGCCTCTGAATTTGTGGGAGCTAAAGAATCTAAATTGTGGTAGCATTCACTTATGTGAAAAACTCCAATTGCTCCAAGAATTGCCAACTACTCCTGGATACTTAGTCATGCTGCAATACTTATGAGAAAGTTCTGAAGGAGAGAGGAATTACTATATTTCATAGGGCTATGTGTGTGGGAAGGATAAAGTGTTAATCTCTTGTGCATCTTTTCTGGAATTGTGATTTGGCCTAAAGTACTTGGAAATGAAGATACTCCAGGATGTACAAAACACATAACCTTGCACATATCTACGTATATCACTTCATTAATAAATCAGGTTCAGGGCCAGCTCATTTCTTGGCTTTCTCTTTGAAAACAATATTTGGGAATGGGGCATAGGTCTGTTGAAGCTAATGGCCCTATTAATAGTTTAAAGTCTCCCATGGAGGTCACAAAATTAAGGAGTCCTTTATTTAAGGACCTTTACAAAAGTCCCATTCTTAGTACCATCTACTACTACAATTCAGATGATTATGTCTTCAATTGTGTGCATGACAAAGATTTCAATATCACAAGACACATTATCTACTCCATAAGTGACTGCTCCTTGTTGTTCAAGGCTTATAACACTTCTAAGACCTCATAGTTATGTGCAAGCTGGGATCTCTTCAAGGCCAAAAAAACCTCCAAGAATACAGCCGTACCACTTCATCCTCCAGTGGTACGATGAAGTCAAAGTGTGTTGTGATGGGGCTTCACTTAGGAATCCAGGTTGGGCTGGTAGTGGAGCTGTGCTATTGGGGTTCACAGTTTTGGTACATCAGCTGAATGGACTGCTATTTTTCTGGTTATGTTCAAGGCATCTGAACTTGGTCTGAAGAGAATATGATAGTGCTGACTCTAGCACTGATATCCAAACTTTCAAGGGTAACCAAGTCCCTTGGAACCGCAGAGTAAGATGTAATATAATTAAAAGAGCATTTGATTAACTTAAAATTTCTCATTCATGGAGGGAAATCAACTCTAGGGCTGATATGGCTCCCAGGTGAGGAGTAGACTGCCTCCATGCAATTATGAATACTCCTAGATGAGATGTTTGGAATCTTATTGAAGTGTTTTGCACTCTTCACTTTTTTAAGTAGTCATCTCCAACTCATTGTATTTATTTTCCCTTTATCAATTAAAAAACAAAAATTACTGATTTTTGCCGGCAATATTTTTTTTTGGGAGTAATTAATTTAGACCTGGGGATCAAACGTTAAACCCATAAACACCAAGAGACCAATCTCTTTAAATATGAAATTACAAGGTGACAACACCAAAAAGGTTGTCCAAATGGCTTGGCATATCCCGTGTCTAGCACTTCTATGTTTGGATTCCTATCTAAACTGAAAATAACGAAAGAGAGCTGAAGAAAAGACTTCCCACACCCTTGTTTGAATCGTATTTAAAGCAAAACTCTAAGGTTTTATGGTATTTGAATAAAAACACCTCGTCGTTCATATCTATAGTTGCTCGTCAAAATTACAATTTATAAATCCACAACTCGAATCAAAGTTAGACTAAGACGTCCAATGTATATGACCAGGATTTTCCATTTGAAGTCTATTAATCAACTTAACCTCATGCTCGAAATCATATGTTCTAGATTGATTAAAAAGTTAGAAACATGATATTTGATTAAAAGGTTCTACTCTATGAATGCTTTCACTTCATCAAACAACCAAAGAGAGCCTTTCTCCACACCCTTAGCAAAGATAACACTTTGTTCGTCCGCCTCTATATGAAACTTTCCGCCCTCGTTTCTCGCGAGACTTTTCTTCCTCCTCTTCAAAGTTCAAACCAAAAGACCCATATATATCTCTCCTACGGTCCAACCCCTCCTCGCCTCCCTCCCTTTCGCCACATCTCTCGTTCGACACGCCCCATCGCGGTAATCTAGCTCTAAAGCTCAAATACCACAAATAGGTATCCTAAAAATATGATAATAGACTCAATATGGCAACAAGGGTAGAAAAGAACCCAATTGTTCTCAAATCTCAATACCATTTGTTTACCCAGAGAGATAAATTCAAACATGGGTTTTCCTAGCTTATCTATGTCACTCTATCTATCATTTTTAAACTTTCCTACTCTCAGAGATATTTTAACACAAGGATTTCTAAGAGGGGACTCTTACACTAGATTACTACATCATTGTTTTGGGTTATTTCGAAAGAAAGAAAAAAACACACAAAGAAAACTTGCAAATAGTTTAAGAATGTGTTTTGTAACTCACCTCTGTAGAGCAAAGGTTCCTTCAGCTAAATTTGCAGAGAGAGAGAAAACTGAAGGGATATAGAGGGAGGGAGGTGAGGGGTTAACACCATCTCCAACAACAGTAGTGCTTGAGTTAAGAGCTCCATGTCAAAAAATATTGGATGCTTGTCAGAGGATATTTGAGCTTTTACCGCAAGTTTGGAGATTGTCTAAAGGTAGGATGAGGCGTGTAGAAGTGTGTATATGTGTAACTTCTAATTTTAGAAGATGCGCATATGAATACTTATTGTTTTTTGTACAACTAGTACTACCGTGGCTCGCCACGGTAACAATGTTGACGCGCCTTCTGCGCTACCCATGACTATGTCGACGCGCCGAGGAAGAAAAGTCTCGCGAGAAAAGAGGGTGGAAAGTTTGATATAAAGGCGGACGAACAAAGTGCTATCTTTGCTAAGGGTGTGGAGAAATGCTCTCTTGGTTGTTTGATGAAGTGAACATTCATAGAGTAGAACTTTTTAATTAAACATCATGTTTCTAACTTTTTAATCAATCCAAAACATATGATTTGGAGTATGAGGTTAAGTTGATTAATAGACTTCAAATGGAAAATCCTGGTCATATACATTGGACGTCTTAGTCTAACTTTGATTCGAGTTGTGGATTTATAAATTGTAATTTGACGAGCAACTATAGATATGAACGACGAGGTGTTTTTATTCAAATACCATAAAACCTTAGAGTTTTGCTTTAATACGATTCAAACAAGGGTGTGGGAAGTCTTTTCTTCAGCTCTCTTTCGTTATTTTCAGTTTAGATAGGAATCCAAACATAGAAGTGCTAGACACGGATATGCCAAGCCATTTGGACAACCTTTTTGGTGTTGTCACCTTGTAATTTCATATTAAAGAGATTGGTCTCTTGGTGTTTATGGTTTAACGTTTGATCCCCAGGTCTAAATTAATTACTCCCAAAAAAAATATTGCCGGCAAAAATCAGTAATTTTTGTTTTTTAATTGATAAAGGGAAAATAAATACAATGAGTTGGAGATGACTACTTAAAAAAGTGAAGAGTGCAAAACACTTCAATAAGATTCCAAACATCTCATCTAGGAGTATTCATAATTGCATGGAGGCAGTCTACTCCTCACCTGGGAGCCATATCAGCCCTAGAGTTGATTTCCCTCCATGAATGAGAAATTTTAAGTTAATCAAATGCTCTTTTAATTATATTACATCTTACTCTGCGGTTCCAAGGGACTTGGTTACCCTTGAAAGTTTGGATATCAGTGCTAGAGTCAGCACTATTCATATTCTCTTCAGACCAAGTTCAGATGCCTTGAACATAACCAGAAAAATAGCAGTCCATTCAGCTGATGTACCAAAACTGTGAACCCCAATAGCACAGCTCCACTACCAGCCCAACCTGGATTCCTAAGTGAAGCCCCATCACAACACACTTTGACTTCATCGTACCACTGGAGGATGAAGTGGTACGGCTGTATTCTTGGAGGTTTTTTTGGCCTTGAAGAGATCCCAGCTTGCACATAACTATGAGGTCTTAGAAGTGTTATAAGCCTTGAACAACAAGGAGCAGTCACTTATGGAGTAGATAATGTGTCTTGTGATATTGAAATCTTTGTCATGCACACAATTGAAGACATAATCATCTGAATTGTAGTAGTAGATGGTACTAAGAATGGGACTTTTGTAAAGGTCCTTAAATAAAGGACTCCTTATTTTGTGACCTCCATGGGAGACTTTAAACTATTAATAGGGCCATTAGCTTCACAGACCTATGCCCCATTCCCAAATATTGTTTTCAAAGAGAAAGCCAAGAAATGAGCTGGCCCTGAACCTGATTTATTAATGAAGTGATATACGTAGATATGTGCAAGGTTATGTGTTTTGTACATCCTGGAGTATCTTCATTTCCAAGTACTTTAGGCCAAATCACAATTCCAGAAAAGATGCACAAGAGATTAACACTTTATCCTTCCCACACACATAGCCCTATGAAATATAGTAATTCCTCTCTCCTTCAGAACTTTCTCATAAGTATTGCAGCATGACTAAGTATCCAGGAGTAGTTGGCAATTCTTGGAGCAATTGGAGTTTTTCACATAAGTGAATGCTACCACAATTTAGATTCTTTAGCTCCCACAAATTCAGAGGCAGCCATGATAGAGAATGTTCCTTAAAGTCAGGTTTCCACGCACACACAAACTTATTCTTTTCCAAAATGTTGAGCATTATAGAAGAGGATTTCCACTTGTAGAGTATCCAAAACTTGCTGCTAAGGATGGGTAAAAACCATTGATCGTCTTCCAGCGCTACCCGTGACTATGTCGACACGCCTTCGGCGCTACCCGTAGATCAATGTTCATGGCCGAATCAAATTACACTTAAACTTATCCATCTCCCTCGATGAAAACTAAATCACCACTCGTAACAAAAGTAAACATCATTTGTCCCCCGCTTTTTAGATTAGGTAGGCACACAATGTCTCTCTAATATTATGTAAGCAATTAAAAGTATTATATGTCATCCTCTAATGCAATACATATTATCCTAAAACTCATGTACTGAGATGACGACCGAATCCAAATATACTATAGTCGCAAAACTTAGATCCCTGAATCTGAGAAGAAGAAAAAAACTCTAACTCCCTCTAAACTCTAAAGTTCTCTCTAGATTTTATGGGGTTTCCAGTGGGACACACTGGGTTTTTCCTACCAAAACTTATTCTCCACTCTTTATGTGTATTGAAGTTCATAAGGACTAACACAGTTGCATACATCTTGAATTTTGCTATAATACTGCGTGAACACAAGTATCCAAAGATATGTAAGTATCTGTGTTCCGTAATACTTATAAAATACTGTGTTCCATAATACTCATAAAATATTGTGTTCCATAATACTGATAAAATATTGTGTTTTAGGTCTCCATCTGATTCAATTTGCAGAGGTTGGCACTCCAATCAGATAATGAATAAAACTGTGTTGTTTGTTCTTCTTTTTTGCTAATGAAATTTCGCTTTGCACTTTGGTTTTCTATTCTATGTATCGTATCCGTTTTTACCCTTCTTTGAAATAAACAGTTAAAGTAGACATTGAACATTAAATATCATGTGAGTAACTCCAAATAAATTCTTACAAAGGCAGAAATGCTAACTTCAGACTCAGTTTTTCTAAAACACATTCTTTATAAGGTATGAACTAAACTACTAAAATTGTAGAAAATATGTATAATAGAAAGAATTTAACATTCTGTTTTTCATTATAAGGTATGAAGTATGAACTAAACTACTAAAGCAGTTGAAAGCGAGACATCCTTCGTGACAATAACAATGACCTAATAGGATATGCAGAGGAAACCAGTAGATTGTTATTATCTGAGGCGACGGCATGTGTAATGAGGAAATGCTTTTACTACTGTCTACAAAATATAACAATTTTTGTGATTTGAATTTAATTTTTTTATTTAAATTTATTTTCACCACTTCAGACCTTTTTTTGATAGATATATGAGAAAATTTTGGATTTGCTAATTAGTGATTCCTCGGATGAAACCAACAGCAACAGCAACATTAACAGCAAACCAACAACAACAACAATTATAACTCAAATAAGTAAAATCAAAACCCTAGATGCTTGAAGTGCAATGGTATAGAGAGAGAAGTACCTTAGGTGGCGCTGATGGGAGGAAGAGATGGCTTTGGGAGAGATGAAACCAACAGTAAACAGCAAACCAAAGCAACAGCAATTCGTAAATAAACCCCAATATTCACTTTGATTTCGCCTAATTTCGAACTCAAGACTTGATCAATTTGGGAATCGCAGTATAGGTTAGGTTTGCTGCGATTTGGGGATCTCTCGCTATCTCTACCAAGCCTTTTACAACAAACCTAAAAAACCCACCACCAAAGAGTACCCGATTTATATCGCTTAAACTTCGAAACTTTCACAAACTCATATCTTAATTTATTATCACCAACCAAATTACGAAAGAGATGGGTTAGAGATGAAAGATGAAAGATGAAAGTCGCGGATGAAAGAGTTAGTAGCTAGTGTGCACTTTAACACTAAAGTACTGTGTGCTCTGTTTTGTCTATTTTACCATTTGTACATTTAGCCTAAAATAGATTTGGTCCGTCAATTTTGCTCTTTCTAACAAATCTCAAATAAATAACATTAAATCTCAGCCTCTCTTTATCTTTGTGACAATGACAAATTTGTCTGTTTGAAAAACATCATTGCCTAATGCAATATAGACTAGTAATACTTGTGGCTCGCCACGGCAAAAACGTCGTTCGTGACCAAATCACGATTAATACGTCCACGTGCATTCGGCGCTACCAACTTCTCTTAATAATTTTTTGTGTATCTTATTCATCGTGAAATCACAGTTATTTATCTATATTGAGAACTAAGTTTTCTATCATGTAAAAAATACATTATCAGTCATACGCAATTGTTGTATTCACACGCCTTCGACAGCTTCAACTAATACATCAAGCCATCCATACGGAAATGGACTAAGATTCACTACTGTTTCTTAAGGAAATCAAAAGCACATGGACGATTTCAATTTTTAAAAGTCCAAATACGCTTAATCCCAAGTCGTGAGGACCTTGCCAAACCACATACTGAGTTTAGTCAAGGTAAATCTTTGCGAGTGGCTCTGTTGGTGGTGAATCGAACTTAGGACCTCTGCTTATGTGTATGGGAGTTGTTTTTGTCATTCACAAAAATTACCACTTTTTAAAACATTTCCAACGAATTTTTGAGAGAATAAATAGTTTGCCAAAATCTGTCACTTGAAGTCTGTCCAACGCATTTGCTAGATAAACGCGTATATGCTCTCCTAGAGATCAAAACTCCCTTTTATTAAAGATGCTCTAAGCTGTCAATTGATGAAGTTCAAGCTCAACAAATGCATGTAGCAAAAACAATGCAACTACGACTTTTAAACATCGCCTATTAATGAAGCTCAACTAATACGGTTAGCAAAAATTATGCAACAGCTGCCAGTAGTGTAGCCTTTAAAAAGAAATCTTAGCTCCCAAACTTAAGCAATGTATCAAACACAATCTCATATATTACTGCAGAGAACAATATAAATACAACCAACAGGAAAGAAGATGTTAAAGATCTTTTAGAAATTTATAAATAACCAACAAAAGTTTAACAATTTAAAGGCTTATAAAGCCAGTAATCTGAACCATCCACAGGAAAAATGAACCAAATTATCGAGTGGCTTAGGTTCTTGCAAAATAAAACAAATAAATATACTCCGCGGCAGGATTCCCAATATTTGCCTCAAGTCTGGGATAAATTACTCCTTTGGTAGTTTTTACCCTAGCAAAGCACTACATATATAATATCTGAAGAATCCATTAAGTCAGATGGCACTGATGAATGAAAGGCAATGATCTAACTATACATATCATCTTCTTCAGCAGTTACAGCAGGAGCTGCAAACGCGTCAGAAGCAGCGGCAGACCCAGCTACATTTAGATTTTGCTCCCCTCCATTGATTGCAATCTTATCAAGTTGAAGAGTTTCATATTCTTTGACATCAACCCAGGCCACGGTACCAAAACCTCCAATGAAATATATATCATTGATGATAAAAGAGAAAAATCATGTCAGTGGATGTTAAGGACAAACTTCTGCTATTACTTCATTCAGTAAAAATAAAATATACATATAGACAAACAATCAAAATAAAAACGTAAGCAGTTAAAAATAGAGGACATGTGTACTTAGATAACTTTATCTTCAAAAGGGGACATTTTAGTCAACCAATGAGGATGGGTTTGGTTTGCAGTGTTTTCTAGGTATCTTTTCTTTCATTTTTTTTTTCGCCTTCTGCTTAAGTTATGTTGCCATGTGCCTTTCTGGGTTAAGTAAAATAGAGAACTAACCTCCTAATCTTCACCTGTGTTCTTTTCCTTTTATCTTTTACCTTAATTTTATAAATTTGTGCATGGCTAGCATGTCAAGAAAAATTAACACTTTCTAGTTATTTTCATGCAAATAGACTGAAACCTAACCCAATAAAAAATTCAATATTGATAAGTTTACAAATTAACACTTTCTAGTACTACCCGTAGCTCGCCACAGCGAATAAGTTGACGCGCCTTCGACGCTACCTTTTGAGTCCTTGTGGGTTTGTCGCTATACTAAATCCAAATGCACTATGGACGATTTCAATTTTTTAAAATCCAAATGCGCTTAATCCAAAATCCCAACCCTATACTAATTGATAATTGAACAATCAGACCCCATATAATCCACTACTAAAGATATCCTTACAATTAACACCGCAAACATATATATCAAGACCCTACCAACAAAAAACAATAGTGATACTCAATTTGCAAGCTTACCTGAAAGCGACTGCAAGAACAAAAGTAAAAGTTGGGATGATGTTAGCCATGGCAACAACGAAAGACGGAGAGCTGTAGCGAATACCAACAAATGATAGAACCTAGGCAAATCACAGCCTACAAAAATAAACATATTAGTGATACTCCAGTCATAATGTATCATCAGACAGACTAACATTTACAAAACAAAGACCCCATTTAGCCATCCCATGAACTTCTTTAGATGTTCATCCGTCTATAAAACGTCTAAATAATTTACAAAGAGGGCTAAATTATGTACCCAATAAGACCAAGGATGAAGAATCTGTGAAGGATAGAGATGGTAAGCGGGGGATGCTTTTTTCAGCAAAGGGAAAATCATAGAATGAGTACTTAAATTAATAACACGTTAAGAGTTTAGAGAAAGAGGATAAACCTTTCTGAAATGAAAAAAGAGAGGAGGAAGAGACTACCAAGAGAATTATAGTAGACAACATAGAGGAACAGACTCATTCCTCTTGACATAGATGTTTTGCTTAGTGTAGTTATTCCCACATCAGTGAACTCTGCGGCCATCATCTCTTTCTCCCTCTGTCTATCTCTTTAGGCCTCTGAGTTCATTGTTAGGAAGGAAGAAAGTATTTGTAATATGATAGAAATTTATTAATGTTGTCACGGCAACTCCATATGTGTAGAGCATCACTTCTTATTAGTTTAACAATATTTTTCTTAATTTGTTTTGTTAAATATGTTCCATTAAACAAAGTGATTCTTCCTTCATAATCATATGTGAGAAATAAGAGAAGGATGGAGAGATAAGGCTAATAATACTAACACATAAAACTAATATATGCGGTTAATGATTTGACGATTAATATATCGATACTACAATTAATAGATAAACACGTGTGCAACAGCAAAATGAGAATTGAGCAATATACAAAGCCGTATGAAATTATATTTATCATTATCATCATCATAGTCTAACTAACATGTACTTACCTCAGGAGCATGCTTTCCCCCCTTTCTGTTAGCCTTATTTCTGTTGTTGTGATTGTCTTCGGGTGTCGACAGCGAGTTAGCTATGAAAAAAACTTACTGCAAATTCAATGAAACATCCATTATCAAGAGTATAAAGAAGAAATCAAGTAGCTCATTTTAAAACATCAATGAGAAAAATATACTCAGTGGCGTCACGAAATCAAGATGCAAAAGGCTAAAGAATTATGCAAAATATACATCAACTATCACTACTATAACATTAACTATGATAATGTTAGTGTTTGAGAAGGGGAAAAAACACTATATACATATATATTAATAACTACTGGAACCCAAACACAATATACAAATTCCAATTGATAGATAGACACAACAATAAATATAGATTCATTTTTGTGAAAATGGTTTTCTAACAACAGGGAGGTCAAAATCCATAGAATATACAATTTTACTCCGACAACATGTGGTGCAAAAAAAAAACAACGACCTCGCAATAAAAATGAGAACTTAATTCAACTCCAAAGAAAGAAGAGAGTAACTCACATGCTCTTTTAACAGAAAGGGGGAAGGCAAAGAGAAGAACATAAAATGAAATGGGATAAGATATAAAATAGTAGTTAATATCAAAAACTAAACTCAAAAATGATTACAGTAGTTAATATCTAGCGGTCTCTAATATTAGAAGCTAGCAATAGCAAACTCATGTATTACTTAATTCTGAACTCATGTATAAATTCTAAAAGCTCGAGTATAAAGCTTTACTTACTTGAGGAAGAGGCAGCGTATTATTTTCGTTGTTGTTTCTTCCATATATGTTGTTGTTGTTATTGTTTGGCGAATTCGTCATGAAGTTAGCAATGAAACCTAATTACAATGACATAGGTGATCAAAGAAGCTTAAAGTAACAATGAAACAAAAACGTAGCTAATATTCAAGCATGGCTAAATCATTCAACCACATATGTATTGTAAAAAAATTCACTAACATCAAGCAGTAACAGTAAATGCCTAGCCATGTATTTGAAATACACTCATATAAACGTTCAATTATGTGAATTGGACTATTATATGCTGAAAAATAAAAGTACTTCAAAGAATTTTATCCCAATGAAGTATACTCAAGAGAAGTTCTTCACATTCGCAGGTATCTCTAAGATTCCCGTGATCTACCTGCTCCTTAATCATTTCATCCTACTTATGGTCATCCATGTCAAAGAACTCATCCTTCACAATTTGTTGCTTCACGTAATTCATCGGACTATACAAATTGGGAATCTCCTCATCAGTTTCATAAGCCTCATCGAAACCATCATTAAAGTCTTTGTCAAACACATTATTCAAAGGCTTCAACCGATAGCCATCCATATCCTTATTGTTGTCACAAAAAGGTGTATAAGCAAGAAGTTTTCCTTTTATATCCATGTCATAAAGTTCTCCCATGTCTGTCCTAACAATCTGATCAACGTTGACAAATATAACCTGCATAATGAGACAAAAGTATTAGCAATATAACAATCCAATAAAGGAAAGAGCAGTGTGAGAAAATTAGTACTAAGTCATCAGAATACATTCTCTAAGGACAGCGGGAAAATGACTCCAAGAAACATGATTTTATATGCCCAAATAATCCGTTGCTTTTCTTTCTGCTTATGCAGCCATGTAGGCCACTTGTAAGTTATTAGTTCATACTCAAATCCATATTATTGTGCCATATGGGGTATAACATCATGCATCATAAATTTGAAATGAAACATCTACTTATTATACTCCAAAAGCATGTTGTGGTATATTACTTTACTTACACACATTCTTGATGCAATTTTAGCCGCTCATGCTTTGCTAATTGAAATAAAACAGGGAAAAACAAAGTATAAAGATGAACACAACCTTAAACTAAGGAGAAATATAGTTCTTTATGAACCAAAACTTGGCAGCCGACATGTATTCTTAAGAACACTTATAATCATGATTTTAAGGAAGCATTCATACCTACATAAAGAATGAAAGAAAAAAACATATTTTAGTCATCAGAATACCTTCTCTAAGGACAGCGGGAAAATGACGTTAAGAAACATGATTTTATATGCCCAATATATCTACGTGATCCCCACTCTCTAATCCACGTCCTTCAAGAAGATTAGCTGGTGCTTTGTGCTTGTATTCTCTTATGTATGTAGGACTTCCTGAAGGGTTGAAGCAAGTCTTACCCCGCTATCCTTTGGCACACATGAAGCCTGCACTTAGAACGTGTACACTTTCATCATCATCAACAAAGTATACGCCACTCCTTAAGCGCCCGCCATCATTTCCATCTGTGGAGTGGTCTATTCGGAAAGGAATGTTGTTGCGCCCATATGAAGCTAAGAACTTGTATACATAAGATCTTTCTGAAAGTTCTAAAACGCTTGAAATCAGCCAATTACGATTGTTTTAGGTTTAAATCGATAGGTCTTAATTCCTTTGAATTAATGGTCAAAGCATAACCTAAATCAAGTTGGTCAAATTATCTAGTGTCAACAAGTAATAGGAAATTAAACACAAGGCCAAACAATTTTAACCCTGTGGGAAACCTTTCTCAGGAAAAAAACCCACAAGTCATTGTCGAATCACTCGACAACTAAACAATCCACTATTAAAACAAATTACAAGTATTCAATTACTTACAGACTCGATAAGCACATTACGTGGTTACCTCACTTCTAATTGAACTCCTCGTAGTTAATTCTATATTCTCGCAACGCCTCGCTCTAATCTCTCGTCGAAGCTTTCAATCTTGAATCCTACAAGTTCTTCAATTTATAAATATAGGTTTTTTGATCAATGATGATTAATTCAAGATTTGAGTGATTTAAATTTCTCTTGAATCCCTCAAGAATAATCTCTACTCACTCTAAAAAATAAGCCATAGAAAAATAGGTTTTTTAAGAAGTGAGTTTTGAAAAAATGAAAGTTGTTTTTTATTAGAAAATAAAAATCACGATCTATGTTCGAATAATTTTAAAATCTATTTGAATAAGATCAGACTGAGCCAATCTATTCGAATAAAAAATAAATTATTCGAATAAAAAAAACATGAAGAAATAGGCTGAGCCAATCTATTCGAATAAAATTTATTCTATTCGAATAAAAAACTTCCTGAGGCATTTTATTCAAACATAATAAATTATATTCGAGCAGAAATGTTCTCAGTTTTATTCGAATATAAAATGGAATCTATTCGAATATAAGTTTTGTTGCCTTAAAAACATACTTATTACATTTTCAGAACTCTGTAAAAATACTTAGGGCTTGATATTATAAAACAATGAGTTAGAAACCCACTTACCTGTTCAGTGTCAGTCCCGCTGTAGTCGCTCAAGGTGCAATATCTGATGATGAGTAACCACGAGATAACGCTGACATCTAAACTAGACATTGAATGAAACAAACTCCAACTATGGATGTTTCACTTTCAGTGGGAAGACCCACTCCGTACAAACAATAAATCTCCATGTTTGGAGCATCGGGTAACCTATGATCATTATGCATGCTAACTCATAATGAGGTCATTGGAATAAGGTAACAAAAAGAAAGAAGTAACAAAAAAAAGAGGTTATGTCATGATCCCTTTCATTTGAATTAAGGAAGATTGCTCCTGACCTGAAATCTCATAGTTTTACTAAATTTATAATAAAATTGAAGTTAAAGAGGTAACAGATAGACCAATTGGATGATCGTAACAGTCAGATTCAGAGACTCTTAACTCTTTAGGAGCTGAGTCCAGATTTTACTGTACAATTCAAATTATAAGTGGTTAACAGGTAGTTAAGATCAGCTATTTTCTATGTTTTCATGAAAAATGAATTTTAACTCGCTTCATTTTTTAGAGCCAAAAAGTACTTGCTCAACAACTTTGCTTCCAGATAAACACCTTTACCGAGAGCAGCTACCTATGAAATGTCAAAACATGAGAATGAACAAATTAATCTTGAGCATGTGTGGTGATAATTGTACAGTCAGTCAAATGCCATGTCTTAGGCCATATGAAGGCACAAAAGAAACATTTCTCCATTTGAATTAAATAGAAAGGGTGTATGTAAAAGGTATAGTTTGATGCAAGTAAATTGTCAAACAAATAAATGCAACACACTGTTCGCTAACTGTCGTATCCTGTTGACACTTCACTCAAAAATAACGCATCCTTCTCTCCATAATGTCACTCAAAGGGGAGAGATTTTGACCACGGCAAGAGAATAATTAAGATTATATCATAAACATCATGCTCGCTTCATGACAGTTGATTTTTCTTATAAAAATGAAGAAATATACTCTGTATGTATATCACCAGGAAAATGATCATACTTAATTAGCCTTTTTGCTGCTATATATCCCATATTCTTTCTTTCTTGTTTGGCAAGCATAATGAAAGATGTGGTGGCTTGTTGATTATGAGGCTATGTTGGATGAATTATAAGTCCATCTCTAGTATGTTGAGTGAGCTTAAGGCATTTAAAGTCTTGTTTAGAGGGTGACTCTGATGCATCTATGAATGTGAAGATAGAGTTACAAATGGATATGATGGAGAGCAACTCTTCACTTTCTGAATCGAAATAAGTCTGGTTTGAAGGGGTGTTGTTAGGCCTACATAAATATGGGATATGAAATCTTATTGTATGACATTCTAGACATCCACCAACACCCCTATTTCTCAGAGTTGATTAGACTATTACCAAGAAAGAAAGTGTTTGTCTAAGTTAGTTCAATGGATACCTATAAACTACATGTGTCTAGGACATTGCCTATGAGATCTCCCCTTCAAAGTCCAAACATTTCCTTCGGCATCTTGACTCCACATGCCTCTTAAGCTAAAGCTGTGTTTGGTTCTTCGAAAATGCAGGCGAAGGAAAAAATGAATTGTTGGAATACCAATTTTATTGTGCTTGGGTTGTAAGAAAATCAGGGTAAGTAGTTTCCACGATCTTCTAAATTTTATTGAATTGCTTGAGAAGACGCAACTCATAAACATCTGAAAATAAACTGGCTAAGGAGCATCTCCACAACACACATTGTGCCAAAGGTTAATTGTCATCCCCATTATGTTTAACTTAAAACATGGACCTTGCTGGAATCTAGCAGGACACCACCTCTTTTTGTTACTTGATAAATACAGAGGGCATACCTCGTCGTCGTGTATGGTCGTGTGCCTTGTGCCTAATTTGGAATACGCTAAATTATCACATATCATAGATGGTCCTGAATTTAGTTAATTAATTTTTTTGTGATTATGACCCATATCGAGTTACCAAAATTCTGGATTCTATGTACTTGGGTAGGCTTTTAGAAATCTATTTTTCCAAAATGCCAATTATTTACTCACTTCAATTGGGTGAAAGTTACATGTCCTTTAAGGTGAGAACTAAATTTATTTTGTAGAGTACCCCTTCCTTTTAGAATGTTAAGATAACTCCTGGTACGTCAACGGATAAACCCGGTGACATCTGCATCTAACATGAACAACTCCTATGTTATAAAGTTGCATACATTTGTAAGTTTCTAGGATCACCCCCTAAACACTAAAACAGACTCTGTGTCTTGTAGGCACCTTTGTTAGTGTCAAAGTCGAAGTTATCTTAATCCATACAAAAAGAAAAACAAATAGCTATCTATCTCGAAATCTCATTCCTCAAAACTACGAATTAAGCTACCGATACCTTTGCACATTACTCGTAAGCTACTAAAATGCACAGGAGTTACTACACATTAGCTACAGATATCTAAATTACCAATACCAGAACATCACCTAATATCAAAAACAATAAATGACACCCCAATTTCTATTACTATAGCCTTAATTTTACAACAATCATAGATTTTTTTCATGAATTTTCACAACCCCACATCACAATAGCTCAATCAAACCACCTACATTGCGAATTCTAACTAATCTCATCAAATTAAATCCCTAATTCTAATATTGAGGATCAAATCTAACATCATAAACCCTAAGTGTCCTAGAAAGACGTAGCACAATTTGGGATATTTTAATATGATTTTCATGTACATCAGTTCCGCCTGAGACCCTTCCTACTACCAATCAAACCTAACAACAATGATCAAAACAACAAGTAAAGAGAGAGAGAAAATTAAGAGTAGTAATGATTAAAACAAAGAGAGAAAGAGATAGAGATAGAGAGAGCTAAGTACCTTGTGGCGATGAAGAGAAGAAGAAGAGTCAAACATCAACAACAACAATTAAAATAGAGAGCAACAATGCAATCAAACCTAACAACAAAAATGATCAAAACAGCAAGTAAAGAGAGGGAAAATTAAGAGTAGTATTGATCAAAACAGAGAGAGAAAGAGATGATAGAAAGAAGAAGAAGAGTCTGGAGAGAGCTAGAGAGAGAGATAAGTACCTTGTGGAGATGGAGAGAAGAAGAAGAGTCGGGGTAGTTTGAAATTTTAAATAAGAAGAGTTGTAATTTGATAGGAGATAGAGACAATGTCGAAAATACCCCTAAGCCAAATACTTAAACAAATATAGGCCGTCCATCTACCTCCTCCCCACAAATCTGAGATACGAAAAACACCGTTGCCTAATGTATAATAGATTTGCAAAGTACAACATATACATATGGAAGCTATTCTCGATTTTTGTACCAAATTAATTTATGTCAATCAAAATAAAACCTTTTAAGAGTTGGGTCCGACCCAAGGTTGGAACCCAAGGGTTGGGGTGTCCTATTGGATTGACCATTAGGGTTTATGGGGGAGAGTTTGAGTCATTAAGCAAGTCCCCAAACATTATTACCAACTACCCAGAAGAATCATAGCAGCTTGGAGTATTTGACATTAATTAAGCAATATAGATCCCAGACACAAATCAACCTGAATTTTTCTAATATTCTAATAATCAAGTACAATTTCTTAAGAAGCACCCTAAGCCATTTAATTCCTTCAGAAGTCTTTTCTCAAGGAGAAAAACTCTGCATTATTTTGAATATTGGCCATAAGTTATTATTTCCTATTTAATGTGACCTAATTCTTCAGGAGTCTTTTCTTAAGAAAAAAAAGTCTATTTAGGAGTATGATATTTATTTAGTTGCTTTGTCATAAAGTTATTATTTCTTATTTAATGTGACCTGACTCTGCAGAAATATTTTCTTAAAAATAAAGAACTCTATTTAGGACTCTGATATTTAGTTGGCTGCTCTCAATCCGATGATCATACCCTCTGATTCAACACAATTATCGTTTGAAGGGCTGTTACTGCAAGCTTCATTGTCTTTAGATTTCGAATACTTCCTCGAAATTCAAAGACAAGAAGTTTGCAGTAACGATCCTTCGATCGATACACTGGCTACTTTCAGTTGGTTATGGCTCCAAATTTATTGTCTCTGAAACTTTTATATAGGCGTGTATAGAATTGTTTAAATTTTCTTTAGTATATTGGTTTTTCTACTATTGATTGATTGTGAACTAAATTTTCTTACACGAATTTTTTCATTGGAAATTTGAAAGATACGAGAGATATCGACTTTTTGATTAGTTTATATTTTAAGTAGATTTTACGTAGTAGTAGTAGTAGTCTCCTATTCTGTGTAATTCGTGATTGCTTGCTCGTAAAATTTTTAGGAGTCCTGACTGAGATCTTCTTATTTAAGCCGTGGAAATCTTTCCATTACGATGATAGTACGTTTCAGCTTTTTTTAGAGATTTCTTTAAGATGGGAGAATATATGGAGATTACAACTATCATTAATGCATTAGAGTTTTAATGGAGATGTAAAAGAAACATCATCCAGTGTAAAGTTGAGATTTTTCTTGTTTTGGACAAAAAACTGTATATTTTTGAGGTTTATTTGTAAAACCTTAATGGAATTTATGGTGTTTGTACTAGGTAGTCCTTTAAAATCTGTGTTTTCTCCAAATGCACTTCTCCCCCAATCTCAAATCCTTGTTTTGCACTAGGTAGTCCTTTCATGAAAATTTTAAATCACAATCTATGAACAAAACAAAACTCCTCAATCAATTCAGGGAAAAATAGCTTTTTGTAGAAAGTTGGCAGAAAATAAGGACCATATCAACGATATGCGTGGTAGCAATAAAAGACTTTCGCCGTTGTTTAGATGCCACAAGTTATCTGTAGTAGTCTCAAAATGTTATTTACGTGGCGAAGAACAAAGTGTATTATTCAAGAACAAAGCATATCTCTATCAGATTTCACTTTGTATTATTCAAGAACATAGCATATCTATATCAAATTTCACTTTTGGCAATGAGTTTCTTATTTTGATATCGCTTTGCTAAAGATCAAATGATCAATATGGCGAATCAAACATATATATAGTGATATAGGTGGTTTCGGCAGCCAAATTCGAGCATTGCTTCGAATTAGTCAATATTCTTTATGTTTGAGCGTCGTTATTGTGCATTATTCTGCTCGTGATGTTGGGAAGTGTAAGGGCCTAATTTTGTAGCTCAAATGGCCGCTTACACCAAATGTACCTATGAAACAAATAAGACAATAGAGAACATAAATCGATACAGGTTTTAGCGTAAAAACCTTTGAATAGGTAAAAACCACGACCTCAGCTTGAGGATTTAGTAATAATGACTTTATTGCTCAAGAGTAGTGAATGTTTGAATACAATTTGAGATCTCTTGAGCCTAAAATTTTTGGTCCTTATTCCTATGTATCTTATTCCTTTTATAGACCTTATCCTCAGTTTGTTTTCTTGTGTGAGCACATTCTCCTAAAAATGGGAGAAAGTGGTAGTTAGACCTGCAACTGATAGTTCATGTAAGATAGGTGTCATTGACTTGTTTCGCTTCATTTCGAGTACTCGGGCAATGTTCTTCTTCAGTTCGTGGTCCAGGTGTCATTATTGATAATGTATGTCACGTGTGTGTTGCGTGAGTCTGGTATTGAATCAGTTTGAGTTTATATCAGCTCGAGGGACAGGTCCTACAATCGCCCCCCTCATAACTGAAGGTACAGGTGGCTTTAGTTGTGAAGTTCTCATCGAGTTTGTGATTTGGAATTTGAATAGATTGTTTGACAAATTTAATGCTGTAATTTGCTGATGTGGATTTGATTTGGAAATTGTAAAGTATTTATTGGAGACTGGGTTGTGGTATTGATTGCAGTTGAGACAATGAAGTATCGTTATAGTTGGTTGTTGGGTTTCCTAGAAGTTATTTCTTTGAATGATGACTGCATTGGAAACCCTTCTCTGCATTGAATATTATGTCTCTATAAATACTGTTGTTGTTGTACTGCCGGTAATTCAAACGAATACTGCGTTAGAGCTTCTCGTGTTGGGTTTTTGAGCACCACCAAGAGGAAGAAGAGATGTTTCCAACGACTTGTTGTTGCTAAATCTGCCCTTGTTGTCCCTTCAAAGGTATCATCTTTGTTGGAATAGTATTGGGTAAATTCTCTAATATGTGTTATTTTAAAGTGTTTAATTTTAGGCTAAAATCACCAAAACATATCTGTTAGGGTGTCTTAGCCATAAATATACCATGAGTAGTAGGGTGTGTTTGGTTCGTGGAAAATGGTTAATTGGATTTCCACCCTACAACATGACATTGAGAGCAAATGTTGTTCTTTGTTGTTTCAGAGAGAGACGCAAAATCTTTAGCGCCATTTTTTTTTTTTTTAGTCGAGAATAACAAAATTGTCGACCCCCGACACTCCGTGGTGAAACCGAATAACCTCGTTTGAAAAAGGAAGTTGGGCTTTCCATGATTTGTTAAGTTTTTAAAAATCATGGAAAACACCTTGGGTGCCAAGGTGCTTCCTGAAATCAAAACTGAAGAAGAGAACTTGACAAGTGGAATTTTTCTTTCTTCAGCAGCCACAATAGAGCCTTATCATCCAGTAATTCAAATAGCGGTTTTATTGGTAAGTATCTCTCTCCCTTTTAATACTTCTTTCTACAGAAAAGCTGGTTCTATATGTTTCGTGATTAATTTCATTGATGGTTATTGCTAATACTCAGGCGATAGTATTTAGTCTTCTAGGGAGGACTTGGCAAAGTATAAACTCTACAACTCGTGGTTACCGGTATTATGAAAGTGTTTCATTTGGAGTTATATGCGACGAACTCAGTTGTATAATTTCTTAATATGTTATATTATTTTCATTTTCTTGCAGGATGAATAAGGAGACAAATGAATTAATTAAAGAGGTGGAGGAATTATTAAAAGAACGAGATGCTCAAAATGGAATAGGAATTGAAAGAATTTATATTAACGAGTAATTTAAAGTTTCTCAATTTGATTGGTTGACAAAGATTGTATTAAATTAGGCCTTGAGAGAATCTCATTGTATCAATGAGTTAGGATTTGAAAAAATCTCCTTGTATTAAGTTATGGTGGTACCTTTGCCAGTTTAAATTGATAATTATTAGTGGATTAGCATATAAGACTTAGTTATTTACTATTTCCATGTAAACATATTTTCATCTGCACTCTTCAAACCATGTCTGTTGCTTCAAATAGATCAAAAGGAGAACAGTCTTTGTGCTTTTCAGTGCAAAGCTAGCAACTAATAGTGTAATTTGCGTGAGGTGCTGATGGAATCACTTGCGCCAAACTTCGTCCTGCCCCTTTCTTCGCCATATAGTCCTGGAAGTTCTTGTGAGATTTGTAAAGTAGTAGCGGGAGTAAATTTATTCACTTTCAAAGTTTTTTTGGCGATTGTATCATGCATGTTTATAAAACTGAGCTCACAATGTGTAAGCAAGATTACACTGTTCCTTCCTGCCAGTTTTGGAAACATGATGTGTAGGCAAACTACGCATTACAATATTATTCTAAATAAATTCGTCTTGCAAACATTGGAAGAAGGCTACCTGGGTACGCGTTAAAATAGACATTGACAAACGAGGTAGAATCGGTGAAGTTGATTACCATCTTTAGTGCCCCAGATTATCCGCAGTTTCAGGTTCTTTCTTTCACTTGTTTCCTTCTTAATCTTGAAGCATCTAAGCGGCTTACCAGCCTTACCTTTGTGTCTCTGCGATTAGTAGGGTTGTTTCTTGGCAGCTAAATAGTCCTATGTTTTGATTGTCTAAAAATGAATATGAGAGGTAATGAAGTGGAAAAACTAGTGAATCAAATAATTTTTTTGTTTTTTTGTTTTTTGTTTGTTTCACTTTTACTGCCCATAAGAGCATCCACACACAGCAGTAGGGTGGGTGGATTTGCCCAAAATCAGGGCGAATTCAATCCACCCCACAACAGTTCGTTTGGAAATCAAGGTGAATATCACTTCGCATAGTTCTGAACCGCGCGACGTCACTTTGCGCAGTTCAGAACTGCGCGGCGGCATAATCAAAAACATAAGATCTGACCACCTGTCTCCATCTGGAGCGTCCATTACCCAACACGCAGTTCTGAACTGCCTGACATCAATTCACCCATTCACCCTCAAGGTGGAAAATAAGTGGACACGTAGGATATTAACATAGATGTTGGGAGGTGAATTTGCTGAGAAGATGGTGGATTTTGAAATCCACCTTACCACGTCAGAATTGACCTAGCTGTTGTGGATGCTCTAATATTAAAACATTGGACACCAAAGACGATAAATTGAAATGACACTGATTTGCAAAGTACAAGTAATGTTTCTTTATGCCTTTTGATGGCCCACTGATTTGCAAAGTACTTTTTCCTCTAGTTAGCAAACTCATATCTATATGTCAATTAAGAATATATCTATTATCTGCATATGTCGATTAAGAACATCCATCTTTTCCCTTTTCTTTCTATGTGTTTTTTTTGTGTGAAGTCGACGATGTCTCACAAAAATTATTGTGAACATCCATGTTATATTTGTGTTGTTTATGGATTCAGTGCTTAGTTTCTTATTTGTTGTATATACATTGGAGTAAACTTCCATCTTACTACCTCACAAAGTCATAAGAGTACTTGAGGAACTCCTAGTTTGCATATTTAAGATTTTTCTGGATCATCCTGATTAGTACCCTCTCCCCATTTCTCCCTATAGGGTTTGGCCAAGTTTGTTGAAATAAGTTTAGGGAGGTTGTTGTGGATGCTTAGGGCGTTTTGAGATAGTTTAAACATATTGGTCTACAGTTTTGGGAAATTGCTTTCGAAAAAATAGATATTAGTGGGGAAGAAGAAAAAAATCAAGTCTAGTTCAAACTTCTCTTTCTCCTCCATAGCTGCTGACCATGGCCAATCCTTATCAAGACCTACTTTCTATTTTACCCGTACTACCCCCAGGACAATGCCATCTCAGAAACAACTAAACCATAGCAAAAAAAAAGGTAAATCTTTTCAACTGTGGATTATGAAAGGCTTGCAACAACGGATATAGTTTTGAACAAGAATAACCCCCTTTTATACTGGAATATTCAACAAATGGCTTGATTAATGTTGGCTTAGGAAGTAATTACAGCTAACACAGATGGTGCAAGTAGAGGGAATCCACCATTGGGCTCTTGGCCCAGTGGTGGTAGTACCTCTCCACCTAGTGAGAGGTCGTGGGTTCGAAACCTCATGGGGTTGGAAATTCAGGGTTGCGGATCCCTAAAAAAAAAAAAAAAAAAAAAAAAAGTGGGAGGGAATCCAAAAAAAAACTCATTTTGAGGCATTTTTCTTCCTTGATCCACTATCTTAGGTTCTCGATGCTGATAACTTGTTGAATACCAATTACTCTAGCAATCACACACATATATATAGAACTAACAAACATGATATGAGAGAGAAGTAGAGATTTATTGATATGATGAACCAAAAGGTTATAGAGGCATAAAGCCTAATCTATACTACCAAGAATACATGTGATCGCCCAATTCCTAATCCAGACCGCCGATCACCCTTTTTTCGTGTGCCGGGGATTATTTTGATATATCGGATCTGTTTTCGATCTGAGCGGATTAATTCTGTCATCGATTAGATTAGTGCTTAAAAAAAACTTTTAATTTAGGAACTTTCGCAAAAAATCTGTCATCTATCCTCAACGTCAAATCATTTGGTAAAACAAAAAATTCCTCTCTCCAATCGTTCTTCAACTCCTACTCTCTCACAATCTCTCTCTAAACCCTAGCTCAATCTTCTCCAAATGGGTTTCAATTTGGTCCTAGCTTCTCTCTACTCAACGAACAGATCTGAGGTTGGGGAATGTGGGTTGATGATTAAACAGTTTGATCTTAATGGTGATGGAGAGTTGAAACAGAGTACAAAAGAGAAACTTGGCTTTTAGTTCAATCTCTCTATCTCTGAGTGGTTTTGAAGCAATTTGGATAAAAGGGTATCTATGGGTTCTCAAGTTCGAGTTCATCAAAACTCAGAATCCAAGTTAACATTGATGTCTCCTCATGTGGTGAAGGTTCATGATATAGGTACCATTTAAATTTCTTACATATTATTACTGGGTTTTAATTATTTTGTTGATCATGAAATTATTGGTGTCTTTCTTGATTATAATGGTTAGGTTATTGGCATGTTTTGATTCTGAAACATGGGTTGAACTTATTTTCCTCTAGTAATGCTTTAGTGTTGCAATTGTTACTTATTATATTGTTCCTAATAATACAATGTGACTGAGTTTTGGTGAAGATTGTATTAAATTAGGCTTTGAGAGAATTTCTTGTATTAAGTTATGGTGGTACCTTTGCCAGTCTAAATCGATAATTATTGGTGGATTAGTAGGGACATCAGAGTGGTGCCAGTAATTATGTTTAGTATGGGAGTTTACTTATGTAGAGTGATTACCATAAAAGACATTTAGTTATTTGCGATTTCCATGTAAACATATTTTCATATGCAGTCTTCAAACCATGTCTGTTGCTTCAAATAGCAATGTTATGCATTACGTGGGCACTTGTTGGACCATACACCATGGGAACTTGTTGGACCATACACCATAGGCGTCGACACAGATGTGGTTGAAGCATACAAGTTTATTAATTAGAGCATCTCCTAAAGTGCCCCACTAACTTGGATTCCAAGGTGCCACAAAGGATTTTCGAGCTCCAACAGCACCTCACTGACTTGAATTTTCAACTCAAAAAGTAAGTTGAGTCTTGCTTTCCAATATTCAACCTTGTTTTCTTACGTCGCGATTGGACGCCCAACACTTGGGCGTTTGTTTGTTTTCTAATCGGGAGCCCAATTGTGTGTGTGTGTGTGTTTTTTTTTCCACAAAATATTTAAATCGGGCATCTATTCGCCTAAAACTTAGGTGCCTAATGAATTATTTTAAAAAATAATAAAATGAAACGAGTGCCTGTTAAAAAAAGCAAGTGAGGTACTCTTGGAAGAAATAGAACCTCACTGACTTGGATCTACCTTTTTTTCAACCAAGTCAGTGAGGCGCTTTAGGAGATGCTCTTATACCTTAGGATACTATTAGCCAAATTTGTGTTGTTACTCTAATTAAGAGCAAAGGGAGAACAGTCTTTGTGCTTTTCAGTGCAAAGCTAGCAACTAATAGTGTAATTTGAGTGAGGCGCTGATGGAATCACTTGCTCCAAACTTCATCCTACCCCTTTCTTCCCCATCTAGTCCTAGAAGTTCCTATGAGGTTTCCTTGTAAAGTAGTAGTGGGAGTGAATTTATTCACTTTCAAAGTTTTTTTTGGTGATTGTATCGTGAGTGTTATCAAACTGAGCTCACAACGACGCATAACAATATTATTCTAAATGAATTCTTCTTGCAAACATTGGAAGTACGCTACCTGAGTACGCGCTAAAAGTGACATTGACGAGGCTAAAAACTAAAAACTCTAAACCTTCCACAGGGGCTTGGTACGATGATCTATATTTTCTCTAAATAATTATGTCAAGGTTAACTTATGCTTCTGTAATATTTTCATAGGATATTTTGATTAATTAAACGTATGATATGCATTAGTATATGTTATGGCATACTATAAAACAATAGGTCCACCCCCTGCCTTCAAGAGGGAGTTTGCATTACCGGTAGCGGTCCTATAAAACTGACTCTGTATTCTCGTCAGAATGGATAAAACATTACTCCGAATGCTGAGAATGGATAAAACATTACTCCGAATTCCCAACTGACCTTGACTGCCTAAGTCAAAAACTACTCTGGCGTCCCAGTTGGTATTCTAAAGCTTGGTCTCATGGGAAACTGTGGATGATCATCTTATTTGGGCACAGAGATCTTCACCGAATGATTTAGTAAAGTTGTTATTTTATTTAGAGAAACCTTGAGAGGTTTACACAAAGAAGATGCTTGATATGGCTTTCATATTTGAACACGTCAAATAATTTGGCATTTTATCTTAAAGAAGCCTAATGATATGGCGGTAAAGCTAAAACATGCCAAATGATTGGGCATTTTAGGAATAAATCATATAATTTAAACTAGCCTAATGATTTGGCTTTTAGCAGAAAATTAGCTAAATAATTTGGCTTGTTTTGATTTATGGCCAAATAATTCGACTTTTGAATTATAAGTTTTTTTCGGAAATGCCAAATTATTTGGCTTGTTTTATTTTGTGGCCAAATGATTCGTCTACTTCGATTTAAATGTTATTTTCAGAAAATGTCAAATTATTTGGCTAATTTTATGCTAAAAGACAAATCATTGGGCTTGTTTGAATTATATGGTTTTTTTCGGAAATGCTCAAGGATTTGGCTTGTTTTGATTTTTGGCCAAATGATTAAGCTATTTTGATTTTTTTTTTCTTTCATTAGGTTGGTTTGAATTATATGTTATTTTCGGTAATGCCAAATCATTTGGCCTATTTTGCTTTATGGCCAAATGATTCGGCTACTTCGATTTAAATGTTTTTTCCAAAAATGCCACATTATTTGGCTGCTTTTATGCTAAAAGCCAAATTAGCTAACTAATTTGGCATTGTTTGAAAAAAGCATTTAAATTGAATTAGCCGAATCATTTGGCCATAAATCAAAACAGGCCAAATGATTTGACATTTTCAAAAAATATATATAATTCAAACTAGCCCAATGATTTGGCTTTTAGCATAATATTAGCGAAATAATTTGGCATATTTGGAAAAATCATTTAAATCGAAGTTGCGGATCATTTGGCCATAAATCGAAACAGGCCAACTGATTTGGCATTTTCAAAAAAACCATATAATTCAAACTAGCCCAATGATTTGACTTTTAGCATAAAGTTAGCCAAATAATTTGTCATTTTGGGAAAAAAGGATTTAAATAGAAGTAGCTGAATCATTTGGCCATCATTAAAAACAAGCCAAATGATTTGGCGTTTTAGTTGATATACGCCGAATAATTCGGCATTTCCTAAAAACTATTTAATTCATACTAGCCGAATGATTTGGCTTTCGTCTGAAAATTGGCCCAATGATTTGGAATTTCAATGAAAGGCCATTCAATATTGCTGCCTTTCTAATGCTATGACAGCACCGAAATTGAAGTTTAACAAGTCAAAAAGGAGTTTGGATCGGTCACTTTGGCAGTCTTATTTAAGATGAAGTGCCACCTTTTTTAGAACAGTTTTCCTAGGAGGGACATATTTATTACTTTAACGATCACTGCTTATATTTATACTTAAGATTGTAACATATTGATACTGTATGTGACTGAAGTTATATTAATGGTCAAACAACTTCACTTGTCATTCATCGTGAAGTTCCATCCTTCAGTAGTTTTAGTGACTCTTATCTCATCATACAAAGATTCAGTTGACATAATTTGGTTTAATTAGCCAGCCTCATCGTCATTCAGAAGTTTTGTAGCTTGTCCAGTCATCCCCTTGCTTCATATTGGATGGTGGAGGAGAGTTCAGTAGTGAAGAATATATTATAACGAATAGTGGAGGTGAGAATGAACACGACATAGAATAGATAAGTAATTTGATTCAATTATTGGAGATGGCTAGGATGTTTCTTTTGCATTAATCTCGAGCATTGCATTACCTTTTTGTTTGACCTGCATTCCTAGGTGGATACTGGTATTAGGCTGGGTGGTTCTCTTTGCAGAGGTCGGGTTAACTATAACTGTTCATACTCAGAGACTCGTGTTCAATCTGAAATGGTCTTGTTGAACTTTGATCTCCCTTTTCTTGGACTGTATATTCTGAGGAATGTACGTAAGGCAAATTAAGATATCCCACATGAAATCTATCTCACTCTTCTGGAAACAAATTTCTCTCTTTTAAAGCTGATAAGTTTCTCAATTCGAAGTTCTACAAAATAATGACATATTACATTACTTTTGCTTGCAAAATGTCTTCTCATTTCAGTTTTTGATAAGTCGTAGTGATTCAAGGCTCAGGTTATGGTGTCTCCATGTTACCATAATCAACTTAAATAGGACAACCTTTGCGATCAAAATTTTGACCATGAGTACAAAGGAGAATGGCTGTCCTTAATCTTGAGGATTGATATTGGACTGTATCAACTCTAGGATGTTATCACGTAAAATCACTCTAAAAATTACAATGCCATGGATGGCAGATATCCCTCTGATGTGTATGCCATAGGTAATTAATAAGGCCTCCTAACAACATTAACACGATGATCATGAACTCTAATCGGGTATGAACATAAATGAAGCATTTTTTAATTTTTTTTTCCATTTTCATTTTATTTCGGACGGATGAATTTTGTATGAAATGATAGACAAGTCAGCAGGCAACTCTATAAAATAAACATAGAGGCCTCAAGACATATGTAATAAAACATATTTCAACATGGTAGACCTGAGGTTATAGAGATACTTAAGTCAGAAATTACCTTGATGTTAGAGTAATTTATGACAAGAGTGGAAATGTTTAGAACTTGGAAGACAACCAAAAAGAAAATGTACAAAAGACTCAATTGTTCCAAAGAACAAAGTCCTAATTTATGATTGTTTTCTCTTCCAAGTTTTAAAGCTCAAAGTTCCAACATTTCCTCTTGATTTTCAGTTTTTTGGGAAATGCTGTCTCTTTCCTACAGATGGTAGAGAATTTTTTGGAGCACAAAATATTCCTCTCTTCTATACTACAAGAGGTGAACAGATGGTGCAATATTGCAGTCTTGCAGGTTGGCACTCTTTCAATATCTCCCTTAGTCTTATCTGGTCTTTATGTTTAGTAAAACTGACATGAGAACTTTCTACTGTAACATTTGATCAACCAACATGACAAAAATATTGAGAGAGAGCTAAATACATTAGTTGTAAATATTTTCGCCTACTATAGATAATATTTTAAGAACACTAGCTGCAAATAGTGGGGTTTTGAGTGAGCAAGATAAATAATTTTTTCTATGTTAAGATCAGTACTAGGTTCTCTAGAAATACATTAGTTGTTATCAGTATCTAACTTCAATCATATAAAAATTTCCAGAAAGTGCTTTTCCTCTAAAGTATTAGACCCCTTTCTTCTTAATAGGGGTTGTTATGTAGGATTGGCCATTGACCCTTTGTTTGAAATTTCCATATTTCTAAAACTCAACCAACTGACTGGGAAACTCATGTTTTTTATTATGATATGGTTTGTTAGGATAATTCTAGAATGTGGTATTGTACATATCGAATTATCGAGTGTATTTCAGACTATATGTTTGCAAGAGTACTGTTGCAAATGAGATGTCACAGTATTTGGAGTTTTAGGAGTTAAGAATCAATTTATTTTCCGATGACACTCAAGCTTTTGGAATTTTCTTTTGTGTCGTGGGGTCAGTCACTAATCTTCACCTTGACAAGGTTTTGTGTCTTGTACAATCTGCAAATGTATAAGTAGGTTCTACTATGAGTAACTGCTGAAACATATCCCCCATCAGTTCCCTGTCGGCATTCCTGCAGAAGCTATCCAATCATCTCTTATATCATACACTTTCCCGAACTCAAATAGATACACCAAGCAACCTTTCTTCAACTTGCTCAAGTGAAACAACCAAGCTTCTTGTAGTTTGTATATTGCCGAAGTTGATGTCTTCCAGGAGACTTTCTTCACAAGTCTTTGAGGAAGCTTACTTGTGTTCAGCCCCAAGTAACGGTTATAATTATCGAGTTTATTGAAAACCATGGATATAGTACTTTATTTATATCTTCATATATTTTTCTGGGTGATATTTTATCATCTAATTTGTGTGGTTAAGGTTGGAGTGCCTTCATTAGTTGGTTTTCTAAATAAAGTGGATGATGTTGACGATCCAGAGCTTCTGGAACTTGTGGAAATGGAGATTCTTTCAAATCCTTACTTATTAATACAAAGAAATTCTCTTAAAGCCTAATTTAATGCAATCTTTGCCAACCAATAGAATTGAGAAACTTTAAATTCTTATAATTTTTTTTCCATTTTGTGCATCTCGTTCTTTTAAATCCTCCAGCAGTTTATCTAATTTCTTTGTCTCCTTACTCATCCTGCAAGAAAATGAAAATAATAGAACGTATTAAGAAACTATACAACTGAGTTCGTCACATTGAACTCCACATGAAACACTTTCATATATTACCTGTAAGTACATATTGTGAGCTGTATACCTTGCAAAAACATCCCTAGCAAAATAAACACTATCACTTGAATATTAGTAACACCCACCAACGAAATTAATCACGAAACATATAGAGCCAGCTTTTATGTAGAAAAAAACTATTAAAAGGGCGAGAAATACTTACCAATACAACCGCTATTTGAATTACTGGATGATAAGGCTCTATCGTTGTTGAAGGAATCGAAATTCCACTTGTCAAGTTCTCTTCTTCAGTTTTGATTTCAGGAAGCGCCCTGTCACCCAAGGGCTTAAGAAAAAGCCAATAAAAATCCAGGTGATCAATACGGTAAACAAACAAAAAGAATTTCAAGAAAAATATCAATAGGAAGTACTTGTTCTTAGCTATATAATTTCTTAAACAAAATGTACATTGAAATAACCATCATCCATAATATGTAAAGCCAAACAAATTCAATTAAAATTAATCAGCTAAATTACAGATTTAGGAAATGTATTAATTTTACTTTAGCATACTACAATCACCCCGTTATTTTTCTTCATTTTTTTTTTGTTGAAAATGCACTCCCTAATGGCTTTAATTCCAACTTGATCATCCTGGCTCTGGCTCCTTGGGAAGAAAAGGCCCTAAGACTTGAGCAATATAGACCTATCTGCCTAAGTAATTTTTGCTTCAAAATTATCGCTAAGGCCATAGCTTCTAGACTTAAGTTAGTGGCTATGACACTCATTTCACATGAGCAGGGAGCCTTCATCCCGATGATATTATGAACTTTCTGACCTGGGGAATTGGCTTACACTGGCTTAGAAATAAGGCTAGGATGCAAGCCATGACATGTCAATAGGGCACTCTTAGCCCTCTTTATCTTTTCTTTGCAGATGATATTATGAACTTCTCCAATGGCCAAATGAAAGGTTTAAAGCTGATTAAATCCCTCCTTGGCCATTACCAGCTAGTTGCAGATCAGTGGATAAATAATTCTAAAAGTAAGTTGTTCACGAAACAAGGTACCATGCATAAAACATACCTAGAGGTTCCTTTGGTGAAAAATGCTCTTTTAGGGCATTTTGAGTTAGTTTAAACATATTGGGCTTTCGAAAAAAATATAAATTATTGGGGAAGAAAAAGAAGATCAAGCCTGGTTCAAACTTTCCTCTCTTCTCCATAGCCGTTGACCATGGTCAATCCTCATCAAGACCACCATTCTCTTTTACTGGCACTACCCCCAGAACAACCCCGTCTCAGAAACAATCAAACCAGAGCTTAAGAAAAAAAGTAAACCTGTTCAACTGTGGATTATGAAAAGCTTGCAGCAACGGGTATAGCTTTGAACAAGAATAACCCCTTTTTATCCGCGAATATTCAAAACTTAAAAAAAAAAAACTTACCTGTCTCCTTCTCCAAACAACCGACTAAACCAACTGACTGTTTGTTTTTCTCTCTTTAAAAGCTTAGTTCATCGTTAATACGGAATCGAGGTATTTCTAAAAGTTTGGTTCTAATTACAACGATCGAGGTATTCTTTCTCTCTCTCGTCGATTTTAGATAATGTAATTATCAATGGGGTTTTTTGTTTTCACATAATAATGCCAAAATATCATATTTTGGTGAGATTGGGTAAACATTTAATGAATTTTGTGTGATTGAAAAATTTGGTGAGATTGAGTAATGTTTTGTCCTTCAATTTTTCTTTTCTTGGTTAATTTTTCTTGTTCAGACTAGAGCTGCATAGGGTGTTAATGGGGTAAGATTTCAGCAAGGTTCATGTAAAACTGATAGTAGTTGCATGGGTTTACAAGGTTCACGCAACTTTGTCTGATTATACGGTGGTTGTTTGAGCCTTTTGTTTGGCGCACAATACTTATTTTATTTTATTATTATTAAATTAATTTTTTAGATTATTTTTTGCGGCACAGTAAAACAATAAAATAATTAAATAACTTACAATCTTGACCAAAATAAGCTCCCCACAGATAGCCACTTAATTTATAAATCAGAGCGATATTTGAGCAATGGCAATCCTGCAAAAGATATTTTTTAATCAATTGGATCGCTATCTTAGCGATAGTGAACAACATGTTGCCATGCTCTAAGAGAATATCCTAAAGTGCCTCACTGATTTGGTTAAAAAAAAATCCAAATCCAAGTCAGTGAGGCTCTATTTCCTCCAGCAGTACCTGATTTGTTTTTTTAACAACGCCTAAGTGTTAGGCGCCTTTTTTTTTTTTTTTTTTTTTCATCAGGTGCCTGAGACTTGGGCGCCCGATTTGAATTTAAATAAAAAAATAAAAAAATTGGTTGCCCATGTCTTACGCACTGTTGGAGAAAAATTGGGTGCTCGATTGGAATCCAAGACTCAAACTTGCTTTTAGAGCATCCAGAACAGCTTTCCTATGCTTATTTTCGGGAGGCAAAAAGTAATAAAATGACATTTATAGGCTCTCTATGAGACTCCCTATCCCTATATTTTTATTTCTCTTTCTTCAGGTCTGGGGAGTCTAGAGAATAATTTGGTTAGCCACGTAGGACTATTATATTACGTGGAAAGTTATTTTTGATGTGGAAAGTAAAGAAAAGTGGTTAAAAAATTTAATTTTTACATTTCTTTTTTAAACATGGCTGTTTTAAAGTGTTTTAGGCAGTTAACTTTGTGATGTGGCTCATTTAAATAGGGATTCTGTTTTATCCCTAGTGTTTGGTTTGATGTAAAACTCCTCAAATACTATTTATTAAAAAGAGGCTGCTGACACTTTAGGGGATGCACACTCTTTCATTAAATATCTCTCTATCTCTTTAAACTCTCTCTCACCAAAGCATGTCCTCCATCTGAGTGAATCATAGGGTGAGTTCAGTCCTGCTGCCCCATCAGAGACAGAGTGTAGGGAAGAGATTATAAAGCCTAACTTAACTAGATAGAATGAAGGCTGAGAGCGTAGTATGGCGAATATGTTTTCTTTCTAAAGAGAGGATAGTTGGAAGCGTTCTATGTGGAGCAGGCAATCCTTCGTCTCTTCTACACGAAGATGGAGGAGATCTCAATCGGGGTTGGGCCTCTTTGCTTTTTGGTTGGTGGGTTGGGCTTTGGCTTTTTGGTTGTTGGGAGGGCTTCAGTTTTTTCCTCAACTAATTTCACTCAGAAGCAAAGCTTAAACCCCAACCCCAAACCCAACGATTTCTCGCCAAATCAACAAAAAAAGAAACCATGGCATTTTGGATTTCATCATCCAGTCAGGCATCTCTCTTGTCCAAGGTAATCTCATTGATTTTTTTAACTTATGTCATTGCTTGTCTAGAGGTAAATACGAGTGAGCAATCTAGAGGAAAAAAAAATCGAATAAGTATTGTCCGAGTGAAGAGATTTTTGATAAATACCCCCGACAACTGAAATCTAGCCGAACCTAATTTTAGAGGTGTAAAATGAAAATATCTCATATCTGAACTATTTTTTTTGCTCTCATTCAAATCATTTTGTTTGTGGATGGAGTGCTGAGAACATAGTTGTTGAAGCGGGGGTTGGGATGTGTTGGTTGGACATGATGAAAATTTTGGGGTATCTGAGTTCTTCATACGGAGCGACAAGAATTCTTTAACCTCCCTTTTGGAAATAGGTTTTCCTAAATAATGAGACTTAAAATGTATGTCTTGCTCTCCTAAAATTACAATTTTATTTTATTTTTTATGGAATAGGCTTCAAATGTATCAGGCTTTGTCAATCTGTGGGATTAAGATGTCAAATGCACTTGAAGCTTAAATTTGTGGGATTAAGAGGTCAAATGCAAATGAAGCTCACCTCATTTACTTGCCGAGTATCAGCCTCGGTACATCTTTCGACCTGAATTCTATTATTTTACTAATTACAAAATCTTTTATAACAATATCTAATTAATTAATTTTTAATTAGGACTATGTTTCATCCTCTCTATCCGCTGCAAAGTGGATAGACGGCTTTATGTGCATATTCGGGATCAAAGTATATCAAGTCTTCGGCGCTGAAATTACCGCTTTTGCGGTTACAAAATACCCAGCACTGGCTACAGTTGTCGTGCTTGGTATGAATGTATTTCTTAAATTTTTTGCCACCGAAGGATATAAGCAATCTTTAATACTCACCTCCTCCAAAAAACTCTAAGATGAGAGTCTAAAGCATCTTTTCTATATCACGATTCTTGTTATTCTTTTATTTGAATCGCGGAATGAGAAAAATGATGACAGTGACCGCATAGAATTTGATTATTTTGTTTTAATTATTTGTGGTTTCTATCATAATATTTCTTCTCCCGTGATTCAAAGAATAGAATAACCAGAATTGTCAAATAAAAGAGATGTTTCAGACTTTTTTCTTGAAGTTTTTTAGAGGAGGTGAGTATTAAAGATTGCTTATATCCTTCGGTGGCAAAAAATTTAAGAAATACATTCATACCAAGCACGACTACTGTAGCGAGTTCTAGGTATTTTGTAACCGCAATCCCGAATATGCACATAAAGGCGGCTATCCACTTTCTAGCGGATAGAGAGGATGAAACATAGTCCTAATTAAAAAAACATTAATTAGATATTGTTATAAAATATATTGTAATTAGTAAAATAATAGAATTCAGGATGAAAAATGTACCGAGGCTGATACTCGACAAGTAAATGGGGTGAGCTTCATGTGTATTTGACCTCTTAATCCCACAAATTTAAGCTTCAAGTGCATTTGACCTCTTAATCCCACAGATTGACAAAGCCTGATATATTTGAAGCCTATTCCCTAAAAATAAAATTGTAATTTTAGGAGAGCAAGACTTGCATTTGAAGTCTATCATTATTTAGGAAAACCCATTTCCAAAAGGGCGGTTAAAGAATTCTTGTCGCTCCGTGAAACCCATATTAAAAGGCAAATGAAGAACTCAGATACTCCAAAATTTTCATCATGTCCAACCAACACACCCCAACCCCCGCTTCAACAACTATGTTCTCAGCACTCCATCCCCAAACAAAATGATTTGAATGAGAGCAAAAAAAAAAGTTCAGATATGAGATATTTTTATTTTATACCTCCAAATTAGGCTCGGCTTGATTTCAGCTGCCGGGGGGGGATTTATCAAAAGTCTCTTCACTTGGACAATACTTATTCGATTATTTTTTATAAAACATTAATTTGATATTGTTATAAAAGATATTGTAATAAGTAAAATAATAGAATTCAGGTTGAAAGATGTGTCGAGGCTGATGCTCGGCAAGTAAATGGGGTGTTCGCTTTAAGCTTCATGTGCATTTGACCTCTTTAGCCCATACCCTTCAAAACAAGAACTACCGATACTGATGCTCGGTAAGTGAATAGAGTGTCCGGTTTAACATTCATGAAGAGTTTACCTCTAAAGCCCATGCCCTTCAAAACAAGTATAATTACAGTTTACCAAATAGTTCAAAGAAGTATAATTACAAATTTATGATTAACAAATCGTAGGAGTAAAATAGCATTACCTTAAAGGCAGATTGATGAAGCCCTACACTAGGAACTTTGATATATTTAAATCTTATGCCCTAAAAAATCAATTAAAATTCATAATTAGTTATTTTTCTAATAAATTAATCAATCTCAAAATTAAATTTGAATAAGAAATAACCTTAGACAAGAGGGAAGACTGAGTTGATGAAATCCGTAATGCCATTGTTTTTTGTTTGCTGTTGATTTGGGTTTAAGCTTTGCTCTCGATTTTATAGATAAATTCTTATATATTCAGTAATTTTCCCTAAAGTGAAATTACTTGGGGAAAAAACCCGAATCCCAGCCCACCAGCCTAAGGCCCAACCTGTTTTATTTGGATACTGTAACTCCGTTTTATTTGATTTTCAATCTGTTAACTGCATGTATCATGCGAGGATTATCTCTATACTAGTGTTGGTGGGGAACACAAATCTAAAAAGAAACAATTCTTCTTATCAGTTATATCTGAGCTACCTCTATGTTCTGTATATTATATTAAGCTAACTTTTTTTTTGAAAATGTTAGCAATCTGCTTAAGAATGGACACATTATGATATCTGGAGTTCATGTTATTATCTCCAAATTTGCATAATTGTAGATGTATGAACCATATGAGCTGTTTTCTTGGCAAAAGTTTACGTGTTATTAATGCACATATTACTCTATTTTTCTCCATGTATGTTAATAGCCTTGACGTCTCAACTTGGTAGACCAGAAAATTTTGTGATCGGAAACGTTCACCGTGAATTAGATTATTGATCACCCTTAGATTAGCTAAGCTTTCTTCTCCTACATGAATCAAATAACCGGTAATTGTTTTAAATCACTGGGTACAACTCCCTAGTGCGTTAGCCGAATATTTTGGTTTATTTTTGTAAATAGATGCTTTAGGATGTTATAAAACCTTGTAAAAAGTTTCGTTGAAAACCGTAGAGTTTAGGTTAGTCTTTAGGTGGAGTACGCTTCGTCTCCAAAAATGATGTTTTCTTTTGGTTGTAACCTATTTACTTAGTAGCTATTATGTAGAGGAAGTGTCTCTAACTTGTTGATAGCTAATATAAGCTAGTTTTACATTGCATCATTGCCTTGTTGGCTTGTTGCTTTGTTGCTTTGTTGCCTTGTTGTTGCTTAATGTTACTATAAAAGACTACTAAAAGAGATGGATAAAAAAAGCTTACTTGAGGCATAATCCTCGAGTGCCGCACGGATAAGACTTGCAATTTCGGCTAGTCTGTGACACTGGGTGTCTTATCCTCAGTGTCTTATCCTCTCTCTTTCATTCAGGTAATTATGCTCATTGAATATTTCTCCTTCGAAGACATCACGAATCTAAATATTGCACATCAATTTGCAGTTTTGATCGAGAAGTGATGGCAAAGTATGCAATCAAGGGCAACATGTTCTCTGCAAATGCTTAGGGTGTTTTGAAGGACTTTCCTTGGCCTCTATTAGAGTTGGTCGTGTTTGCACTGCTCATGGTGGGTTGTTTTGCAGTACACCAGCTACTCCAAAAACATCCCAAGGGAAAGAAGGGTCATAAGAATATAGTGAATCCCAAGGCAAGCTCTTTATCACTTGTTTCTTTGATTAGTAGGGTTGTTTCTTGGCAGCTAAATAGTCCTATGTTTTGGTTGTCCAAAAATAAATATGAGAGGTAATGAAGTGGAAAAACTAGTGAATCAAATGTTTTTTTTTCCCCCACTTTTGCTGCCCATAATATTAAGACATCGGACACCAAAGACGATAAATCAAATTGACACACTGATTTGCGAAGTACAAGTAATGTTTCTTCATGCCTTTTGATGGCCCACTGATTTGCGAAGTACTTTTTCCTCTAGTTAGCAAACTCATATCTATATGTCAATTAAGAGCATATCTATTATCTACATATGTTGATTAAGAACATCCATCTTTTCCCTTTTCTTTCTATGTGCTTTTTTTTGTGTGAAGTCAACGATGTCTCACAAAAATTATTATGAACATCCATGTTATATTTGTGTTGTTTATGGATTCAGTGCATAGTTTCTTATTTGTTGTATATACATTGGAGTAAACTTCCATCTTACTACCTCATAAGTCATAAAGAGTACTTCAGGAACTCCTAGTTTGCATATTTAAGATTTCTCTGGATCATCCTGAGTAGTACCCTCTCCCCCCACCTCTCTCTATAGGGTTTGGCTAAGTTTGTTGAAAGGAGTGTAAACATGATGAAAACTGATGCAAGTGCCGGCTAAAGACTGCTGAACTGAAAGCCAAGAAGGATAGGCTAAGGATGTTGACCAACTATGTTCCTCCAGATACAAATTCATAGGCAACTCATAACCAGAATTTCACAGCAAAAGTGAGTAATTGTTCAAGTATATGTTCTTGACTAGTTCAATCTTTGATAAATTAAATCCACTCAAGCATTTGGGTTTCTAGGTGGTGGAGGTTGTAAGTTAAGATTGCATTCTCGTTGCTGATGACACTGTCCCGGAGATAGGTGATCCTTGTAGAGATGAAAAGCCTGCTAACTATACCTGTGAAGCAAGGGAGTTCCTGCGAACACGTCTTCTTGGCCGCCAGGTATCTATGAAATGTATCTTGTATTTTTTTTCTTTCTACAAAGACATTAAATGGTATAGAATTATTTTTTGGTTTTTGGAGTCTAAAAGGAATCCAACTTGTAATCAGATGTATATGTATTTAAGTTACAGTGAGCCAATCTGGATCTTGTTAGATAGGAGTTAGATTCACTTATATTGACCTAACCGATCCGGATATTCGCTATAGGAAGACTATTTATCCTATATTACTCAAATTTCTACTCGTTTTAATCTAACAAATGAAATATCAATGGTTAATTAGTTTAAATCATCCGGCAGGAGTAAATGTTTGTGAGCTAGTGGTCTCCCGTGGCTTTGGCACCTTTAGCAAAGAAAGCCAAGGATTTCTTGTCATTTTTGCAAAGTAGGAGGATTCCTGCTGTTGGAATTTCCTCAGCGGCCTTTGGTTTAAATTGTTACTTCCAAGGCAGATTTGCAGCGTTGTATTCTCATTCTCTGGAGTCCGATGCCCTGGTCGCGGTAAGCCTAATTCGAATGACGCAATCTCTTTCATGAGAAGGAAGATCATAAGAGAGATGTTGAGTTTTATTATTATTATTAGTATAATGGAAGTTCTTCCGATATTTGTTCTCCTAATTATTTATGTTTTTGGCATCTAGTGCTCAGGTTGACATAGAATCCGTAAATAGGAATGGAATGTTCTTGTGATCGTTATGGTAGTCAATGACCAATGCAGCTTTGGTGTTGACCGGATATTGGAGTGTCACCTACTTGCACTAGCTGACCAATCTGCAAAGTGGCAAAAACTTAAAGTATGTGACTCTTTTGACAGATCAAGTGTTATCCAAAGTCCAATCTGAAATCTTATAAAAATATTATGTGACTCTTTTGACAGATCAAGTGTTATCCAAAGTCCAATCTGAAATCTTATAAAAATCTTATAAAGATTTATATATAGCATTCATCAATCTTTATACTATACAATTGCATAAAATCCTATAGAATTCTTTCACACTTAGATTACTCATCCAAATATATTCACAAAAAGTATCTAGTTAGGTTTGTTTTGGTAAGAACTACATTGAAGGGCAAAATACTTGGATCCATTGACCGTCCTAAAATTGTACTTGGATTCTTGTCGTCCTTCACAACTTTTAACAAAATACTTCCTCTCAGGTCTGGAAGAACTACATTGAAGGGCAAGCAATGGCCAACAGTTCAGCCACCGTAAGCAAGCAGAAACTGGTGCTTAAGGTTCTTTTTAGAAAATACTGTATTGGCTTGAACACTATTTCTTCATTTACCCAATCCATGTCTTGTTTCTGAATTATTTGCATTCAGGTTAAGATTACAGATGTTGTGCGTGGCGGTAGGTTCAACATCCAAGCAGCTGATGATCAGTTAAATCTTCTAGAATCCCTGTTATTGGTGCTTTTAATCCTAAGAAGGGTGATATTGTCCTTGCAAAGTATACAGACAAATCCTGGAGTAGAGCCATGCTAAAACTTACAAACTAAAGATTTCTGCTTCAACTGCAAAATTCAATATTATTAAATGCATTCTTAATATTGTGGCTGATACGAACAATTCATGAATCTCTGCAAATTCTTAGGTATGGTAAACTTCTTTTGAAAACGCACAGTAATGATGTAAATATTTTGGTGTATTTCACGAATGTAGATAAAGTCGTCTTGTATTAGGGATTATGGGAGTTGTACAGGCTTGTCGAGGGAAGAAATCCTTTTGTTCTTTTGTTTTGTATCCTATCTGTCTTTCTCCCTCTTACCCTACTTTTATAGTTCATCTTTTCGTTTTCCTTTTCTATTATCTCTTACTTCAGCAATGACCAACATAGCAATCCCCAGTGTGTTAGATACACTAGTAGATGCTTCCAGTGGAGAGTCTGTTCAATAAAGAGCAGCTCTTTCAAAGATGTGTCTGAGTGTATTATAACAAGCTTTCCTAACTTTTCTGCGATTGTGTGAAAGTATTCTACTTCAAAAGTACATACTTCTTTTGCTATCATTGCGGTAATCGGTGTAGATCTCTCTTTTTTCTTATTTTTTTCTGAAATGTTCTCATTCTTAATCTCTTAGCAAAGGCTATGGAACTTGCAAGTTGCATAATTGTGTTTTTGCTTTAACATATGTTGTAAGTTACATTATGTGCTAATGTACTTTTATTTAATGATATCAATCTAGATTGTTAATGCAACAGTAGGACCTGCTGAATCACTGAATGAGTTTGAGGTTTTCTACATCGACTATGAGAACCAATAACCCTGTTCTTACAGAGAGTTGCGGCCTTCGGACCGTTCTGTATCCTCTACGCCTGGTCTTGTTCAGTTGTTATGTAAGGTTGACCCCTACCGCAAGAAGGGAGAATGTGCTAATTTTAGTTCTCTTCGGCGAGTCATGTGTATAAGTAGGATACTTCTCTCTTCCCTTCTGAGTGTGGTACATTGTATGTATGTTCCCTAGTTCAATGCTTGCAGGATACAGGAGAATGTTTCCAAGGGCAGATAGATGTTTGGGTTATGAAGGAAAATTTTGAAAATTTTAATGGGGAATGGATCAAGGAGTGTACAACATTAGTCTTGAATCCATTTCATATAGACACTTTTCGTTCATGAGGATTTTGTTTTCGTTATGTGATTTGCCTCTCAGTTGGCTTGTAATGGATATTCGGGATTGTGCTTGCAATGGATATACGACACAGATCAGGCGTTTCAAGTCTAACCAAGTGAAGTTTTGTAGAACACGATTGGAAGAGAACACAATTTATTAGAGGCAACCAATCACAACTATTTTAATTCCAATGAAAGAGATTTTACACCAAACAAAATGATTTGAATGAGAGCAAAAAAATAGTTCAGATATGAGATTTTTTATTTTACATCTCCAAATTAGGCTCGGCCAGAGATTCAGCTGCCGGAGGGATTTATCAAAAGTCTCTTCACTCAAACAATACTTATTCGAGGATGTTAGAGTGCTGAAAACATAGTTGGAGAAGTGGGGGTTGGACATGATGAAAATTTTGGGTTATCTAATATTGGGTTTAACGGAGCGACAATCCTAAATAATGTTAGACTTGTAGTTGACATTAAATTTGAAAAGCAACAATAATACAATTATGGATTGAAGAAACCGTAATTTGGGTTGGCATCCATAATAAACATAATCATAGAAGAAGCTGAAGGTTCATAAATCTTTTTCTTTTCATAGCCATGTTTTTCATCTTAATAAGAAAAGAAATGCTGAACTAATCATAATCAGCATAAACACAATAACATAGAAATTTCCCACTGGAACGCAGTGGAAACAATGGACATAAATAAGAATTCCATTAATGTGGGGAATGACGTAATGGAACAATGTTCTTCCTAAAGACTAGACCTCCCTTTTACGAATAAGAAACCGGCTTTGGGTTCTGCAGATGATGGAGATGATTCGAAAGAAGATAGTCAGTCGCTCTTACCCTCTTGAGCTTCAATCTCTTGCAGAAGATGCTCAGCTTCCAATGCTGCCATGCATCCTGCACCATCAATAAATATAGGAGGATGAATAAGACTTAGCTCAAACTCAAACATATGATACAAAGCCAACTACAGAAGAAAATAGGAGAATCTACAATCAGAGAAATGCTACTATGTAAATTTCATGTTGCCTAGGGGTACAGGTCAAATGGAAGAATAAAGCTAATATAAATGCAAAACAGACATCCTAAACATCTCCAATAAATGAATCGAGTTATATATCTAGTTTAGGTTGTAATAGTACAGGGACCAAACTTTCCAATTATATGTTTATCCACAATCTTACAATTGAATAATTTTATGGGTTAGATTTACATGACGGTGAAATCAGTATATATATATTTTTTCAATTTCATGTCTCAATGAGATGGAAATTCAAGAACCATTTTTAGCTTATATGTATCATTGTATGATGTATTATCATAAACAAACATCAGCTACATCATGTAAAATAAAGCCTTACAGATAGGTATCACAAAACATGCGACCAACTCCTTATTTTCATGCTCAACTCCACTATCCATTGCAATATCTTCTCCACTACTGAATTCTTCTCCACTCTCCTCTCTTTTTCTATCCAAAATGAAGCATGGAGACGATTGAGTAGCTACAAAACTTCTCAAAGGCTATGAAACTGGCTAATTACACCAATTTGAACAAAATTTGTCAACTGAATCTTTGTATGATGGGATAAAGAGTAACTACAGCTACAAAAGGATGGACCTTTATGATGAATGATAGGCTTTTAGGACAAGGACGAAAGGTGAAAAACGAGAATCTAAAGCAAGAAAATATCAGGCAAGAGAAAATATAGGATTTTAGAGAGAACCAAATGAGGTTGGTACAGCAGTTTGGGACCATGCATCAAGAAGAGGTCCAGAGTTTGACTCACCAACAACAGCAGCCACTCACCAGGATTTGTCCTGACTTACTCAGCATTAATGTTGTGGGATCTCAAGTGCCCTAGGGATTAGTCGCGCAAATGGTGATCAATTATGAAACCACATCACCCTGGTAACGGGAAATAAAAAATTTCAGAGAGAGATAAGAAGAGAGTGAGAATTTAGAGAAGAAAACTAGAGACAGTAAGAAAAATGGAGAGCCATAATCAAGAGATAATAGAAATAGAGAAAATCGCCTGAGAGAAAATAGAAAAAATCGCAGGAAAAAAAAAACCAAGGGCGTCAATTTGAAGAATCTAGAGAGAAAATCTAAGAGGAAACCGAGACTAAGAGTGAAACTTTGGGAAGAAAATTAAATCTTGAGTGAGATAGAAAAAAATTAAAATAGAAGAGTTAATTTGAAGAGATTTAGATAGCAAAATTTAGGAATAAAAACATGAAAATGAAGGGAGAAAGACTACAAGGAATTTTTGCAGGGCAGGATAAGATATTGGAGAGAAAATTAGGAGAGTTTTAATCATTTAGGCAAAGACAGATAACCTGGTAAGGAAAATATTCCCAAAGGAAGAAAATATATGAAGAGGAAAAAAATAGAAAGGGAATAATATTAACAATAGAGTAATATAGGTCCCAAACCTTTGTAGGTAAACTGTTAAGGCAAGTAAAGTCAGTACCAATAATCTGATAAAATAATTAGTTGTAAAATTTCGAGTACCGAAAGAGTGCAAACTTGAGCTTGAAGCCGTACCCCTGGGTTTACCTGGCTTCGTCGAGTGCATTTTGCTGTTTTGCAAATTTGCTGTTTTTGCCGCTTGCCCATTTGGGTAAGCTACATGTGGACAATTGTTACACATCATATATTCTCTCAGCCCAAATTTGTAAAGGGGCAGATTACGTGGTCCCACAACATTCTTAAAGAAGCTCTCATTCTCACCACATCTTCTTTCAATGGGGAACCTGATTCTCCAGTTAGACTTAGATCGTCAACTACTACTACTTCATCTTCTACGTCTACCTAAAGGAGAGTTGAAATGGCTGAAGTAGTATCTTCACCACTTCATACCGCATTAGACCTTTCCTCGTCAGTCAACAAATTCTGACACTTAAAAGTCATGAATGAAGGGATACAACTGCCCACCATTGTTGTTGTTAGTGAACAATCTTTAAGAAAACCAATTGTGCTCTAATCCTTGGGAAGAAACAGTTTACCTAGCGCCATGGCATCTATTGTCGTTTTCACTTGGGTAGACTCCGAATTACGTTTCAAGTATCACGGCAAGGTTGTCAAAAATATAGCTGAGACTAGTAACTGTATTTCACACACACGTACACCTCTCACTCTTATCGTTAAAAACAAAGGTGTCCCTGCCATTTCCCATGGTCAATTTGCCTAGAATCACATTGTTCCGGTTCACAACAACACGGGGACATTTACGGACAAAACTCGAGTTTTATTACGGAGTACATTAGTCCTAAAGAGAGTATAATTCTCAATGTTTATAGGCGAATTAAGGTCGATTCTGAATATGAGAGTGCGATCATAGAACTTGCGGGAAAACATGTGCTGTTGTCACAAAAGGTAGCCTCTGAAGGGTTGCTTGATAAGGTTACTGCAGATGATGTAAACATCAATCTTGGTCATGTTAGTGTGAGGATTCAAATCCGTGATAGGTTTTATCAGGAAGCAAGGAGAGACTGTTTAAATCTCACCCATAGTTGTCTAACATTTGGAAATATCTATAGTGCCATAATGAGTTCCCTCTTATAGCCCAAAAACTAAAGCAAATCGAAGCAACTAGTATTGCCTGACATTGTGAAGAGAATCAATGATAAGCTGAACCAGAGTATCCCTGATTTAAACCTTTGCCTCAAAATTGGTCTTCCGTAGCTTATGCGTATGAGAGACGAAGACCCTTTGCGAAAGATTTTGATAATGAGAAAGTTTGAAGAGTTTCACTACAAGGTTGAAATGTATGACGCAATTTACACTTGAAATGGGGGCTTGAATTTGATTTCCATTCTGTATCCTTGAAGGGAGATTAAGAGAGAAAACTATGGGGTGAAAGCAGAGGGAGAAGTAAACATGGGATCCGCGGAAACTGCCCTTTAAACATTTCGGGCAGTAGAGAATATATGATTGTAACAACATTCCACATGTCGCTACCTTAGTGAGCAAGCGGCAAAAACAACAAATTTGCAAAACAACAAAAATGCACTCGGCTTCGTCACATCGCACCCATTGAATCCCACTCCGACTGCTCATTCATAATCGCTGTCAACAGCTCATGTTCAATAGCAAAAAGAGCAGCCACCTTCAAATCAAAAACCTCGCCACTCACTACATTCTTCACCTTCAACCCTCCCACAGTCTCCTTGCCATGAGCTTCATTCAATGACAAATTCCTTACAACCTGAATCTTAGGATTTCCCAAAATCCTAACTCCTAATAATCTTTGAAGCCATAAACACGCCCCTCCTAGGACAAAACATACATTTCTAGTCAAGAAATCCACCTCTTCCAAAGAATCACCACCTCTAATTGTAGTGAACAACATAATCCTAAGAAATAATGACGCTCCATCTTAAATAACACAGCCAAAGTCACTGATCCAAACTCCTTTGACTCGGTAAACTTCACTTTCTTCGCTGCCACACCAGTAGCAAACAAAGACGTCTTTATATCTGTGTAAACCTTGAGAGATTTAATATGAAAAACAACTACTAACTTTTTCGGTGAAGATTTTTGTGCCCAAACGGGCTGATTATCAATATTTTTCAATGAGACCATACCCTATTAATCCAACTGTGAAGCTAGGGAAGTTTTTGACATCAATAGTCATAGTGAGTTGAACATCTGGAGTAATGCTGTTAACCATTCAGGCGTTCAGCCTTTATAGAGCACCTGCTTTAGCTCAGCTTCAGAGGTATAGCTAGTGGCTGCGTGTGCAACAAGACCGCTACGGACGATGCAGACCGCAACGGATGATGTAAACTGGTTCTTCAAGGTTTTAGAGTTTTCAGTCAATTGTGTGAAATTTTTGTTCTGACATGTAGAAACAGAGGCTGGGGAGATGGAGAATCTAGTGCAGTTTCTAGATACTTCTTTTGAGAAAAAAGTTTCAGCCTTATTTTGCCTGTTATTTTTTAAAAGAAAGATATGGCTGAGGGAGGACACATGCTTTGAGTATGTCTATTCTCTATGTGCATTTAATATCTTGGTCGTTTTTATAATTCTAAAAATGTCTGTCATGAGTGATGTTACAAGTTCTAACCGGATTTGAGTGAAAAACTCATCAGGGAAGCAAATAATTTCACAATAGGATTCCAAGAGAGTCTTCCTCTGAAACTACATGTACTAACATTACCAGGACTGAACTTTGCAGTTGCTGTTCTAAAGATAAATAGGATTAAGGGTCTCACTTAACATGTCCATACAGTATTAGTATATCGGCAAATCATTGAGGAATAATGCATAAAACAGATATGCCAACTATCCAGTAAAGTATATAAAACACTAAATGTAATGGATTACTACTATACAACTGAAGTGTTGATGGTGAATGAAAACAATATGCCATCACTATTCTGTAAGGGAGAATACACGACAAGAGAAGTTTCAACTAAGTGGGATCATCCTAAACTCCCTTAAATCTTATAATAAAGCGTAGCCAAGGTGTAGACTGTATAGTTATCTAGAAATTTGTTTAAGCACTTTTATGCTTGCAAACCATCATACTAGAATACCACCTATAGTAATAGTTGAATTGAACTACAGGAGCTTTCATCACCTATAGTAGTAGTTCTTCAATATACTCCTAAGAACTTAAATTTACGGCATCATAAAAAATAAAACAAACCTGATCCTGCAGCGGTTACAGCTTGCCTATACTTCTTATCCTGCACATCTCCAGCCGCGAAAACTCCCCGAACACTAGTCTTAGTAGAATCCGGCTCCGTCACAACATACCCATCTGAATCCAACTTCAACTGCCCATCCAAAAACTTCGTCGCAGGCTCATGCCCAATTGCGAAAAACAACCCCGAAACTTTCAAATCCGAAACCTCCCCACTCTCCAAACTCCTCACCTTCAACCCACTCAACGCCTTTTCCCCATACGCCTCATCCACAGCCGAACTCCACACCACTTCAATCTTAGGATTACCCAATGCCCTATTCTGCATAATCTTCGACGCTCTAAACACATCTCTCCTATGAATGATATAAACTTTAGAACCATATTTAGTCAAAAAAATCGCCTCCTCCATCGCCGAATCTCCTCCACCAATCACAGCCAACTCCTTCCCTCGAAAGATCGGCGCGGCGCCATCGCACACCGCGCAAGCCGATATCCCTTTATTCCAAAACTCCTCCGACCCTTTAAACTTCAACTTCTTCGCAACCGCACCCGTTGCAACAATCACGGTATCAGCTTCAACCATCTTGTTATTCTCTTCAGTGTAAACCCTAAAGGGGTGATTTGAGAAATCGACCTTGTTTACCGTCTCGGTGAAGATCTGGGCCCCGAATCGAGCCGATTGAGATCGACATTTCTCCATTAGTTCACCACCGAGGATCCCATCGGGGAAACCGGGGAAGTTTTCGACGTCGGTGGTTGTGGTGAGTTGGCCACCGGGAGCGATGTCGTTGGCCATCCATCCTTCGAAGAGGATGGGTTTGAGCTCTGCGCGAGAGGTGTAGATGGCTGCCGTGTGTGCCGCGGGACCGCTGCCGATGATGCAGACCTTGGTTCTTAGGGTTTTGAGATGGTGGTCTTCCATTGTTGTGGCTGTTGTTGTTGCAGAGATAGTGGCAAATCCGGTGAATGATTGGGCTTTTTTCAAGAGTGAAATTAGCTTTGCCTTTGCGTTTGTACAACACATCGGCTCTCTATATGACTCTCTCTCTCTCTCTCTCGCAAACTCTCGGCTTTATAGTAAAAAAGTCCACGTGGCATACCGAGACCCGGATCGGAGGGAAATAACTTGGTTCAAGAAGTGTTCGGTGAAGGCGAAGCTAAAGGAAGTTTTCTTCTAGTCTAGTGTAGTCTAGTCTGGTCTGATATCGTTGAAATGGTTGTGCAACTGAGTTCGTTAAGAAGACTGTTGTTGTGTTGAGATATATAGTCTCACATTGAACACACGTAGAGTTGTACCTCAAAATATAAGATCATGGGGCTACTTCTCTCATAGGCGTTAATTGGTTTTGAGATGGAGCCTCAAGTTCTAATAGTTAATCTCTTATTGTGACGAAAGAATTTGAGAGAAGAACCCTAGCCTAGGTAATCGGCTGATAAAAAAGAAATCATAGTTCTAACAAGCTCGGCTGAAAGAGTTTTAGGTTTTTTTTTTTTTCATCATTACAATCATCTGAGTCTTATCAATCAAGCTTGGGTTTCTGAAGTTTTGAATTTTAGTTCTTCCTCTCTAAGTATTTAGGGACTGTTTGGATCGCAAGTGATTCTCTGCGTGAAACGGTGATGCAAACATGTCAGCGGTTTGGTTAAAGGAGATCAAGTTCAAAACTCATGCTTTATTTGAGATTATATGAGATGGGTAGGTTTGAATTTTTGAATTTTGATCTAATTTGACTCATAAAAAGAGATTTTTACCCCTTTTGTGTGGTATGTGAGAAACTGATTTTGGATTCCAAGTTTGAAACTTGAGATTCTTAAGAGATAATTTTGGAATGAAAAAATTATGAATACGGGGATTTGATCTTCATATTTCCGGTAAATAGGCTTTCTCAGTTCAATGAGAGAAGTGAGAGTGTGTGTGTGTGAGAGAGAGAGAGACATGTAAATGAGAGATTAATTAGGTTTGAGAGAGAGATGGTTAGGCAAATTGGGGGAAAGAAGTTAGAGTTCCCGATCAAAAAAGGTCATGATTAGAGAGAAAATAACAGCCGGTTGCCTAAGTTCACGTGAGATACGCCCGTTGGTCAGTTCAACATAATAGGAGCAGATGAAAAATAGGGTCCAAGAGCTCAGTTTGGCCAACCTCTAGGGTCAAGCACAAATTCATGTCAAATAATGATGGGAGGTGCTCACTGACAAATTACACTGTTATTTGCTAGCTTTTGCAAAAGAAAGCTAAGAGAATGTTCTCCCTTTGCTCTTAGTTGGAGCAATTGTAACAGCACAGGTTAGAGTCACAATGAGTTTGATATTGATAACGCACGAAACAAGCACACAAAGTGGACAAATTCGCTCAATAAAACCATCCCGTTTCCACTTTACAAGTAAAACTTCACAGGAAAGTTAGGACTAAGATGAAGTTTGGTGCAAGTGATTATTGTTCTTTCATTCTTTGCTTTATCCAACTCTGGAAGATTTATCATTATACTTTCGTCCAACTTGTACTCAAATTACAGTGTTCTATGTTAGTTTTGCACTGGAAGGCTTAAAGAACTTACTTCCTTGCTCTTAGTTGAAGACTTGAAGCAATTGTAACAACGCGAGTTAGAGTCATTGCCACTTCTTTAAACCACAGTAATTGACCCTATAAGTCATTACCTATCAAAAGACCGAGAAAAAAGAAAATATTGTTTTCGCTGAAAATTACTTGATCTCTTTCACATTCTCCATTGACTCAATGATCCAAACTTACAGATAATCTTGAAAAGTTCAAAAGATTATAGCTAAAAAGTTTGGAAAGATCGTGTCAATCTTTAAAATAAACTATATAAAGCCATATTTACAGATTTTCACAGAGAATAACAAAGAATATGTAAAAGAACACAACAAAATGAGTGCAAATTCAATGTCCTACTATGTTCCGTGGCCTAAACTCGGTCAGATGTCACCATAACTTGTGCAAAAGAATCCCAACTCGAGATCAAAGGTTTTCGAAAGATATATGGCCTTGCAAGTTTAGAGGTGTGACGACCAAGATCACAAGTACGAAAAAAAATAAAAATGAAGCATAGTATGCTTACAGGAAGATGTTTTCAGGACTCCCTAAGACTCTTATCTCCGTGCATCTTTGTTCCCGAGGAACGCTTGATGAACTCCAAGCAATCTTCAATAGCATCAGAGTAAAACGAGTTTGATCTTCGGAAAGACCTTAGCTTACAATCTGACCGGCTTGCAACTCTTCGACCACGTCTTTTGATACTACTCTTATTGACCTCCTTACAAGAAAAACTCCAATTCCAACTACCCAAAACCTTGATGAAGTTTAAGAACCTCGTCCTTATTCTGCAAACCGAAAACCTTCTTTGATTCAACCGGAAACCTCTCGGTCTACGTTCTCTCTGTTGGCTAATTTTGTTGTAGCTCAAATGATCCATTTAGTTGACAAAACTTGCAAAGATATTTCCAATGGGATTTATATAAATAAACGCGAGTAGGGGCATCTTGGGTATTTTGAATTTAATTAGGTGTGGAAGGAAGGTGGGAAATAAGTGCAATTAGTCTCATTATTAGACAAATAATTACTGATTCTTTATATTAATTAACAACGTTGGCAAAATTCGACATAGAAACATGTTGTCGTGAGTGAAAAATTTTAACTGACAATTAAAATGTACCTATTGTCAAGCTGAACACGGTAACGTGGAAGCTCCAAATAGTTTTCGGCTCAACGGGAACTTATAACTCCCTATTGTTTAGAGAAAAAGCTATCAAATACTACAATTTTTGAGTTAAAGTTATGAAATAGTGCAAGGGATTAGTTGTCCACCAACCCTTTTTTCTTCTTCTTTTTTTGTTTAGTTAATCTTTACAACAATTATTTTGTGTAAACTATGGTATAAATTATAAAGTCGACCAAAGAAAAGGCGGAAACGTGATTAGTCGGCACTTATAAGTCATAATCACCAATATTTTCGTACCGTATATATACGTGTTCCGTAATGGTTCATACACGCGTAACTCAAAAGTCTTATACTTGTTGTAAGTTGTATGTTGTAGCTGAGAAATTCTTCCTTTTACTCCAAGTCAAATGGAGTTGTTGAAATGTTTGATTAGTTCCATTTGATTATTATCTAATTATGTTTTATATTTAGTAGTTTTAGAATAGCTCTTATATCGCTTTATATTTAGCGATATAAGATAGACTATTGGAACGAAAAAGAAGTGATTTTTTCGATATATCGGTGTTCTGACTACTATAGGCATATTAGGCCACCGTAAGAGCAACCCTAACATTGTTCCTTCACAAAAATACAAAAAAACAAAATCCGACGACCACTGTTAATAACTTCTATACCTGAAGGGATAAAACTTAACGGCGTGTATGCCAAAGTATAGAAGTTTGAATTTTTATACTTTAGACTAATTAGCCCTAGAAATATTAGGCCAATGTAAGCAACCCCAACACTGTTTGAGTTTGAGTTAAGTTACTGGAGGCCATAAAAACACATTCGTTTTCTCCAGAAGTTATCCAACCAACTCCTGGGATCTCTCGTGACAAAGTCTGAGCTACCAAACTCCTACGTACTAAATGTTGGCGCGAGTTTTTCTAGACCTGGCATAAGATTTTATTTTACCTGACAATAAACTTCTTATTCCCCATCTGACAAAAACTCACACACAATTCTGCCGTTCGTCCACACATACACACACAATTTGAGTTACTCAAACGCCACATCAACCGTTCACACTACCGGAGCGAAAAACCGTTCCAGTTGGCCTCTCAGTTCGCCCGAACTCGAACAAACTCACACCTGGTGGAGTTGCTCTAGTAGTTGCTTATTGCCAAAAAGAACGACACTGGGATTGAAAACGACACTGCAACCAGAGAATAAGAACTGACACTGACAGAAAAGAATATTTTCCCCCAAATCAAAAAAATTCTTTCTTGAATCCCTCAAATTCTTAAAATTAGGGTTTCAAAATCCCCAAATTGAAAAAAATAGGGTTTCAAGATTCTCAAAATTAGAGAAAGAAAGAGTCTTTGAGAACAATAGTAAGCTATGCTATCACAATCAGAACCTTCTCCAACTACAAATTCTTTAAAACTCCCTGAAAAACCTCAAATTACTCCTCAGATCCCTCTTTCATGGCCACTAGAAGCAAAACTAACCCTAGATTGGATCAAAGATATGATCTTTACCTTCGAATGGTCGTCGAGGAATGTCGCCCCATCGGAGTTCCCCACGGTGTTGCCTGTATCTGTTTTCGATAGTTTAGTGCTTTGGGCTTCAAAGATCCTTCATAAAGAGCCTAATTGTGTTAGAATTGAGGAGTTTGGGGAGAATTCAAGTGTTGTGGTGGTGGGAGATGTTCATGGGCAGTTGCATGATGTGTTGTTTATGTTGAGTGAAGCTGGGTTTCCGTCGGAAGATCGGTTCTTTGTGTTTAATGGTGATTATGTCGATAGAGGGGCGTGGGGGTTGGAAGTATTTATGATCTTATTGGCTTGGAAGGTATCAAAGTTTTTTTTTTTTTTAGCAAATTTGAAATATGCGAATAATTTGATCATCATAGTAATGAGTATATCTGTAAATGTTAGCAATTTGCTTATTAATGCACACATTTTGATATGCAGTTTATGTTATTATCTCAAAATTTACGTATTTTGTAGATGTGTAAACAATGATGAACTATTTTAGTGGCAAAATTTTACGTGTTATTAATGCACATATTACTCTATTTTTCTGTGTGTATGTAAGTACGCTTTAAGTCTCCACTTGGTAGACCTGAAATGTTTGTAATCGGAAATATACGATGGTAATTAGACTATTGATAACCCTTAGATGAACTAAGCTTTCTTCTCATATATGAAGCAATTGTCTAAATCACTGGAATTTTTTCCAATCTTAAACATTTTCGGTGCATATTATGTAGGTAAGTTTGTTTCAAATTGTACTATAACACTCCAAAAAAAAAGTGGCAATTCAGTTGGAGTTTCAGAATGGTCTATAATTCCTCAGTGTCTTCTCTCTTCATGCAGGTATTTATGCCACATAGAATATTTCTCCTCCGAGGGAATCACGAATCTAAATATTGCACATCGGTTTACGGTTTTGAACAAGAAGTGATGGCAAAGTATGGAAGTCAAGGGCAACATGTTTACCGCAAATGCTTAATGTGCTTTGAAGGGCTTCCCTTGGCCTCTATTATAGCTGGTCGTGTTTATACTGCTCATGGTGGATTGTTTCGCAGTGTGCCAGCTAGTCCTTCAAAAAAGCCCAAGGGAAAGAAGGGTCGTAAGAATATAGTGAACCCTGAGGTGAACTCTTTATCACTTGGCTCTTTGGAGGAGCTATTGAAGGCGAGGAGATCAGTTTTAGATCCGCCATGGGAAGGTAAGAACTTGATACCTGGTGATGTTTTGTGGTCAGACCCATCGATGAAACCTGGTCTTTCTCCAAATAAAGAGAGAGGTATTGGTCTGTTGTGGGGTCCTGATTGTACTGAAGCATTCCTGAAAAAGTACGATTTAAAGGTGAGCTTTGAAGGCTGTTACCTCCTTACACATGATATTACTTTGTAAAGTTAGAAAGGTGCTTACTGCTAGGAGTTCGATGTTAATTAAGGGATGTTGCTTATTGTTGGAATAACAGTTAATTATCAGATCACATGAAGGTCCAGATGCGAGGGAAAAGCGGTCTAATCTTGGAGGAATGAAAGAGGGCTATACAATTGACCACGAGGTAGAATCGGGGAAGTTGATTACCATCTTTAGTGCCCCAGATTATCCACAGTTTCAGGTTCTTTCTTACACTTGTTTCATTTTTAATCTTGAAGCATTAAGCATCTAGGCGACTTACATTACTCTTTTTACCATTTCTAAAGACTCCCTATATTTTTCTTAGCTTCCTTTCGGAATTTTGAGTTGTCATTTACAACTTTTCTAGTCATGCTTGGGATGACTGTATGTATCTATGTCCATATGACATGGTCAGCTATATCTAAGGTGGTTGGACCTTTTTCTTGATGGGTCTTAATCCCTTGTGTCTCTTTGATAGTAGGGTTGTTTCTAGGCAGCTAAATGGTCCTATCTTTTGGTTGACCAGAAATAAATATGAGAAGTAATGAAGGGGAAAAAGTAGTGAATCAAATGTTGTTGTTTTTTCACTTTCGTTTCCCATAATATGAAGACATTGGACACCAAAGATGATAAAGGGAAATGACACAATAATGTTACTGGGTCTTTATCCCAAATTTTTATTTAGACAAATCATGCTCCTTGATTCAGCTCTCTTCATAGTAATGTTTCGAGTAACCAGGGATTCTTATCTGCCGTTAGTACCATAATTCATATTTATTCATGTCTTCCTCTCACTTTTTTTTTTTGACTTTCTCAACCTAAATGCTCGTTTTAACATTGGCTCTTTCAAGTCTGCATGGCACATCTCTAAACCACATCAATCTGCTTTCCCTAAGCTTATCACCTAAATCACCTAAATCAGCTTTCACTAATGCATTCATTGTCTGAAACTATGTTTTCGTAGTTGTTTCAGATTTAGTTAGGAAAAAGTTTAGATTGAGTAACCACTTTCTTATAGAAGTTCACTTTTGAAAGAAGGGGAAAATAACTATGCAAAATTGGAAAACTTATGTGCTCCAATTATCTGGGGGCTAGGTCGACCCGTACCTAACAAAGGGAGGACGTATCCCTTGCCCTTGAAAAGTGATAAAAAGAAGTCACATATCCATTCTAATTTCTCTGGAATTTGTCTAACTAAGAAGATTTCCTCAAGGGCTGAGTTTAATAGAAAATCATACATAGATACCTCGTTTTTTAAACTAAATTTGACAGCATTGTGCATTTGTCTCAGTTGTATTCTCTGATGTGTTAGAGACAGTAGTGTGTGGGTTCCTTCAGTCAGGCATTTGTATAAGTAAAAAAACACTTCTATCTTCACCCATCTTATGTGGTTTGGAAGTCACAGCATTTCTAATTAATCTATACAACTCTCATTCACTAATCAGTGTACTAGCTTTATAATTTTACCTTTATGAGTTATATTTTGAAGTGAGAAGTAATATCACAGGCTTTACCTTTCGTAATTAAGTCCTAATTAGAAATGCTGCTTTTGCCTATTGTTGTATGCAGGCAACAGAGGAGAGGTACAACAATAAAGGGGCATATATTGTGTTGAAACCACCTAAATTTGACATTCCAGTCTTTCACAGTTTTGAAGCCATAACACCAAGGCCCAAGGTATTGAATTCCTACTTCCAATTCATGTGCTAAAAATTTGGTTTCCATCCTCTTCGTTTGATTATTTGCATATAAGTTATGAAGTCCTAATTATTTTGTTATTATGACCCAAAAAATAAACACCAAACAGCATTCTGCTATTCCGCAAAATGCGACGGTAACAGTTATTTCCTTTTGAATATCATCTCCTCACCATGGAGATCATCACTACAAATGATCACATACCAAATATGGACTTGAATCTTATGAAAAATTCTTAAAAAGAAGAGAGAAATTGCGGATCATATAGAAGCGTTTGGATAATGCAATTCCCTTTTATGTGGGCTCAATGGAGCTATGTCCTGTATAGGCTGGGTGATATGCAATATCTGAAATTGCTGTGGCCCTCATGCAGGTGAATGCGTATTACAGTTATGAGGATGTACTTGATTCAGATGAAGAGTTGGACTTGGCATCGATGGCAACAGACACCGGAGGGCAACCTTCACCATCTGTCTGAAGACGTGCTTCTGTCTTTTGTAATTTATAGGTAATGTGTAGCGTCTGTGATTGCAATATTTTTTGGCCCGCTCTCTTTAAATGGGGAAAAAACATGAAGAGTGGCACATTGTTAACTCTCATTATTTGGAAACAACATTGTAATTTTTTGTGGAAACAAAAGGTCAATATTATACACTTAATCCCAATATTCTCAGGGAAATCCACACGAAGTATTTCATTTATGTCTGGCTGCCTTTTTTTTTATGTTGTCTAACGTGTCTGGATGTGGTGTGTTGTGTTCAGTGTGTCATCTTATGATTTCCCCTCATCATGTATGTGTGATAAAAGATCAAGATCTGCTGCTGAGACTGTATATATATAGCGACGACCTTTTCTTTTGTCTCTGTAGCTAAGATCAGTAGACATAGTTCAAGAGAAAGTTCCAAAGATGAAGAAAATGTGATTCCCCTTTCATGGCTGCAAGGATGATACTGTAAACTTTGTAGCCTCATGTAATTACACCTGTTCAAGAGAGGAAACAACACTTTCACGCGGAAACAACACTTTCACGTGATTTTACGTTTGTAATTCCTACACTCGAATGTGTATGAAGATTCCTTTGTATTCGTGGCTTACAGCCTATTGTTCATCAACATTGATCTACGATGCTGCAAACGGTAAGTATAAGGTGGTTTTGTGTTTACGCTAACTATTAAGGAAGACGGACAAATGACTTTTGACTCTAACTACTTGCATGCACAATATGTGGAGATGCTTGTTCATTGGCGTTGTATTGGTTATATGACGCTGGTTAGATGTTGCAGAAGAACGCTTTCAGGATCTTTCAGGATACACAAGGTCTTTCAAGCCAACGACGCCTGTTAAATTGTTATCTATTGAGTCGGAAGGGTATCTCTATTTTACGTCTACCACTACCACTATCTCTAAGGACAGGTTAGATGTATGGGTTATGCAGCGAAACCTTAGTGGGGAATGGATCAAGGAGTGTACAACATTAGTCTTGAATCCATTTCATATAGATACTCTTCATTCATGAGGATTTTGTTTTCGTTAAACGATTTGCCTCTCAGTTGGCTTGTACTGGGTTAAGCAGGGAAACCTTAGTGGGGAATGGATCAAGGAGTACAACATTAGTCTCGAGTCTACTTCCTTCAAACGGATTTTCTTTTGGTCATGTAATTTGTCTCTCAGTTCGCTTCTGTTGGATACTAGCCAGGGATTGTGCTTGCCCTCTCTTTACAACACAGATTTGGCATTGCGACTCTAACCAAGTGAAGGTTCGCATAGGCCATCAACATCACTTGTTCCTTTACAATGTGAGCGAGCGAGAAGTCAGCCAATTTTATCTAGAAATTAGATGCAGTCGCTCCAAATTATTCTTCACATGTAAAGCCTTTTAGCTTGCAGTTTTTATGGATGGCTAATTACACATTTTTTTTAATCTCTTTTTTATCTTTTTTCGGGATAGTAGGTTTTTGTGTTCGACGGGTATTATGATGAATCATTTATGCTTTTGTTGGCTTGGAAGGTACCGTTTACTTCAAATATTCGACTTTGAATTATGTTCAAACCAATGTCATTTTTCCTCGCTCAAAGAAAAATTACAAATTTTTAGGTGGTACACATTTTTCATTTTCAACTACCCTCTTGACATGCTAAACGAAATCTTGATGTATGTTCACATAATTGTAGCCTAAAGATCATATCCTTTCATAATAATAAGCTTCATAAGGATAACATATAGAAGCAAAGAAAGTGTGATGAGTTAAATGTAGTTTAATAATAAGCTTATGTATATCAAGTACACTCGCAGAACACCCGCAACGGAAATATGAGTACATGGTCACACCATTTTACCATATGATGAAGTAGTGTTGATCATGCAATCAATCTTTTGGTGCATTATCTATACGTGAAGTTGTAAGTTAATGAATGATAAACGCATGATAGCAAACAGCAGTTGAACATCGTAAGGCAAGTTGCAGTAGTTGAACATATATGAATTTAGGGTTGAAGATATTCGCTGATTTGTGTTATCTAATGAATCATCTTCTTCCCACCATTTGTAGTTAAAATCTTAGACGGTGGAAGAGATATGTTGATCATAGTTAAGATACTGGAGTTAACTAAATTTTGATAGTCAACTAAATTTTGTAATTAAATAATTAGGCCGTAGGTTTGTAGTTTGCAGCAAGAAATTTCTTTTTATATGCTCACCATAGTTAATACTTCTCCTACATAAATTTCTTTTTATTGCATCAAGAAATTTTTGATATTAAGGTTTATGCTGCTATGTTACAACATGACCTATAATACAACCACCTGGAAATAGTCTTGTATAATATCTATGTAGCACCCCGCAATTTTGCTTTCCGTTTTCCAAATCCTAATAGAAAGCTCATTCAAACCCACCACGTATTTTTCCCTAATCCTTCTCCAACTCCTCCTTATTCTCCTCCAAATTCTCCACAAAATCTTTCCTTATTCTTCTCCACAAACCCTCAACTCCCATTCTACATTTCTACTCCATAGCTAGCCTTTTGTTGCTGCTGTTATACTACTGGGGTCTTGCTGCTGCTATTCCATAACTACTGCCTTTTACCAAGTTGCTGCTGCTGCGTGTTGCTGTTGTTACCGAAATACATAGAGTTGTCACTGATTTGCTGTTACTGCCTGTCATACCAATTACCAACAGTAGTGCTATTGTTCAACTGTTTACATTCTGGGAAAGCGATTACAGGTTCATAAACTTTATATACTACAAATACAAATATCCAATAGTAATTGTATGATGGGATAAAACACCTCCTACTCATTCTGAAGGCTCATTTGTTATTTTTATTTTTATTTGGCACAATGAGGATGATAATATTAGATTGAGATTGAAACATCTGTGATATTTAGATATATAACTTATTATTATTAGTCTTTTTCATTCTGAGTGCTAAAATAATCATCTTTGTTTTACCATAACAATGCTGTTATTTGTTCTCTATGTGCATTTCTTTTGGTAAGAGAAAGTCTTGGAAGCTTTATCAAAACAAAGAGAAACAACTACACATATATACTCTGATTGACATTGTTGCAAACTGTGGCCAAGTGAAAGAGTGGTTGGTGATGAGTGCAATTGTTGCAGGGCACCTAAGCTGATAATGATGGTTTGAATGCTACATTTCACACAAAGTAAATGTGCAGTGTGAAGGTGAAGCATTCGGAACATGTTTTCCTACACACTTTCTTCATTCTATCAATTATACTGAACATAATCTTTTTAATTGATAAGTATTCGCCAGGCGGAATTCTCAAAAGAAGGGGACATGGGACATGGGACATGCTTGCAGCTTGCTTAGAGAGAGTTATAGTTTTACATTTTCAAAAGTTGAGTTGTATGTGACAAGCTGAATGTTTTACATCCTTCATGTTTTTTGTGGATTTTTTCTTTCTCCAGTTATTGAAGTATGATACTTGTTAGAAGGCCATAACAGCAGAATAGACCAAACTATTAAAAGCAAGACAATTATTTCAATCCAAGAAGAATATAACCCTACTCTATACCTGCTAAGCTACCTTCGGTTGGGCGAAGAGTGCTGTGTGTGTTGGCAAGAATGTAGTTTGAGATTTTTGCCTCTGAAGTTTGTTTGCAGTTTCTCTTGATTCAAGACTAGTATCCAGTTACTATTAGTAAAATCGTTTGATGCTGGAAACCATGGCTGCTGTTCCTGGTATGGTGGAAGGCATGTTATTGCATCTTCGATCTCTACGGAAGTTTGAACCAAGTAGTGGTTGGATCAAAGCCTTACTTGAAGAAGCAGAGAATGAAAGAATGCACCTAATGACGATGGCCGACCTAGTGAAACCCAATGGTATGAGAGACATTCGTTCTGGCCGTGCGAGTTTTCTGCAATGCTTTTGTTGTTCTGTATATGCTTTCCCCTAAGGTAGCTCATAGAGTTGCAGTACATTCGTATACAGAGTTTTTGAAGGATATTGAAAGTGGTGCAATTAAAAATATTCCAGCTCCTGCAATAGCTATAGACTATTGGAAGCTGCCTAAGGATGTAACTTTCAAGGATGTCGTGACTGTGATTCGAGCAGACGAAACTCGTTCGAACGACAATACATATAAAAGTCCCTCCCTTTAAGTTTTACTTACCTTCTGTCCAGTGATCTTCATTTTATCAGTGTCTTCGACTGAGATAACCACGAGACTCCACAAACACAAAATGAGACAAATAAAACCTTTCAGGGGTGAATCAGAAGAAGTATTTAAGAACATTGGAGGAGTTGAAGAATTTTAAAGTGGCAAGCGATCCTTTCACGGAAGAGTTCCGTCAGATGTTTAAATCTGTTAATAGGAGTCAAGTATTGATGATAGAGAAGTTACAAAAAACTTAAATCGGTGAAAATATGGCGGAAGATGTCCAGTATCATATTTGCTTCAGTTTTTGCTGCAATACTAATATGTTCTTTGGTCGCCGCAGCCTTGACTGCACCTCCAGTTTTATCTGCTATTGCAGCGTCAGCCTCAATTCCTGTAGGATCAATGGGTAAATGGTTTGATTCGCTCTAGAAGAACTACGAAAACGCGTTAAATTCTTGTAAATTCTTAAAGAAATATTATGAACAAGCGTATTGTATTATATACATCACCCTGTTAAGTACAAAATTATAACTTTCAGTCGGTCGAAAAATAACGCGAGGAACACAACACAGGTTATGTAACCCATGAAGGATTGCAGCAAGTGTCCCGAAAAACAAAAAGCCAACTGATTTCGCATCTCTTGTTTTGAATAAAATGGATTTTTCCGGAAATGCCATATAATTTGGCATGTTTATAGTAAAAGCCAAATCAATCGGCTACTTTGAATAAAATGGATTTTCATTTGGCATATTTAAAATAAAAAACCAAATTATTCGGCAAGAAAAAAATGACTTTTCCTAGAAATGCCATATCATTTGGCGTGTTTATATTAAAAGTCAAATCGTTCAGCTATTTTGAATTAAATATTTTAAAATAAAAGGCCAAATTATTCGGCAAGTTTTAAAAAAATCGATTAAGGTTAAATTATTTGGCAAGTTTGAATAAAATGGATTTTTTCCCGGAAATGGCATATCATTTGGCGTGTTTATATTAAAAGGCAAATCGTTTGGCAATTTTGAATTAAAATCTTTTTCTCAGAAATGCCATATAATTTGGCATTTTTACACTAGGAAGCCAAATCATTCAGCTAATTTGAATTAAATTATTTTTTCTATGAATGCCATATAATTTGGCATTTTTATACTAGGAAGCCAAATTATTCGGCATGTTTCAATAAAATGGATTTACCCAGAAAGTCATATCATTTGGCGTGTTTACATTAAAAGACAAATCATTCGGCTACTTTGAATTAAATACTTTTTCATAGAAATGCCATATAATTTGGCATTTTTACATTAGGAAGCCAAATTATTCGACAAGTTTGAATAAAATGTATTTTCCCGTAAATGCCTTATCATTTGGCGTGTTTTTAATAAAAGCCAAATCATTCGGCCATTTTGAATTAAATATTTTTTTCCTACAAATGCCGTATAATTTGGCATTTTTACTTTAAGAAACCATATTATTCGGCATTTTTTAATAAAATGGATTTTCCTTGAAATGCCTTATCATTTGTCGTATTTATATTAAAAGGCAAATCGTTCGGCCATTTTGAATTAAATACTTTTTCTCAGAAATGCCTTATAATTTGGCATTTTTACGCCAAGAAGCCAAATTATTCGGCAAGTATGAATAAAATGGATTTTTGCGGAAATGCCATGTCATTTGGCGTGTTTATATTAAATGGCAAATCGTTCGGCTACTTTGAATTAAATACTTTTTCTTTGAAATGCCATATAATTTGGCATTTTTACACTAGGAAGCCAAATTATTCGACAAGTTTTAATAAAATAAAATTTCCAGAAATGCCATATCATTTGGCGTATATATATTAAATGCCCAATTATTCGGCTTTTTTGTATTAAATATTTTTTCTATGAATGCCATATAATTTGGCATTTTTACACTATGAAGCCAAATTATTCGGCAAGTTTGGATAAAATGTATTTTCCTGAAAATGCCATATCATTTGGCTTCTTACTGTCACTCTATTCCAATTTCTAATCAACAACAAACTCCAATTTCATGAAAGCAAAAGCGAAAGGATAAACCTCCCCACGCTCTTAACCAAATAGAACAATCCGCAGATCAATGTCATCAGGTACTAACATCTGCCGTATAATTCACCAGCTTGTACAATGTGAGGAATGGAAAGTGGCGGAAATGTTTAATAGCATGGTTATTAACGACACTAGTGATGATGCGGAGGCCAGATTTCACCACCTTAACTGGAGTTACCTTTTATCCAAATGAGTTGGATGTGTTCCCAGGTCGATGTAGCCCAGTAAAAATGAAATCGCTGGCTTGGGCAAACTTTGGGTCCTTGCAGACTCGACCATTCACCAATGCTGCCAGGAAAACAGAAAATAAGTGAGACATGTACAATGACACATTAACCTAAAAGCTGATACTAACATCCGCCAAGCTTTTCATGATCCTATTGTGCTGAAAGTTTACCTGCATTGGTAATGTCCGCGACGCAGAAATCCTGCAAGGGACTAGGCTCGAAGGCAGCGGAAATAGAGAAACAAGTGTTGGCTTGGAAGGCACCATTTACTTTAAATATTCGACTTTTAATTATGTTCAAACCAATGTTTCATACTATGTTCATGCAAATGTCATTCATAGCCTAGATATCATATCCTTTCGTAATAATAAACTTGAATTATGAGTGCCCTGATGAAACCTTCGGATTCATGGATCTGGAAGGGGATCATCGCAGCCCGTAATCGGATCTGGAGCAACCTCATTTGGCATGTCGGCAATGGTAACGATATCGACTGCTGGCTTGAACCCTGGATCCCAAATATCCCCTTTGGTCGTCCTTTCGGCCCCCCGCCTCGCCATCGTCCTATCTCTAAGGTTAGCGAGCTGATCTGCCATAATCAGCATCGCTGGAAGGCATCCCTGGTCCGGACTATCTTCCAACAAGATATTGCCGAAGCTATCCTTAGTATTCCTCTCAGTGCTTTCCCCTCTAAAAATACTCTTCGTTGGCGACCGGAGTTTAATGGCCTTCTTACGGCTAAATCGGCTTACCGTACCAACCTTAGAATATGCTAGCCTGAGTCTGTCCCCCTCAATCTAAAGTGGGTCAACATCTGGCGTATGAATGTCCCTTATCGTATTCAATTTTTTGTTTGGAAAGCTTTGCAGGACGGGATCCCCACCAATCACAAACTAAGGTTTGTGGATAACAGCAGGGAAGCTACCTGTTCCAGGTGTCTTGAAGAAGTAGAGACTACCACTCATGCCCTTTTCTTTTGTAAGAAAGTGCTAGCAATCTGATATGCTTTTAACCCTTCTATTGATTTTTATTTCTGGCCCAATTCTGATTCTCTCCTCCATATTATTTAGACCTCTTCAGCCCCCTCCTGGGCCTTGATTAGCGCTATTCTGCTTGTCATTTGGGATAACCGCAACGACTTTGCTTTCAATAACGCCACCGATAACCCCTCCTCCTCTTTTAATAGGGCCAAATCTTACATGTTTACCCCCTCCCCCATTAACCAGCTCCCAACCAGTCAGTATATCCACCATATTCCGCTTGTTTAAGAGGGTTGGCATATTGTCTTGGTTGATGGGGATTGGTCCAGCCCTGATTCCCTGGGGGGATCGGGTTTTGTGATTAAAACTTATGATTTTCGATTATTGGTGCAGGGCACGCATCTTCCAGAGCGGCGGACGCGGAAGAGGCTGAGGCGATCTCAGTGATCTGCGGCATGAGGGCAGCTCGTTTTGTTGGCTTAGTGAAGGTGTTTTTGCTCACGGACTGCAGAAGATTGGTTAGTGCATTTGAGTTGGGATCAAATGACTTATCCTGGGGAGCTTTTACCCTGGCTCCGGACATGCTGGGCCTTGTTTCCTGTTTATCAGATTTCCGTTTTTGTCACATCAGTAGATCTCTAAATTGTGAGGCGCACGCCCTCGCTGCCAGATGCCCTCTTTTTCCCGTTGTTTCTATTTTTTAGCCGTTGGAGGCTATCTCTTTTGTTAACTCTGCCACTTGCTCTTTGTAATATATGGGGTCATCTTTTCTTGTTTAAAAAAAAAAGACTATTCTACTACTACTTCATTATGACCTTAACTCTCAAGTGAGGTGGGGTTGCTCAGAGCATCTCCAATTGAAATGATCCATAATTATATCTTAAAACCGTAATTCTCTATTGGAACGAAAATAGTATGTGATTCTAGAATACGTATGGTACACATTTGTTTTGAATGAAAGCGAGAGAGAGAAAAAACATTTGTTTTGAATGAAAGCTGGAGAGTGAGAGAGAGAAATCACGTGAAGTGAGGGTTTCTGTTTCCAATTGCCATATCTCTAATAATCGGTTAAGTTTGAGTGAAATTTGCCTTACCCAAAAAATAATCCCCTTTTGTAGACCTAACTGATGAAATAATCCCTAAGCATGAACCGCTTGATGATGAATCATTCCCCTCAATTCAAACCCCCAATTTTCTTAATTTCCAAAACCCCTTTTCTCAAAACCTTAATTTAGACAACCCCAACTCCAAACATGTATCCCTATCCCCATGAGTTTGCCTAATTCCTTTAAGTCGAGCTTTTCTTTCTATCTGATGTTTAAGATATTGGAAGCAACTAAAACTATGATAAGTCTGCTATTACCGAACTCGTAAATGGGCAATAGCAACGGACCAGACCTGTCAAATTTTGAAAATGTCTTACGGACAAATATAGATGTCTTATACACATTGCAGAAAGATAGAATATAAATGTGCTACACATTGCAAAAAGATAGAATATAAATGTGCTACCTATTACACTTAAGTATATCCATCTTAGCACTTGTACTTTCATCTCAGACTTTCTCGAACCCTATATGACACTACTGGTTTATTTGATCCAACAAAATCCTGTCTCTCTCGATTTGCCGTTTTACTACAGCCGGCAAATCATTCAACCCAAGTACTCGTGTTTCTCCGCCTTGTATGCATTATTCTTGTTTCGATGAATGTGCTCTATTGAGCATTCATGGAAAGAGTGCACCACCTACACTATTTTCTTTATCATGCCTCTTCGTGGTCTATCTTGAGTTAATATTGGTAAGCCACCAATGCGCTTATTTATGCGGGTATTGGTATTTTTGGAGTCACTAAAATGCTTGACTTTAGTGAAATCCATGTTTCTTGCTAAACGGAGCACCTCATGAACACCAAACATTTCAACCAGATCCGTATCTGTTACGTATTTTGTAATTGACTTTCCTGTTCCATTTTCTCCTTTGGAGTTTCTAATTATTGTTGCATAGAAGCCATTTCCAGAGCCATCACTAGTAATTGTGACGACATCTTCTTTTGCAGTTTTAAACCTGTAATAAAATTTAGATATATTAACTCATGATATATATTCACGAATAAGATATGGTAATAATGTATGCCTCTTTTGCTTCGCATACTCATCCCCAAGTAAAGATTACTAGTTGTAATCCACGGTTGTCATTTGTGTTAAGTACATATTGGGTATATACCTGTCACTTAATCTGTTCATTTTAACATCCTTCCATTTGTTTAGTTTGCCAGAAAGTGCAATAACTTGTGTTTTTTTCAAGCCAGATTTTTTGGAAGTGCTGCAAATTCCCTCTTCATATATGCTAGGAGGGCCATTGACTTCACAATCCCCATATGTGCTACCTGTACATTTATAACAGAACACAAATAAGAATTAGTATGCGAACACTTACACACTCGTTTTGGCATACTTTGTAGTCAAACATCTATGATTTGAAGAATTCCGTTTGATCATCGGATCATCATCCGGAGAGACCAAACAGTCTAGGAGTTTCCCTTAGATATGGTAAAAAGTGAGGTGTACTTGGGAATTTGATTAAAAGAATGCCTATGTGTGAGACATGATATTTGATTAAAAGAATGCCTGTGTGAGACATGATATTGCTTTGTTTGGAATACTGATGCTTATAAAATTTGTCTTGTGTTTATGCTTTCAGGTTTGATGATGGGGATCCTAGCCGCAGATCATGCTGTAAATTTTGTCTTTTCCGGGCAGCCGAAAATATCCTCCTCGAAAGAGAATTTCAACGGGTTGGTTATATATTTTCGCTATGCATATGCGTATACCACAGCTAGCTAATCAGTAAACAATGTCTTCCGAACTGGCCCCCAAATCTTTTATCTTTTATCTCTCTCTACACACACAATTGTTAAAGTTATGGCCCCAAAATCCACCTCTAAGCACAACCCCATATTCCCCTGCTACCACTACAACTCTCCCTCACCTTCATGTTTCAGAGACTACCATTCCCTCAAAACCATCTATAGGTATTATAATTTTCTCTCAATTTATCTACCTAAGTTTGAATTTTTATTATTTGTTCCAGTATGATACATAAACCACCACCCCAAATCCCTGGTACTATAACACATATCCCTCACAACCAACACCATCTCAAGGTTTCATGTTTTTCTTCTTAATTGTTAACATTTTCTGATATGTCTAAGCACCATCTTCGGACGGAAGATATGTTCCAAAGGTATCTTATCTATCTTATCTCTGTTTATAATTTCTTTCATTGGAATAAGATGAGTTTATCTCAAAAGAATTTTCTATCATTTTGAATTCAGATGATCTAAATATGATGTTGTGATACTAGAGATCCTAGGATTAGGAGAAGTCATACCTAGTGGTAGTTGACATAATACTTCTTTAATAAATCAAGCCTCCCCCTCACCAACACCACTCACAAAGGATCTGCTCCGATATTTCAAAGATGAACAGCCTAACCATGTTCTTAGCCAAATTTCTTAATCAGGCAAATTCCTTCCCTCAATATACCATCTAAAGATTCAACCTTTTCACCTAAACTCTTTAACTGCCCTCCACCACCACCACCCCAAATCCACCTCTAACACTCACCACCACCATAACCATAACCATAGCCACAACCCCATATCCTCCTGTTATCACTACAATCCTCCCTCACCGACACCCATCATGTTTTAGATACTTAACAATATTTATAGTGATGAACCTAAATTCCCTCAAAACCATCTAAAGGTTTCATAGTTTTCCTCCTCTATTGATCTACTTAATTGTTAAAGGTTGATTTTTTATGTGTTCTTATGATTAAGTTCTATTATCTGCAAATGGAAAATAACTTGCAATGGTATCTTCTGCTTTCTCTACTCATTTCAATTATGATTCTCATCTGCTTCATTTGTTCAATACAATGAAAATATCTCCTTCTTTCGTATTAATACAAAATAAGTTCACTGTAAAAAGTACTTTGATTACATTGAACACATTTTTTCAATCCTACTAAAATGTTCAAAACACCACCATAAAAAATGAGTGCAACGAATTACATGCTAATAAACTTGATATCTACAAACTCCACTTCCATTCAGAGATCAATAGAGCAAATATTCTCTTTCTTCTTCTTTTTCATCATCTGCAATGTCTTTGGTTTCTTGTCTCAGTTTTTCATATGTCAGCTCTGCATCATGTTCTGGATTATACTTGGCGATACTGTCTGCCAAGTTGTTCGTATATCTGTGCCTAAATTTTATGATACAATAGACAAACTTTTTCATCAGCTTCATAATTTTGTTAACTATAGCCATTCTTTGTTTTTTAACTGCATCATATCCATTCGTATCATTTATTGTAGCTTCATAATTTCGTTAACTATAGCCATTCTTTGTTTTTTAACTGCATCATATCCATTCGTATCATTTGTTGTAGTCCTGCTTGTTTGTTTGTGGATTAGATCCACTGCACTTTCACAATCACTGTAGAGTTCAATTTCGTAATACTGTAGAGTTCAATATTACGAAATTGAACTCTACAGTGATTGTGAAAGTGCAGTGGATCTAATCCACAAACAAACAAGCAGGACTACAATAAATGATACGAATGGATTTGATGCAGTTAAAAAACAAAGAATGGCTATAGTTAACGAAATTATGAAGCTGATGAAGAAGTTTGTCTATTGTATCATAAAATTTAGCACAGATGTGCAAACAACTTGGCAGACAGTATCGCCAAGTATAATCCAGAACATGATGTAAAGCTGACATATGAAAAACTGAGACAAGAAACCAAAGACATTGCAGATGATGAAGAAGAAGAAGAAAGAGAATATTTGCTCTATTGATATCTGAATGGAAGTGGAGTTTGTAGATATCAGGTTTATTAGCATGTAATTCGTTGCACTCATTTTTTATGGTGGTGTTTTGAACATGAAAAACTGAGACAAGAAACCATAGACATTGCAGATGATGAAGAAGAAGAAAGAGAATATTTGCTCTATTGATATCTGAATGGAAGTGGAGTTTGTAGATATCAGGTTTATTAGCATGTAATTCGTTGCACTCATTTTTTATGGTGGTGTTTTGAACATCTTAGTAGGATTGAAAAAATGTATTCAATGTAATCAAAGAACTTTTTACCGTGGACTTATTTTGTATTAATTCGAAAGAAGGAGATATTTTCATTGTATTGCGATGTTTTTGTGATGCAACCTTGACCTTGTGCTGCAAGAAATGAATTTCCAAGGAAAGAGTGGAGGGAGGCTCAAGCTCTTTTTAGTTACCTCAGATTGTTTAATTTTATTTTCTGTTTTACTCAAATATTGGCATTCATTTGTAATTAAACCAAAACAGAGAAAGATTTGCAGCTGATGGTTGTTTGTTTAGATCTGTCTTCTATGATTTTCAATATTAGCAAAATTAGTTTGGGACATGGACCATGGGAGACGTGAATTTGACCGACTTGCTTGGTGGCTAACGACTGGGTCTTGGTCGACCGAGTATCTATTAGCTGATTCAACAAAGGAACCATTCACTGGGTGAAACCTCCGCTGCAGCTCTGGGGAAAATCCTTGTTGTATTTGAATTAATCTAGCCATATGTTATTTGTGCTTTTTTCTGATTCGAATATAAAGTTTAATTTCAAATAATGTTTTTATGCAAATCTCTATGTAGTAGGGGTTGATTTTCTTGCAGGTATTTCCTTTTCTTCTTTCCTCCCATTCAAAGAAACAACTAGAACTAAAATTGGTAAAGAGTATTGCAAGGATCTGATGCCCATTGGATACAAGTAGTGTATTAAACTCTGTAATTCAGAATTGGTTTTTTTAGTAAGAACCTTATTACACATGAGCAAGTCTATATATTTTTATGAGAAATTTTTTGAATACGGTCTACGGTACATTAAAAATTACATTTAGTAGCTCATACTTCTAAAAACTACGAGAGGACCCTATTTTTGAAGTTTTGTTCTATTTAGTACATCAAAATTTTATTACTCCTCATTTGCTCATATCTTTTAATTCAAAATTCAATTCTTTTACTTGAAATCTAATCAACATCCAATAGGGAAAATTACTCTAGCTTTTTGATTCTACAAGCCAAAACCATGGGACAATGAGATGGTCGGGTCAAATTGTCCAATTATACCACCCTTGCCATCTCCACCAAGAATCTACCCGTCGTTGTTACATTTCTTATTGCATCTCCCGCCTTGGTTGTTATTGTTGTTGTTACCTCTACCTTCGTTCTTTGCCGCAATGATCTCTACACTTTTGTTCAACTTATGTTTCAAGTACTGTAAGATTCCGTGTACCAACCTCTTGAACATAGGATGTGTAAGAGCCTTCGCGAATAGATCAGTTAAGTTATCTTTTGAACGGGCTTGAACGACGTCAATCTTATTCGTCTTCTTTAACTCCTGCATGTAGAAGAATTTGGGTAAAATGTGTTTCGTTCTGTCGCCATTAATAAATCAGCCTTTGACTTGAATGATGCAAGCTGCGTTGCCTTCATACAAAGTCGACGGTTTATTTTGAATAGAACTTAGACCGCAACTTCCGTTGATCTGATTTATCATGGATCGCAACCAAAAATATTATCTGCCTAGTTTTATGAAATACAAGAATCTCTACGTAGTTCGAGGATGTAGCAACCATCGTCTGCTTCAGCTAGGCCTGCTTTCGGATCGGATTGGAAATAGGGGAGGTCAAAATATTTTGGATTTTTTTTTTTGAAAATTTCGGATATTTCACTGGATTAGAGTTTGTAGTTTGGACACCCGTTATGCCTTTACGTAGTTTAGGATCCTTCGCTGTACCAAGTCCAAAGACAAACAGTTTTAAAATAGCTCTAAAACACACAAAACCTATTCTTTTGCTTCTAATAGTGCTTGCATCGGCTACTGGTTAGACTTCCTACCACCGAGCATACAAGCGGACCTAGCTTCAACATGGTGCTTCAAAATGAAAGAAAGTCATTTGGGTAGTTTAGGATACGTCCACAGCAATTCAACAGCGTGAATCCAAAAAACCCAAGGTGAATCAAATTCATCCAACATATTTCCGCAACGGTCAAGGTGAATTCCCAACTCGCAGTTCTGAAGTGGCATAATAAAAATAATAATCTCTTCACGTAGCTCAATCTGGAGCGTCCATTACCCAACGCGCGGTTCAGAAGGGTGAATCCACCAACAATCCACCCT